>JBBGZY010001949.1:997500-1335776 GCA_037952925.1 Lithobates clamitans
AACAGTGCTGGTCGTGGGCACGGTGCATCCTCATCAGGACATGGCCGTGGGACACGCTTGTCCTTTTTTGGCCGTGTTGAGCCGCAACATGCGGAAGACTTGGTAGAGTGGATGACCAAGCCGTCCTCATTCTCCCCATCCTCTCTCACCCAGGCTCAGGGTTCTTTGTCTGGCAAAGTAGCTGCCAATGCGGCCTCTTCCCTCGGCTCAATGGCATAAGTTACTCCTTCCCTAGCCTAACCATGTCCTCCTGAGGAGCCACCCGAACTGTTTGACCACAGTGTTGGGTACATGATCCAGGAGGATGCCCAGCATTTTGCAGGCTCCGATGATGGTACCCAGTTAGAGGAAGGCAGTAACGTGAGCCCAGAGAGAGGAGGTGCCCAAGAAGGACAGCAATCTGGCAGTCATGTTCCACCAGCTGCAGCATACTGCCAGCTTTGCTCCAGTGATGAGGAGGGAGGGGATGATGAGGAAGTCACTGACTCCATGTGGGTGCCTTATGTATTGTATTGCATACCCACTGTATCACGCATCCTGTAATTTTTCTTTTGTATTTTCTATTTGCTTTGTAGATATGTATACATCTACACCCTTTTGTTAATAAACCTTACATTCATGATCACCACAGAGTAGCTTTTTCCCTTTGAAGTCCCATAAGAGGAAAACATTTCCCTATGTATAGGTTCAGAGGTAGTTGACACCATGCCAGCTTAAGCCAGGTATGGGGGTTTGCAACAATGGCACCAACCTCCTCTCTGCCCTCCGACAGGGTCAACTGGCCCATGTGCCCTGTTTGGCTCACGTCCTTAACTTGGTGGTGCAGCAGTTCTTGGGCAGGTACCCGGGCTTACAGGATGTCCTGAGGCAGGCCAGGAAAGTCTGTGTGCATTTCCGAAGGTCATATAATGCCAGTGCTCGGCTGGCTGACCTCCAAAAAGGAATTTAACCTGCCCACGAACCGCCTAATCTGTGACATTCCCACCAGGTGGAACTTAACATTGGCCATGCTGCAGCAGCTGCACGCGCAGCAGAGGGCAAAAATGAGTACCTATGCGTCTATGGCACCAGGACAGGGTCAGGGGAGCTTGTTTTTTTTTCCCCACGCCAGTGGGCTATGATCAGGGATGCATGCACTATCCTGTCAACATTTGAGGAGGCCACGAGTATGCTGAGCAATGACAGTGCATGCATCAGTGACACTGTCCCCCTTGTCCACCTGTTGGAGCACACACTGCATGGAATAATGGACAGGGCACTTGAGGCAGAACAGAGGGAAGAAGAGGAGGACTTCCTTACCTCTCAAGGCCCCCTTTATCCAGACAGTGTTCCTGCGTGCCCACCGATCACACAGGAAGAGGACAAGGAGGAGGAGGAGGATTGTGTCAGCATTGAGGTGGAGCCTGGCACTCAGCATCAGCTGCAGTCTTCAAAGGATCACAGTCCGAAGAAACCCATGGACTTGTACGTGGCTGGGAGGAAGTGGCTGCAGATCATGTCGTCCTTAGTGACCCAGAGGACTCTGGACCGAATACCTCAGCAAACCTACGCTGCATGGCTTCCCTGATCCTGCAAAGCCCGTGGAAGGATCCTTGTATTTGTGGTATCAAGGGGAGGGATCATTACTGGCTGGCAACCCTCCTTGATCCACGTTATAAGGGTAAGGTTGTGGACCTTATCTTGCCATCGCAGAGGGAGCAGAGGATGAAACATCTTCGGAGGCCTTGCAGAAAGGTTTGTGCAATGCGTTTCCAGAGCCTGGGAGTTTACAATTTCCTGGTCCTCCTGGACAACGTGTTGCTGAGGCTTTGATCAGTCACAGAAGGTGGCCATCTGACCGATGCGTTCAGACAATTTTTTAATCCGCAGCCCCAAGGTATGATCGACTTCAGCAATCATCGCCAGCGTCTGGTTCACATGGTGCAGGAATGTAACAGAAGAAATAGGGAGTCCGCGCTAATGGGTGTAATTAGAAGCCTAGGTGGGAAGTATATTCCTAAATTGATAGACTGCTGCCCTCACATACGCTGACTCCACAGGGGGTGGAATGAGCGGAAAAAGTAAAAAAAGAAAAGTGTGTGAGTGTGGCGCTGTCCCAGAGTTGTAAAAGAAATGTCTGCATATATACAATTATATCCAAAGTGTCATGTGTGTATTCCTTTAACCACTTGCCGACCGCCTAACGCAGATATACTGCGGCAGAGCGGCACGGGCAGGCAAAATCACGTACCTGTACGTGATCTGCCTCCCGCGGGCGGGGGGTCCGATCGGACCCCCCCCCGGTGCCATCGGCGGTCGGCATCTGACTGGGAGCGTCGGGAGGCGAGGGGGAGACCATCCGATCGTGGCCCCCCCCTCGCGATCGCTCCCAGCCAATGGAAATGCTCCTCTGCCTGTGTGTCGTTTCACACAGGCAGAGGATGTGATGTCATCTCTCCTCGGTCTGGCAGTTTCCGTTCCAGCGCCGAGGGGAGATGACAAGTGAGTGCACAACACACACACACACACAGTAGAACATGCCAGGCATACTTTACACCCCCGATCCCCCCCCGATCGCCCCCCGATCCCCCCCCAATCACCCCCCCCCCCCTGTCACAAACTGACATTAGCAGTATTTTTTTTTTTTTTTTTTTCTGATTACTGCATAGTGTCAGTTTGTGACAGTTAGTGTTAGGGCAGTGAGTATTACCCCCCTTTAGGTCTAGGATACCCCCCTAACCCCCCCTAATAAAGTTTTAACCCCTTGATCACCCCCTGTCACCAGTGTCGCTAAGCGATCATTTTTCTGATCGCTGTATTAGTGTCGCTGGTGACGGTAGTTAGGAACGTAAATATTTAGGTTCGCCGTCAGTGTTTTATAGCGTCAGGGACCCCCCTATACTACCTAATAAATGTTTTAACCCCTTGATTGCCCCCTAGTTAACCCTTTCACCACTGATCACTGTATAACCGTTACGGTTGACGCTGGTTAGTTCGTTTATTTTTTATAGTGTCAGGACACCCGCCGTTTATTACCGAATAAAGGTTTAGCCCCCCGATCGCCCGGCGGTGATATGCGTCGCCCCAGGCAGCGTCAAATTAGCGCCAGTACCGCGAACACCCACGCACGCAGCATATGCCTCCCTTAGTGGTATAGTATCTGATCGGATCAATATCTGATCCGATCAAATCTATACTAGCGTCCCCAGCAGTTTAGGGTTCCCGAAAACGCAGTGTTAGCAGGATCAGCCCAGATACCCGCTAGCACCTGCGTTTTGCCCCTCCGCCCAGCCCAGCCCACCCAAGTGCAGTATCGATCGATCACTGTCACTTACAAAACACTAAACGCATAACTGCAGCGTTCGCAGAGTCAGGCCTGATCCCTGCGATCGCTAACAGTTTTTTTGGTAGCGTTTTGGTGAACTGGCAAGCACCAGCCCCAGGCAGCGTCAGGTTAGCGCCAGTACCGCTAACACCCACGCACGCACCGTATACCTCCCTTAGTGGTATAGTATCTGATCGGATCAATATCTGATCCGATCAAATCTATACTAGCGTCCCCAGCAGTTTAGGGTTCCCAAAAACGCAGTGTTAGCGGGATCAGCCCAGATACCTGCTAGCACCTGCGTTTTGCCCCTCCGCCCGGCCCAGCCCAGCCCACCCAAGTGCAGTATCGATCGATCACTGTCACTTACAAAACACTAAACGCATAACTGCAGCGTTCGCAGAGTCAGGCCTGATCCCTGCGATCGCTAACAGTTTTTTTGGTAGCGTTTTGGTGAACTGGCAAGCACCAGCCCCAGGCAGCGTCAGATTAGCGCCAGTACCGCTAACACCCACGCACGCACTGTACACCACCCTTAGTGGTATAGTATCTGATCGGATCAATATCTGATCCGATTAGATCTATACTAGTGTCCCCAGCAGTTTAGGGTTCCCAAAAACGCAGTGTTAGCGGGATCAGCCCAGATACCTGCTAGCACCTGCGTTTTGCCCCTCCGCCCAGCCCGGCCCAGCCCACCCAAGTGCAGTATCGATCGATCACTGTCACTTACAAAATACTAAACGCATAACTGCAGCGTTCGCAGAGTCAGGCCTGATCCCTGCGATCGCTAACAGTTTTTTTGGTAGCGTTTTGGTGAACTGGCAAGCGCCAGCGGCCTAGTACACCCCGGTCGTAGTCAAACCAGCACTGCAGTAACACGTGGTGACGTGGCGAGTCCCATAAGTGCAGTTCAAGCTGGTGAGGTGGCAAGCACAAGTAGTGTCCCGCTGCCACCAAAAAGACAAACACAGGCCCGTCGTGCCCATAGTGCCCTTCCTGCTGCATTCGCCAATCCTAATTGGGAACCCACCGCTTCTGCAGCGCCCGTACTTCCCCATTCACATCCCCAACCAAATGCAGTCGGCTGCATGAGAGGCATTTTTATGTCCTCCCGAGTACCCCTACCCAGCGAACCCCCCAAAAAAAGATGTTGTGTCTGCAGCAAGCGCGGATATAGGCGTGACACCCGCTATTATTGTCCCTCCTGTCCTGACAATCCTGGTCTTTGCATTGGTGAATGTTTTGAACGCTACCATACACTAGTTGACTATTAGCGTAGGGTACAGCATTGCACAGACTAGGCGCACTTTCACAGGGTCTCCCAAGATGCCATCGCATTTTGAGAGACCCGAACCTGGAACCGGTTACCGTTATAAAAGTTAGTTACAAAAAAAGTGTAAAAAAAAAAAAAAATATATGAAATAAAAAAAATAGTTGTTGTTTTATTGTTCTCTCTCTCTCTATTCTCTCTCTCTATTGTTCTGCTCTTTTTTACTGTATTCTATTCTGCAATGTTTTATTGTTATTGTTATTGTTATTGATTGTTATTGTTATTGTTATTGTTATTGATTGTTATTGTTATTGTTATTATGTTTTATCATGTTTGTTTTTCAGGTGTGTAATTATTTACACTTTACTGTGCTTTATTGTTAACCATTGTTAACCATTTTTTTGTCTTCAGGTACGCCATTCACGACTTTGAGTGGTTATACCAGAATGATGCCTGCAGCTTTAGGTATCATCTTGGTATCATTCTTTTCAGCCAGCGGTCGGCTTTCATGTAAAAGCAATCCTAGTGGCTAATTAGCCTCTAGACTGTTTTTACAAGCAGTGGGAGGGAATGCCCCCCCCCCCCCCAACATCTTCCGTGTTTTTCTCTGGCTCTCCTGTCTCAACAGGGAACCTGAAAATGCAGCCGGTGATTCAGCCAGCTGACCATAGAGCTGATCAGAGACCAGAGTGGCTCCAAACATCTCTATGACCTAAGAAACCGGAAGCTACGAGCATTTTATGACGTAGATTTCGCCGGATGTAAACAGCGCCATTGGGAAATTGGGAAAGCATTTTATCACACCGATCTTGGTGTGATCAGATGCTTTGAGGGCAGAGGAGAAATCTAGGGTCTAATAGACCCCAATTTTTGCAAAAAAGAGTACCTGTCACTACCTATTGCTATCATAGGGGATATTTATATTCCCTGAGATAACAATAAAAATGATTTAAAAAAAAAAAAATGAAAGGAACAGTTTAAAAATAAGATAAAAAAATAATAATAATAAAGAAAAAAAAAAAAAAAAAAAAAAAAGCACCCCTGTCCCCCCTGCTCTCGCGCTAAGGTGAACGCAAGCGTTGGTCTGGCGTCAAATGTAAACAGCAATTGCACCATGCATGTGAGGTATCGCCGCGAAGGTCAGATCGAGGGCAGTAAGTTTAGCAGTAGACCTCCTCTGTAAATCTAAAGTGGTAACCTGTAAAGGCTTTTAAAGGCTTTTAAAAATGTATTTAGTTTGTCGCCACTGCACGTTTGTGCGCAATTTTAAAGCATGTCATGTTTGGTATCCATGTACTCGGCCTAAGATCATCTTTTTTATCTCATCAAACATTTTGGCAATATAGTGTGTTTTAGTGCATTAAAATGTAAAAAAGTGTGTTTTTTCCCCAAAAAATGCGTTTGAAAAATCGCTGCGCAAATACTGTGTGAAAAAAAAAAATGAAACACCCACCATTTTAATCTGTAGGGCATTTGCTTTAAAAAAAATATATAATGTTTGGGGGTTCAAAGTAATTTTCTTGCAAAAAAAAATTATTTTTTTATGTAAACAATAAGTGTCAGAAAGGGCTTTGTCTTCAAGTGGTTAGAAGAGTGGGTGATGTGTGACATAAGCTTCTAGATGTTGTGCATAAAATGCCAGGACAGTTCAAACCCCCCCCAAATGACCCCATTTTGGAAAGTAGACACCCCAAGCTATTTGCTGAGAGTCATGTTGAGTCCATGGAATAATTTATATTGTGACACAAGTTGCGGGAAAGAGACAATTTTTTATTTTTTTTATTTTTTTTTGCGCAAAGTTGTCACTAAATGATATATTGCTCAAACATGCCATGGGAATATGTGAAATTACACCCCAAAATACATTCTGTTGCTTCTCCTGAGTACGGGGATACCACATGTGTGGGACTTTTTGGGAGCCTAGCCACGTACGGGACCCCGAAAACCAAGCACCGCCTTCAGGCTTTCTAAGGCCGTAAATTTTTGATTTCACTCTTCACTGCCTATCACAGTTTCGGAGGCCATGGAATGCCCAGGTGGCACAAAACCCCCCCAAATGACCCCATTTTGGAAAGTAGACACCCCAAGCTTTTTGATGAGAGGTATAGTGAGTATTTTGCAGACCTCACTTTTTGTCACAAAGTTTTGAAAATTGAAAAAAGAAAAAAAAAAAATTTTTTTCTCGTCTTTCTTTATTTTCAAAAACAAATGAGAGCTGCAAAATACTCACCATGCCTCTCAGCAAATAGCTTGGGGTGTCTACTTTCCAAAATGGGGTCATTTGGGGGGGGTTTGTGCCACCTGGGCATTCCATGGCCTCCGAAACTGTGATAGGCAGTGAGGAGTAAAATCAAAAATGTACGCCCTTAGAAATCCTGAAGGCGGTGCTTGGTTTTCGGGGTCCCGTACGCGGCTAGGCTCCTAAAAAGTCCCATACATGTGGTATCCCCGTACTCAGGAGAAGCAGCTAAATGTATTTTGGGGTGCAATTCCACATATGCCCATGGCCTGTGTGAGCAATATATCATTTAGTGACAACTTTGTGCAAAAAAAAAAAAAAAAAAAAAAAATTTGTCACTTTCCCGCATTTTGTGTCAAAATATAAAACATTCCATGGACTCAACATGCCTCAAAGCAAATAGCTTGGGGTGTCTACTTTCCAAAATGGGGTCATTTGGGGGGGTTTTATGTCATCTGGGCATTTTATGGCCTTCAAAACTGTGATAGGTAGTGAGGAATAAAATCAAAAATGTACGCCCTTAGAAATCCTGAAGGCGGTGCTTGGTTTTCGGGGCCCCGTACGCGGCTAGGCTCCCAAAAAGTCCCACACATGTGGTATCCCCGTACTCAGGAGAAGCAGCTAAATGTATTTTGGGGTGCAATTCCACATATGCCCATGGCCTGTGTGAGCAATATATCATTTAGTGACAACTTTTTGTAATTTTTTTTTTTTTTTTTTTTTTTTGTCATTATTCAATCACTTGGGACAAAAAAAATGAATATTCAATGGGCTCAACATGCCTCTCAGCAAATTCCTTGGGGTGTCTACTTTCCAAAATGGGGTCATTTGTGGGGGTTTTGTACTGCCCTGCCATTTTAGCACCTCAAGAAACGACATAGGCAGTCATAAATTAAAGGCTGTGTAAATTCCAGAAAATGTACCCTAGTTTGTAGACGCTATAACTTTTGCGCAAACCAATAAATATACACTTATTGACATTTTTTTTACCAAAGACATGTGGCCGAATACATTTTGGCCTAAATGTATGACTAAAATTGAGTTTATTGGATTTTTTTTAGAACAAAAAGTAGAAAATATCATTTTTTTTCAAAATTTTCGGTCTTTTTCCGCGTATAGCGCAAAAAATAAAAACGGCAGAGGTGATCAAATACCATCAAAAGAAAGCTCTATTTGTGGGAAGAAAAGGACGCAAATTTCGTTTGGGTACAGCATTGCATGACCGCGCAATTAGCAGTTAAAGCGACGCAGTGCCGAATTGTAAAAAGTGCTCTGGTCAGGAAGGGGGTAAAACCTTCCGGGGCTGAAGTGGTTAAGTGAAAAAAGTATGGCAGTTATTACCACTCCTGTGGGTTAAAGTGGCTGGTGATTTAAACATAAGAAGCATAAATGAGTGCAATAAATCGCATCCAAGGTGTCTAGTGCTATATTCCCTCAAAAGAAAAAACAGTATTAACCACTGCCAAGAGCATGAAGTGGTCTGTGTCTAAACACTAGAAAACACAAAGTTGCAATAAATACATCACACGTGACATGCAGAAAATTCTAAAGTGTCTGGTGCTAAATAAATAAATATTAAAATATTGCTCTACAAATGTTGCAAATAACAAAGTGACAAGTGCCCTATAAAGAGGTCACTCTGAGAAATACAAAACACACGTGTCATGCAAATGGTTCTATGATAATAAACAGTTCATAGGGTATGTGCCCGGTGCACTATAAGTGAAAAAAGGCGTCCGTTGTAGGATTCCTCAAAGCACACAACAGGTGTTAATCCAGTGCTGGTGTTTCGCATTGTGATTGTGCAGAGACTCACCAGCTATATATCCCCTGCAGGGGTAATGAGTAGTCACCGTATGTGCCACTGTGCAGCAGTACTTGGCAAGACCAGGACCAGGATGGTATCATAAGGACATAAGAAGAAAGGATTCCATAGTGTGAAACTGTTTAAAAACACTATTTATTAGGTCAGATAAAAAGGGTACTCACATTGTAGTGGAAAAAATGAGCGGTGTACAAAGCTTACAAAGATGTTCCTAAGCGTCAGCTTTGCAGGGAGATGTCAGCAAGGTGTTCAGTCAAAGGCCACGCTCTATGTACGTTTCGTCACACGGACTTCTGCGGGAGCGTGGTCCCTGCATCGTCTCCCCTATCCTTATATGCTGTGCGGTCCGTAGTGCATCTGAGTTCCAGCGGTCATATTTGGTGTGTGTTTGTATTCCAGCGGCCATGTTTTTGTGTGTCGGCGGCCATTTTCCCTGGGACAATGCAGACCGAAGCCCGAATCCCCATGGCAGCGGCCATGTTTTTGTGTGTCGGCGGCCATTTTCCCTGGGACAATGCAGACCGAAGCCTGCAGCCCCAATGAAGTGATTAAATCCCCGTGGAACGGCCTGATACAGCGCTGGATAATAAGTGCTGCGCTCGTCCAAAAACGTGTATCTGTGTGAAAGTGTATAGGATATATGGGTAATATGTTTGTATGCACAGTATCCTGAAATAAAATCAATGGTGTCAAAAGTGAATATTTGTCCTCTATCTGTTATGACAAACACGGCACAGTGTGTGTAGGGAACAAGTATAGGTAATCCTCATACACACCTAGTGCTAATGTAACCTGTGCAAATAAACCTTAAAGTGCTAAAGTGTCATTGTGCAACTCATATAAATAAATAAAGTCACATATAAAAGGTGGAGGGTGTACGGGTACTGTGTCTGTATGCACAGTATCCTGTGATAAATCAAAAATGGATATAATCCTACAGCTAATATCCTAAAATAAAATCAATGGTGTCAAAAGTGAATATTTGTCCTCTATCTGTTATGACAAACACGGCACAGTGTGTGTAGGGAACAGGTATAAGTAATCCTCATACACACCTAGTGCTAATGTAACCTGTGCAAATAAACCTTAAAGTGCTAAAGTGTCATTGTGCAACTCATATAAATAAATAAAATCGCATATAAAGGTGGAGGGTGTACGGGTACTGTGTCTGTATGCACAGTATCCTGTGATAAATCAAAAATTGGATGTAATCCTACAACTAATATAAAAGATAAAGCGGCACAGTATGTGTGGAAAATGAATATCCGTAGTCCACATATACACCTAGTGCTTGTGTAGCATGTGCAGCTAAACCTTAAAGTGCTATAGTATCCTTGTACAACCTTTATAGGTAAATTGTGTTTATAAGCCAGTGAAATAACTTACAACAAATATCACAAAACATACCATGTGCAAACAATATGAAAAAAGGGTGCAAACTGCAAAAAATGGTATGTAGAAAGCGTATATAAATACAAAATTGATATTGTGCAAAAACGCATAAATGCAAAAAACAAGTGTATGGCATCTAACTATAAAGAGACAGCCACAGAGGATGTATTATTTGCGTGAAATCCAAATTTGTAAAATGCATCAAACATAAGTGCCAAAAAAATGTTCAGTGATCCTTTAGCAATCCAAAATGTGCAACCGGTGACCAGTGAGGTGCCGAAAGAGAGAGGGTAAAAGTATATCCTCTTCGTGCTTGAACACACACACAGATGGGTAATGACCCCTTACCTTGCGGCAATGGGACAACCGCATAGAAGGTAAATGGAGGAGATGATCCCTCTCTGGGGGTCCCTGGACCGGAGCCGGTAGTCCCTGTACTTTACTCTCTCAGTAGCAGCATCAGTGGTAACAAAGCCAGCATATGAAAGGATATAAGGATACCAACATAGTGTAGTATTTTTAAACAGAACGGTGTCTTTATTCAATTTTAAAATCAGGTACTCACATAGAGTAAATGCGCCTCTTATACATATCCTACGAGCGGCGAGCTCGTCAATCCAAATCCGTCAGTGCCTATCCCGTCCCTACGCGTGACGTCACCCAATCACGTGACTTCATCAGGGGATAATAGGGAAGGCACATTCATGTCTTTAAATAGTTTTAACATTGGAGTGAATGAGCGGCCATTTTCTTGTGGCCCGGTGTGATGTCATGGCGGCCATGTTTGGAGGGGTCAGTCTCGGCACATGTGCGCGGCCATTTTCTTGGTTGGGAGGCACATTACTAGTGCCATAAATGTTTAAATAGATAGGCAGCCATTTCCCTGTGGCCTGATGTAATGTATCGGCGGCCATATTTCGAAGGATCATTACTAGCGTATTGCTAGTACTATGAACGTGATATTAAGTATATGTGGCAGCCAATGGATATGGGAACGGACTGTAGGACCCAATCAGTACAAATAGCGCTCTACATGGAGCACCTATATCCAGCAGTTTGATGGTCAATAAAATGAGAGAAATATATATATAATAAAAATCTGAAATTGTAAATATTGCTCAGCGTCACATTCTGTAAGAGTGGTGTGAAACATCCAACGCTGATTCTCATACATGTATTGTGCCTAGTGAAATAATAGATGACATTATATATGAGCACTTAGATGTGTGTGTGTATATAGGCTCTGTCACTGTGCATGGGACGGGATGGGCTCTGGCACCACCAGCTATATATCTCAATCCATACACAGAAAAGCTCTAACATGTATATTATCTAAAAAATCAAAACACAATAACACACGACGGGAACCTCAGTACATAACCTGTATAAAGGGGCATAAGTGTGGGGATAAAATGTGAAAATATATATATATATATAAATATATCAGAATATAAACCCGACGGGAAACTCAATATCATATATAAAAGGCATAGATGTAAGAAAATATAAAAATATATATATATATATATATAAATAAAAATATGTCAGAATATATGAATTACATGGAGAGGAGACCCATCCTACATAAAAATCGCATAAATGAAAATTAAAAGCTAAAAGAATTGCATGGGGAGGGAACTCGTCCTACATAAAACTCTTAAAAAACATTCAGAAATATAAAAACTGGAATTGTATTAAAAAAGGTTAGAAATCACTAATAAAACAGTTAAGATCGAATTCAATGTTTAAGCCTCTGGGTGAAAAAGTATCCAATGTATATATCCATTTGGATTCTAACTGGCTAAGGGTCCTCACCTTGTGCCCACCCCGCCAGTGCCTAACATATGGTTCTATTCCCCAGAATCTTAACTGAGTGGGGTCCTTGTTGTGGTGTAGAAGAAAATGTTTTGACACACTGTGCTTATCGTATCCATTAAGAATGTTTTGCACGTGCTCTTTGATACGAACTCTGAGGGGTCTCTTTGTGCGACCTATATATTGTAGGCCGCAACTACATTCTAAGGCATAGACAGCTCCTTCTGTGTTGCAACAAATAAAGTTATTGACCTCATAAGATTCTCCTGTACTATTCGACGTGAAATGAAATTTTTTCTCATTTGGACGTTTCGTCCTTAAACAGGCGAAACATCTTTTACAGGGAAAAAAACCTTTTTCTGTAAAAAAGGAGAATGTTTTCTTCGGTGGGTCGATTACACTCTTCACTACTTTATCTCTGATGGTCGGTGCCCTCTTATATATGAACCTTGGATTAATAGGTAGGGTATTATATAGATCTTTATCCGCCAGGAGGATATGCCAATGTTTCTTAACTATTTTCTCTACCTTCTTGTATTGTGCATTAAAATTCAAAATAATAGGGGTTATTGTCGGTGATGTCTCCTTTTTAGCTTTCTCTTTAATTAACTCACTCCGATTCATTTCCGTCACCTCTGCGATTTTCTTCCTGATATATTTCCGGTCATAGCCCTTTGTAACAAACCTTTGACCTATTTTTTCCGCTTGATCCAGAAAGGTCTCCAAACGGGTACAATTGCGTCTTACTCTCATCAGTTGTCCCTTAGGTACATTAAAAAGCCAATTTCTGTGGTGGCAACTTTCTATTGGCAAATAGCTGTTCCTATCCACATTCTTAAAGTGCGTTTGTGACCATAAATTAGAGTTTTCTTGTGTGATATCTAGATCTCTTTGTCTCTTTATAGTTAGATGCCATACACTTGTTTTTTGCACTTAAGCGTTTTTGCACAATATCAATTTTGTATTTATATACGCTTTCTACATACCATTTTTTGCAGTTTGCACCCTTTTTTCATATTGTTTGCACATGGTATGTTTTGTGATATTTGTTGTAAGTTATTTCACTGGCTTATAAACACAATTTACCTATAAAGGTTGTACAAGGATACTATAGCACTTTAAGGTTTAGCTGCACATGCTACACAAGCACTAGGTGTATATGTGGACTACGGGTATTCATTTTCCACACATACTGTGCCGCTTTATCTTTTATATTAGTTGTAGGATTACATCCAATTTTTGATTTATCACAGGATACTGTGCATACAGACACAGTACCCATACACCCTCCACCTTTATATGCGATTTTATTTATTTATATGAGTTGCACAATGACACTTTAGCACTTTAAGGTTTATTTGCACAGGTTACATTAGCACTAGGTGTGTATGAGGATTACTTATACCTGTTCCCTACACACACTGTGCCGTGTTTGTCATAACAGATAGAGGACAAATATTCACTTTTGACACCATTGATTTTATTTTAGGATATTAGCTGTAGGATTATATCCATTTTTGATTTATCACAGGATACTGTGCATACAGACACAGTACCCGTACACCCTCCACCTTTTATATGTGACTTTATTTATTTATATGAGTTGCACAATGACACTTTAGCACTTTAAGGTTTATTTGCACAGGTTACATTAGCACTAGGTGTGTATGAGGATTACCTATACTTGTTCCCTACACACACTGTGTTTGTCATAACAGATAGAGGACAAATATTCACTTTTGACACCATTGATTTTATTTCAGGATACTGTGCATACAAACATATTACCCATATATCCTATACACTTTCACACAGATACACGTTTTTGGACGAGCGCAGCACTTATTATTTACGTTTTTATTTACTGTCTGGGCTTGGTCTGATCCCATTCAGTGTTTGCAGCTGTCCATTTGCACCATTTTTTTCCAAGGTAGCGCAGGAATAACTCATACAAATTCTGATACAGCGCTGATTTCCCGGTGACACCTTACTAATATATGGGTCCATTGCATGTTTGTCACAGTAGTAACTATTACATTATTTATGCACAATTCTACCGCACAGAATATATAGTATGTAGTAAATGGTTTGCCCTTACTTAGGAAACCTAGACAATAGTGATATAGACAACAGTAATATCCAACATAATATACTAAACCATATTAAGATTAAAATATTAAAATTGTGGTTCTTCAAAATTTATGAAATGACATCCTATCCTAGCAATACAATATATAAACAGGTAAAACTTTTAAACAGGTAAATTGTTATATTTAAAATGCTAAAAAATGATAAAATGTTAAAAATATTTTATTATGAAGATATATGTAAAAATAAAAAAATATGTTTAAAAATATGTAAAAAAGCGAGGCAAGAAAATCATGTACCAGTTATATAAGGTAGATAGTAGGTGTATATTAGAATACTAAAAGTATTTTGAATAACTTGTTAGTTAACTTTGACTGAATGCCTTGCTGACATCTCCCTGCAAAGCTGACGCTTAGGAACATCTTTGTAAGCATTGTACACCGCTCATTTTTTCCACTACAATGTGAGTACCCTTTTTATCTGACCTAATAAATAGTGTTTTTAAACGGTTTCACACTATGGAATCCTTTCTTCTTATGTCCTTATGATACCATCCTGGTCCTGGTCTTGCCAAGTACTGCTGCACAGTGGCACATACTGTGACTACTCGTTACCCCTGCAGGGGATATACAGCTGGTGAGTCTCTGCACAATCACAACGCGAGACACCAGCACTGGATTAACACCTGTTGCGTGCTTTGAGGAATCCTACAATGGACGCCTTTTTTCACTTATAGTGCACCGGGCACATACCCTATGAATTGTTTATTATCATAGAACCATTTGCATGACACGTGTGTTTTGTATTTCTCAGAGTG
This sequence comes from Lithobates clamitans, assembly GCA_037952925.1. Lineage (NCBI taxonomy): Eukaryota > Metazoa > Chordata > Amphibia > Anura > Ranidae > Lithobates > Lithobates clamitans. The sequence continues at coordinate 1,012,251 of JBBGZY010001949.1, forward strand.
ACCTCTTTATACTTGCACTTGTCACTTTGTTATTTGCAACGTTTGTAGAGCAATATTTTAATATTTATTTATGGTGCAGGAATACCTAGGGGCAAGATCAGACTTGGACACCTTTCCCACCGAAAATCCTCTGGGTTACTGGGTCTTGAGGATGGATCACTGGCCAGAGCTTGCACAGTATGCAATTGAGCTACTGGCCTGTCCTGCATTCAGCGTTCTTTCGGAACGCACATTCAGTGCTTCTGGAGGCTCACAGGGTGCGCCTGTCCACCGAATCGGTCGATCGGCTGACCTTCATAAAAATGAATCAGTCTTGGATCACCAGCTACCAAGCACCTGATGCTGATATAACCGAATATTTTTTTTTAATGTGAGATCCCTTCAAGACTGCCTATGCTGATGCTGAGTGACTATCCTCTTCTTCCTCAATTTTCATGCTGATAACTTGTTACAATACGTGTTACGTGTTACAATTTTTGATGCAATACTTTGCAGCAGGGCTCATTCCTGCGCTCAAACTATAGTATCTGTGAGGGGTTACAGTGTTGTGGCAGCAGTGCCTATGGCCCAATTTTTCTGCCCCTGTTCAACAGGAGCAAATAGATTTTTTGGCTGGGGCTACATTTTAAAAATGTACCAGTTCAAAATTACAAACAGATTCTACTTAACAACAAACCTAATGTCCCTGTCTTGTTTGCACCGCCTGTATACTGCTGTTCAAAGTATATAGGGCCTGGGGGCCCCACGCCTTTCCTTTTTTTAATTTGGGTGTGGGGTTCCCCTTAATATCCATACAAGACCCAAAGAGCCTTGTAATGGACTGGGGGGGTACCCATGCCGTTTGTTTCACTGATTTTCATCCGTATTGCCGGGACCCGACATTACATTAAAGCCGCAAGCAGTTTTAAATGACTTTTATTCCTTTACAAATGTCATTTTGTGCAGGGACTGTTCTTTTTCTGCATTGATACATGTCCCCAGGGGCAGGACCCGGGTCCCCAAACCCTTTTTAGGACAATAACTTGCATATTAGCCTTTAAAATTAGCACTTTTGATTTCAAACGTTTGAGTCCCATAGACTTTAATGGGGTTCTAAAGTTTGCACAAACTTTCGGTCCGTTCGCAGGTTCTGGTGCGAACCGAACCGGGGGTGTTCGGCTCATCCCTATCCAGGAGGAATACATCTAACATAGAACTGGATGGTATCAGAGTACAAATCTACCCTGACATATCCCCAGCTACCCTAGATAGAAGACGGAGGATGAAAGAAGTTACTACGATTCTTCAGACAGCCAGAATTAAATATCGCTGGTGCTTCTCATTTTTTTTTTTTTTGTAATTCCTTTATTAGTATAAAGAGTCATAGAAAAACATATACATTGGAAATATGAAACTTGGTACATTGACAATAGAGACTTTAATATATGGATGGTTGACACGACAAAAGAAAAGCAAAGGACCACTGTCCCCGAGGTAGTATTCAAGATACTAATCCAATACCACGACTGTAGCAAATACAATATTGCTCTCTCATACATCAAAAACATTGTCAATGAACAAGAAATGGCACATATGGTAGGGTCATGAGTGTCGGTAAGTGGAGGACCGTGAGAGGCCCAAAAGGTTCCACTTAACTAGTAGTTTTTAATTGGGAAGAACAGGGAGAGAAGAGAAAGAGAGCAGAGCAAGCGGGGGTGAACAGAGCCAGAGAGGGGGTGCAGGGGAAGAAGAGCTTGGGGGGGGTAGGGGGGAAGAGAAGGCAGAGGGGTCACCTGGTCATCCCTCTCCCTGGGTAAGGCAAGGTATGCTGAAGTGTACTGGGCAGTGGATAGCTCATTGAGGTAGGCATCAGTATACACAAAACAATTCCACGGCCTCCATGTTTCCATACACATCTCTTCCGTGTTACGCAGTGTGGCTGTGAGTTCTTCCATGTCACGTATGTTGTTGACTTTGGCGAACCACAGAGCCTTCGTTGGGGGGTCAGCATCTCTCCAGCGAAGCAGAATGCAGGCCTTCGCTGCGTTTAGAAGTTGAATTGTGAGAAAAGATTTGTATTTTTTAATAGGTTGTTTCGTCAAATGCAAAAGACAGGCGGTTAGCATGCAGATCGACAGCTGTAAGCTGTTTAATGATAGTGGTGACATCTTGCCAAAACTGTCGAATTTTTGGACATTCCCAAAAAATGGGGAGCATAGTCCCACCTGCCGAGCCACAATGCCAACAAGATTCCGGGACCTGGGGGAACATACGGTGAAGTTGGGTGGGGACCCTGTACCATCGAGTAAGGATCTTATAACTAGTCTCCTGTACCCATGCGGCAATGGAAGACTTTTGAGCAAAATGGAGTATCATTAGTCTTTGGGCAGGAGTAAAACTCAGCGCCAGATCAGTTTCTCATTTAGTGAGAAAAGGAGGGACATGTTCTTCTCCAGGGTGAATCAGGGAGGAATATATCAAGGAGAGGGAATGGTGTATTGGTTCCCCTCTGTGACATAGGGATTCAAAATTCAAGTGAGTGGGCATAGGATACCAGGGGTACGGGCACAACGTCGGAGAAGAAGCGCAGATGAAGGCCACCCCAGAAGTCCAGAGGGCGGTTAATAAGATGGACTAGGTCAGAGGAGATCAAGGTCCCTGTGGATGTGAGAAAGTCTGTCAGGTGAGTATAGCCCCGAGCTTTAAGACGAGAAAACTGCCCATCCTGTAGACCAGGAGTGAAGTCGGGATTACCTGAGATGGGAGTCATGGGTGAGGGTCGTGGAGAAATTGAAGAGTTTCGAAAAGTTTCCCGGGCAATCTGTAGAGTACTACCCAAGGTAGGATGTATGCAAAGCTTCCTAGGTATGGGGGATGATATCCAAGGCCAACTCAGAGCCGTGCCACAAGAGTCTTCCATTTCCATGGAAACCTAGGGCTTGGCCTCCCCATGGCAATGCCAATCAACAATCCTGTTGAGATGTGCGGCCCTATAATATGACCGAATATCTGGAAGAGCGAGGCCCTCTGAGACCTTCGGTAGTGATAATCTCTGCAGCGTCTGACGTGGTCTCTGATGTGACCAGACAAATTTCCGGAACTGAGAGCAAATAGTGCAAAAAAAACGAGAGTATCCGAGGTAACACTGTCATTTTGAGGGCATTGCAATGGCTGAACCATGTCAGGATTAAAGAATGCCAGTGCAGCAGGTCCTCCCTCAATTTGATAAGAAGTGGCTCAAAGTTGGATTCATAAAGTTTGGACGGGTCAGAAGTGATGTTGGTGCCCAAGTATTTAATCACCGTTGATGCCCACTGGAAAGGAAAAGAGGGCAGAAGGTTTCGGATCACGCCAGAATCTACAATGATGTTAAGGGCAGAGGATTTCCCAAGGTTAATTTTAAAGTCAGACAACATCCCATACACCTGCAAGGCCTTTAGGAGGTTTGGTAGAGAGGTCAGTGGGTCTGTGAGAAAAAAGATCAGGTCATCCGCGAAGGCTGCCAACTTATGGTCCCCTGAGGGTTTAAGGTAACCGGTGATGTTGGGATCATCACGGACTATGCAGAGAAAGGGTTCTAAAGTCAGTATAAATATCAGGGGTGAGAACACCACCTCCAGTGGCCACTTATTCTCGGCAGCCCAGGTTCAACTCCCAAGACTACTCACAACCCCTCAGGTGTTTCGGGTGTAAACAGCTAGGGCACAAAAAGCCAGACTGTCCGTTGAATCCAGCCAGGCAGTCCCACTCGTGGAGAAAGCCAGCAGGGGGGAATACCCGCACATCCATGCCTGCGGCTCACTGCATTGAGGAGGAAGAACGTTGGGGCGTCCTGCATGAGGCTGATCTAGTACAAGCAGCTAACCAGGACAACCGGCAGCAACACAGGCAGACCGTCCGGGTTAATGGAAAGGTAGCCAATGGCCTACGTGATACTGGTGCCACCATGACCCTACTATGGAAGAACCTCATCCCAGAGAGCCAACACACCGGGGACACTGTAGTCGTAAGGGTAGCGGGAGGCACCATTTTCCAGCTACCCGTTGCCCGTGTTCACCTGGATTGGGGGGTTGGTTCGGGACACGTGAATGTGAGGGTGATGAAGGATTTGCCAGCGGATGTACTACTGGGGAATGATTTGGCCCCCCTCATTTCTGCTTACGCCCCGATAGGCCCCACTGAAGCCAACCCAGTGACTACCCGTGCCCAGATCCCCAACAGCATGATGGCATGAGCCCAGTCACCCTGTCTTCTCTCCAGTGGCTGAAAAGACTACAGGGAGAAGGGCCAGTCCAGGCCTCTCCCCAACGGCGGGCGTGTTCTCCAAGAGAGGCAGAGGTCGGCTGGGTAAATAATGATCTGTTTGGAACAATTTTTGTTTGGGGTACGGTGTGGATACCAGCATTAGAGGACTGAAACTACTGACTAACTTCAGAGTCAACCCGTCTGGGGTCTCCTCCTGTGTAGTCTCCTGCCGAAAGGGGAGAAATGTGACAGACCTTGCCGGAAAAGAGGCTTTTGGAGGGGACTGAATGCCAGCCTCCTGCAAACTGATTATGGTCCCTGGCATTTGGGGGGACGGTGCTCTTTGTGAGCTGTATGCCTGGGGACCCTGGAGGTGGTGTTACTTTAGATTCAGGTCCATGTCCCCCACGACACACAGACTCTGGGGACCCTGGATATGCCATTGTGATGGGAGTCACTAATAGGGGCACAAGGTGAATGAGAACCCCACTATGATCTGTGCTAGTCAGAGACTCAATGCTGTATATACAAAACAAAGGGGTTCCCCTGGGTGGACTTTCCTGGCACTTGCAACATGTAAAAAGTATAGACATGTGTAGGAAATCACGGGCAATATAAAAAAAAAAAAAAGTACAAATTTTATTCGTATACACAAGTACATATGGATAAAAACAAGCAGTGAGTAATTTTGACTAACATAGTGCATAATACATGATAGCCATGGTAAGCAAATAAACAAAATCAATGATGATTGAAAAAACTCTTCTCAAGCCCAATTTTTTCAATCATCATTGATTTTGTTTATTTGCTTACCTTGGCTATCATGTAATATGCACTATGTTAGTCAAAATTACTCACTGCTTGTTTTTATCCATATGTACTTGTGTATACGAATAAAATTTGTACTTTTTTTTTTTTATATTGCCCTTGATTTCCTACACATGTCTATACTTTTTACTTGTTGCAAGTGCCAGGAAAGTCCACCCAGGGGAACCCCTTTGTTTTGTGTCTTCAGATTATTGGACGTGGTACGGCCCTCTTGGTCCTAAACTGGTTGGTCAACCTCTTTTCTGTTCAATGCTGTATATATGTATACTGTTTGCTGTGCTACTTTGGGGTGGGGCTGTATTCCAATGTTCTATTGTGTTTGTCTGCCTTGGATCACAGAATGTGTATTGCTGTGAGGAAAGAGGGAGGGGGGATTCTTCCAGCAGCCCCCCTGTTAAGACTGTTTACTGATGAGAAGTTAAGCACACCTGACCTGTGTGTCCATTGTTATTGGACAGTTTAACCCGCCCTGTTTTCCAAGGGTGGGGGGGAAATGTTTTGAAGTGGGATCTGTATAACATGTGTTTTTTGGAATAAAGATTCATTCCTGCTTGGAACCTGAAGACAGAGCTGTGTCTCGTTTTTGGGGTGGATTATTTGTATGGGTTCCTTGTTCGGCTGATTGGAGTGTTCGGTAGCTGCCTTTGTGTTTGGGTTTGAAATGTCCTAAACGACTTTAACCCCTTTCATACCCGGGGTGTCGTTACATTATGTAATTGAAAAATTTCCAGTAAAGGACACTTTTTGCATCAAGCATCGATCCACGTCTTTTCTTTATGCTTTTATGGTGAAAGTTTGGGAGTCCACCTTGATGGTGCCTTGATTGAACAAAGATTAAAGTAAAGAGGGCAACCCACCTGAAGTTCATTTATATATATATATATATATATATATATATATATATATATATATATATATATATATATATATATATACACTGCCTGAAGTGTATTAGAAACTGTACACACTGTATTATATACTGTGTACACCGCCTGAACTGTATTAGAAACTGTACAACAGCTGCATTGTATTATATACTGTGTATACCACTTGAAGTGTATTAGAAACTGTACACCCTGTATTATTTACTGTGTACGCCGGCAGAAGTGTATTAGAAACTATACACCACCGAATGCACTGTATATATAGGCTACACTGAATGCAGAATATATATATATATATATATATATATATATATATATATATATATATATATATATATATATATTAATACACCACTTGAAGTGTATTAGAAATGGTACACACTGTATTATATACTGTGCACACTGCCTGCACTATATTAGAAACTGTACAATGGCTGCACTGTGTTATATACTGTCTACACCGGCTGCACTGTATTAGAAACTGTACACCGCCTGCACTGTATCATATACTGTGTACACCACCTGAAGTGTATTAGACTCTGTACACACTGTATTAGATACTGTGTACACCGCCTGCACTGTATTAGAAACTGTACAACGGCTGCACTGTATTATATACTATGTACACCCCTGAAGTGTATTAGAAACTGTACACACTGTATTACATACTGGGTAAACCACCTGAAGTGTATTAGAAACTGTACACACTGTGTTAGATACTGTGTACACTGCCTGCACTGTATTAGAAACTGTACAATGGCTGCACTGTATTGTATACTGTGTACACCACCTGAAGTGTATTAGTGTATTAGAAACTGTACACCACCGAATGCACATATATATAGGGATGAGCTTCGAGTTCGAGTCAAACTCATGTTCGACTCGAACATTGGCTGTTCGCAAGTTCGCCGAACAGCTAACAATTTGGGGTGTTCGTGGCAAATTTGAATGCCGCAGAACACCCTTTAAAAGCCTATGGGAGAAATCAAAAGTGCTAACTTTAAAGGCTTATATGCAAGTTATTGTCATAAAAAGTGTTTGGGGACCTGGGTCCTTCCCCAGGGGACATGGATCAATGCCAAAAAAAGTTTTAAAAATGGCCGTTTTTTCAGGAGCAGTGATTTTAATAATGCTTAAAGTCAAACAATAAAAGTGTAATATCCCTTTAAATTTCGTACCTGGGGAGTGTCTATAGTATGCCTGTAAAGGGGCGCATGTTAAACATCTGACAGAAAAATGAAATTTTGAAGGAAAAAACCCATTTAAAACTACTCGCGGCTATTGCATTGCCGACAATACACATAGAAGTTCATTGATAAAAACGGCATGGGAATTCCCCACAGGGGAACCCCGAACCAAAATTTAAAAAAAAATGACGTGGGAGTCCCCCTAAATTCCATACAAGGCCCTTCAGGTCTGGCATGGATATTAAGGGGAACCCCGGCCAAAATTTTTAAAAAATCGGCGTGGGGTCCCCCAAAGATCCATACCAGACCCTTATCCGAGCAAGCAACCTGGCAGGCCGCAGGAAAAGAGGGGGTGAGAGTGCGCCCCCCCTCCTGAACCGTACCAGGCCACATACCCTCAACATTGGGAGGGTGCTTTGGGGTAGCCCCCCAAAACACCTTGTCCCCATGTTGATGAGGACAAGGGCCTCATCCCCACAACCCTGGCCGGTGGTTGGGGGGGTCTGCGGGCATGGGACTTATCGGAATCTGGAAGCCCCCTTTAACAAGGGGACCCCCAGATCCCGGCCCCCCGTGTGAAATGGTAAGGGGGTACTTACCCCTACCATTTCACTAAAAAACTGTCAAAATGTTAAAAATGACAAGAGACAGTTTTTGACAATTCCTTTATTTAAATACTTCTTCTTTCTTCTATCTTCTATCTTCCTTCATCTTCTTCTTCTTCTGGTTCTTCCTCCGGCGTTCTCGTCCAGCATCTCCTCCACAGCGTCTTCTATCTTCTTCTCCTCGGGCCGCTCCGCACACATGGCATGGGGGGAGGCTCCCGTTCTTCTCTTCATCTTCTTCTTCTCTTCTTTTCTTCTCTTCTTCTCTTCTTCTCTTCTTCTCTTCTCTTCTCTTCCCCCTCCATGGCATGGGGGGAGGCTCCCGCTCTTCTCTTCATCTTCTTCTTCATCTTCCTCTCTTCTTCCTTCTTCTCTTCTTCTTTTCTCCTCTTCTTCATTTTCTTCTTTGGGCCGCTCCGCATCCATGCTGGCATGGAGGGAGGCTCCCGCTGTGTGACGGCATCTCCTCGTCTGACGGTTCTTAAATAACGGGGGGTGGGGCCACCCGGTGACCCCGCCCCCCTCTGACGCACGGGACATGATGGGACTTCCCTGCGGCATTCCCCGTGACATCACAGGGAAGTCCCGTCAAGTCACCGTGCGTCAGAGTGGGGCGGGTTCACCGGGTGGCCCCGCCCCCCGTTATTTAAGAACCGTCAGACGAGGAGACGCCGTCACACAGTGGGAGCCTCCCTCCATGCCAGCATGGGTGCGGAGCGGCCCGGAGAAGAAGAAGAGAAGAGAAGAAGAGAAGAAGAGAAGAGAAGAAGAAGATGAAGAGAAGAGCGGGAGCCTCCCCCCATGCCATGGGTGTGGAGCAGCCCGAGGAGAAGAAGATAGAAGACGCTGCAGAGGAGATGCTGGACGAGAACGCCGGAGGAAGAACCAGAAGAGCCAGAAGAACCAGAAGAAGAAGATGAAGGAAGATAGAAGAAAGAAGAAGCCTTTGGTATGGATTTTTGGGGGGACCCCACGCCGTTTTTTTGGGGGGGGGGTTGGTGCGGGGTTTCCCTTAAAATTCATACCGGACCTGAAGGGTCTGGTATGGAATTTAGGGGGAACCCAATGTCATTTTTTTTTAAATTTTGGCCAGGGTTCCCCTTAATATCCATGCCAGACCTGAAGGACCTGGTATGGAATTTAGGGGGACCCCCACGTCATTTTTTTTAAATTTTGGTTGGGGGTTCCCCTGTGGGGAATTCCCATGCCGTTTTTATCAATGAACTTCTATATGTATTGTCGGCAATGCAATAGCCGCGAGTGGTTTTAAATGGGTTTTTTCCTTCGAAATGTCATTTTGCTGTCAGACTGTTCTAAATACGGGAAACATGCGCCCCTTTACAGGCATACTATAGACACCCCCCAGCTACGAAATTTAAAGGGATATTACACTTTTATTGTTTGACTTTAAGCATTATTAAAATCACTGCTCCTGAAAAAACGGCCATTTTTAAAACTTTTTTTTGCATTGATCCATGTCCCCTGGGGCAGGACCCAGGTCCCCAAACACTTTTTATGACAATAACTTACATATAAGCCTTTAAAATTAGCACTTTTGATTATTCATGTTCGTGTCCCATAGACTTTAACGGTGTTCGCGTGTTCGAACAAACTTTTTTCCTGTTCGCATGTTCTGGTGCGAACCGAACAGGGGGGTGTTCGGCTCATCCCTACATATATATATATATATATATTGTATATACTAGACTGACTGTATATACTGTATATATCGAATACACTGCCACTAACTAAATAACCTGGCAAGCTATCTCTCCGTCCATGCCACCAACACTACATGCAGCCGCTATTTAAGCAGCCTTATATGGTGTGGGGCGTGGACTTAGACCCCCTGAGCCATGATTGGCCAAAGGCCAATTATGGCACGCTGTGATTGGCCAAGGCATGCAGGTCAGGTGCATGCTTTGGCCAATCATCATACAGCAATCTTAAAGTGCATTATGGGGCGTTCCGCAGTATTTAAATTTCCCCAGTGAACGCCCCATAATGTTAGCTGTACGGGCGAAAACCCGATGTTCGAGTTGAACTTACATTCACCTCAAACATCAAGCTCATCCCTAGTCCAAACCAGTCTATGTTCATAACTAGGGATGAGCCCGATAGTCGAGTCGAAGGTACGTTCGAACATCGGGTGTTTGCCTGTTCGCCTAATAATATGCGGCGTTGACAGAAAATTTGAAAGCTGCGGAACACCGTTAAAGTCTATGGGGCACTAACATGAAAAACCAAAAGTGCTAATTTTAAAGGCTTACATGCAAGTTATTGCCATAAAAAGTGTTTGGGGACCTGGGTCCCGCCCCAGGGGACATGTATCAATGCAAAAAAAGTTTTACGAAGTGCCGTTTTTTCGGGAGCAATGATTTTAATAATACTTAAATTGAAACAATAAAAATGAAATATTCCTTTAAATATCATGCCTGGTGGACGTCCTTAGTATGCCTGTATATTAGCGCATTTTTCCCATGTTTAGAACAATACCACAGCAAAATGATATTTCTAAAGGAAAAAATTTCATTTAAAACTACTAGCGGCTGTAATGTATTGTCAGGTCCCGGCAATATAGATGAAAATCATAGAAAAAATGACATGGGTCCCCCCCAGTCCATTACCAGGCCCTTGAGGTCTAGTATGGATATTAAGGGAAACCCCCACACCCAAATTAAAAAAAAAATGTGTGGGGTCACCCCCAAAATCTATACCAGGTCCTTTAGGTCACCAGTAACTCTGTGTAGGGTGGTAAGTAACATAAGACTGTTTATTCAATCACAGGCATAAAGAGATATACACTCTGCGGACAATCCCCCCTTTTTTGCATAATGACATGGGGCAGGATAAACTACATTCAGTAACATGTCACACAGGTATATTCAGACTTTTCATCAGTAAACAGTCTTGTCAGCAGGCAGGGTTGCTGGAGAAATCCCCCCTCCCCTCTAAAAATGAATAGCTGACAGTGATTTCATTAACCCTCAAGCTAATCCATATAAGAATATACATCCCATAATCGTTTGCTCCCAAGGAAGATAGAAACAATGGAACAATGGGATACAGCCACTTAACAATAAATACATAACAACCCCCACCCATCTCAAACTATCTAGCAATGGTCTATAAGACACTCCTGCTAAATTCTAGCAGGCTGAAAGGTGGAATAATTTATCTTCAAATATTTCTTGAGGGATATTGTTCATAAATATTACTGTCCCAAGTAAAAGTGCCCCTTTATTTTCAACACAAACCACACATATATAAACAAGGATAACAGGGGTAAAATACCAGTGTGGTTGTACTGGGAGTCTGGTTAGGACACATATCTCCCCTTTCGGCAGGAGACTAACACTAAAAGGGGACCCCAAATGGGTTGACTTTGAAGTTAGTCCAGTCTCCCAATGCCTGTACCCACACAGTTTTCCCAAACAAATTGTCTCAAAAAAAGCGTTACTCACCCAGTTATACTCTGCCTCTCTCATAAAACATACATGGGGAGAAGTGCAGACTGGTCCTTCTCCTTGGTGTCCTTTTGGCCGCTGGAGAGAAGACAGGGTGGCTGGGCTCACTCCGTCATGCTGTTGGGGATCAAAGCATCCCAGGGGTATACAGGTGGAGACTGTAGTCCCATCCACTTTTACTTAATGAAAATCCCCAAGTGTATGCAGAGCAAGGCTAATATCCTCCTGTCCCAATGCCAGCAATTTTTCTGGGGTTGTGTCAGTGGAAATCAAAGTCCCATCCACTAACACAGGAAATCCATCTTCTGTTAGTTTAGGGCGGAGGCCAGAAGCACTCTTCCCTGTTCCAAGCTCTTCTGCTGGGTTGCTGTCAGTGGTCACCACAGTCCCATCCACCGATATCAGCTCAAGCTGCAGTTGTGAGGTGCCAATCACATTCTCTCCCTAGGGCTCCTCCTGCAGAGTTGATTGTTGTGGTCAGAGGCCAGTAGCGTTCTGCCCAGCTTCCAGCTATTCCACTGGGAAGTAAAATGAAAAGTCAGTGACCTTGCACAAATCCTTCAGGGCCCCTGATTGTTGTATGCAGAGGTCAACAGCACCAGGCTCTGAAGCCAGCTCTTCTGCTGGAGGCTCATCGGGTTGTTCCTTCTCAGCAGAAAAGTCTATTAAATCCCCAGTCTCTGGAACTGGTGTCTGGGGATAGAGGTTCACCCTCTCCTGTCCGTGGAACTCAGAAGATGTTACTGGTGCTGAGCAGAGGTTAGCAGAGCTCTGCCCTGTTGTCAGCACTTCAGTTGAAATCTCAGTACGTTACATGCTTCAATGAAAAGTCAATTAAATCTACACTTTCTGTGAGCTGTGGCTGGGGAGTGAGGACAACTTCCTCTTCTCCCAAGCCCTTGAACTGAAAATGGGAAGATGATCCAGCTGCTCCATTTCCCATACCCTTATCCAGCCGCTGGACAGATGCATTCCTCCATCCAATCTCGTCCTGTGCAGAAACATTCAGCATCCATTCTCTGTACTCCAAGATTTCCTCCAAATGTCACTCCAAATCATTCCCAAAGTAAGGGTCCTTGGATAGCCTCTAGTACAACAGTCTCAGGCCGCCATAGTCAAAGCCTTCCATGGGGCTGTCATCCACTGTCTATTGGCACACTTGGGCTACATACCAATGGAGGACTCTGTAGGTCTCGTTCAACTGCATCTCTGCCCGGATCAGCCTGCTTAACTCACCTGTCCACTCCTGGTTCAGTTGTTTCCCCAATAACAGCACTCACACTTCATACTGTGACCAGTACCTTATGTGGATGGAGGGGACAATTTTTCCCTGGTGGCACTGCTTGCGGTCTATCGCTTCTTTCCAGAGATCCCAGCGGACATAATCATACTATCTCAGCAGGACCTGCATTCACACTGGTCCTCTGTGCTGTATCTGCATCTCTCACAACCTCCTTTCGAATTCCTCTTTCATAACGGCTGGTATCTGTACCTTTCTTCTTCTCCTATCCAGACCTGGGATCCCAGTGGTGGTTTGGATGTGTTCACAGCAAGGAAGCATATCCCACCGCTTGTCACTAATGTGACAGAACCGCTTGGGTGCTTTCTGCCCTCCAAACCATTCCGAGCAGATTGAGAGCTAATACTAGCCCTTTTTACCCCAAGCATCGTACACAGACAAGATGTGAGGTAAAATCCAAATGAAAGACTTTTATTAAAACTCAAACACATACTTTATACCTCCACAGGAAGACATCCCCCTCCTAATCATAATACTCTAACAATACAAACTGTACACAGGAATATAATTACCATATCTAAACAACAACCAATATACAGTATCTCACAAAAGTGAGTTCACCCCTCACATTTTTGTAAATATTTTATTATATCTTTTTTTAATGTGAAAATACTGAAGAAATTACACTTTGCTACAATGTAAAGTAGTGAGCGTACAGCTCGTATAACAATTTAAATTTGCTGTCCCCTCAAAAAAATTAGTGCACAGCCATTAATATCTAAATCGCTGGCAACAAACGTGAGTACAGTAAGTGAAAATGTCCAAACTGTCAATATATGGTCTGGCCACCATTATTTTCCAGCACTCCCTTAACTCTCTTGGGCATAGAGTTCATCAGAGCTGACACTGTAGAGAGCAGACCTCTGCTGTAGCCTGCTGCAGCGGCTCGTAAGCAGCCCGGCCACTCGGCCTCCCATACTTGGGTCCTGACTCATCCCGACCCCCCCTGCGGTAGCTCACCGCTCCCCTCCTCTCCATCTGTCATCTTCTCATCCCACACCACATAGCAGCAGGCCGGCCACTCGGGGCTATTTGCGGGTCCGAGCGGCTCCCCTTGTAGCTGCATCCGGGACCCCCTGTATCCGGGACCCCAACTCCCCGCTCTGTTCGGTCCATTCGGTCCCCTGCCCCGTCCCGGCCGCCAGGCAGCTCCGTGGTCCGGCTTAACCCCCCCCTCGCACTACCATCGGACCCCCCTCCCGCTCCTCCCTCCCTGACGCCGCTCTCAGCCAGCCGGCCGGCCGCTCAGGATACTCCGCGGCTCCGGCCCAGCTCGGCTGCTAACAGGCAGCAATTCACTGCCCCTTCATCGACCGGTCTGCCCGCCCGGCGGGCGCTCCCCCACCTCCTGCTTACCTCACCTCCGGATTATCCCGCACACCTCCGCTGGACGGCAGGGACCACCGCAGGAAAGTCCGCGTCTCGGGCCTGGCCGGCGGCCATTTTGGTACACCCACCGCCGCCCAGCCGCAGCTTAGGCCTACCGGCGGCCATATTGGCACACCCAGGCCGTCAGTGCACCAACTAAAGACCCCCGGTGCAACATCTGAGGCCCCCAGCAGGGTAACCCCCCCCCCGGTTGGACCCACCATCCTTGATCCCTCCTTCCGGCACCCCCCCTGGGTCACCACCGCAGCCGCGGTCTAATCACCATAGGCTAGCTGCTAGACTCTGTGGGATATACCACGGCTGCAGCTTAGTTTCCTGCAGCCAGCCACTCATCCCCCCCTTCCTTTTTTTGTCCAACAGAGCCCGCACCCCTCCACACCCGAATCACCCCTCCCGCCAACACTGAACATCATCGCAAAGGCTCCGGTATCTCACCAGAGGCTACTCCAACTCAATCATCCTTGACGCAGCCACTGCACCACCTACCAGTAAGTAGTGTCCCCCCCCCGTCATCCGCCGGACCATCCTACAGGTAAGCCACCAGGGGTACTGCACCAGTTGATCCAGGGGCCAGTCCAATCGCCCCTCGGGGGGTCAGGAAGGAATTTTTTCCTCTGCTGCATTATTGGCCCTCGCAGCTAGGGGTTTTTTGCCTTCCTCTGGATCAACGACAAGGGGGTAGGCAGCCGTACCTCCCAAGTACCTCCGCACCCACACCAGCCCATCGCCACACCACTCCAGAAGCAGCGCGTAGCCATCAGTCCCCGCCATCTCCCCGCAAGTGGATCATCACCACATCAGTACCATCATCAGAACGCCTTTCCTACTAGCAACACCATCCTCCTCATCATGTGCAACTTTAAATACACAGCACACACCATCCACAGGCTAAGAAACACCGCCGCAACTTTACCGATCGCCACTCAAAAAAGACTAAAAAAAGAACAATTACTAAGAAACAACCCACAATCAACCAGGAAATGCAAGGAGACACCGATCCAACCGCAACAACTAGCATGCGCCCTGATCAACACCAGATCTGCAGTCAAGCACAGGCTGGAAATCCACGATTTCGTCATCGAAAACAACTTAGATTGCCTCTTCATTACAGAAAGCTGGCTAACACCTGACTGCAACACCATCCTAACTGAACTGGTGCCCGAGAGCCCGAGAACTACAGTATCCTAACCGAGCATAGAATCGGAAAAAAAGGAGGAGGCCTAGCAGTGATCTTCAAATCTCATCTTGGGTTCACCAAACCAAACGTACAGAACTCAGTGCCTTTCATGGAAACACTCTCACTGCACCTCCGAACAACACCTCAAGACACCGTTCACATACTACTATGCTACAGACCACCAGGACCAAAGATCAATCTCCTCACACTGCTCACTGAATTCTTCTCGATGCACACCTTGAAAACCAAAAACCTGCTGGTACTTGGGGATTTTAACCTGTGGGCAAACTCTGCCCAAGACCCCACCGCAACCGTCTGCGTCAACCAAATGGAAGAACTTGGCCTTCAACAACTGATAAACTCTCCCACGCATGGTTCAGGACACACCCTAGATCTCATCTTCAAACAGAATATGGACATCAACGTATTTGACAACACATCGCTACCATGGACGGACCACCATGCTATCAAATTTAAAATCACCACTAACACCATCCTGCAAAAACAGAAACACGTAACAGCAACACACTGGAATAGATCTCAGAAGAAACTTCACTCTGATCTCTTCAAAACTACATTATCGAGCAAAATTCTCTTGCTAAACTCAAACCTCTCAACAGAACAAACGCTCAACTCCCTAAACAATGTATTACTACAAACAGCAGACTTCGTGGCGCCAAAACGTAGAACACTCATCTGCCAAAAAAACTCTAGCTGGTTCAACGGTACTCTCACCCTACTCAAGCAAGAACGTAGAAGAGCTGTAAGAGCATGGAGAAGAAATCCTACCAAGGAAAACCATGCTAACTACAAAGCACTCACGGGGAAATACCACAAGGCAATCTTCAAAGCCAAAAAAGAACATTTCTCAGACACCATCTCATCTGCCTTAAACCGTCCGCGGGAACTGTTCAAAATAGTGGCTCAGTCTATGAACCTGACCTGCTTAGAGCCCCCAGGAAACAATACTCAAGAATTCTGCAATGAGTTATCAGATTTCTTCATCGACAAAATCAACAACATTCAGAAATCAATCCATCAGAAAACAACGATCACCCTCACTGAACCAAAGCAAAAAGAGGATATCGACACAAACATCACTCAACCACCGAATTTCATTTTGTCCCCAATCACCATAGACACAACCAAAAACATCATCAGAAGCCTTCGAGACAGCACATCACCGAACGACATCATCCCCACTAAACTGCTTAAAGAATATTCCGACATCTTGGCTCCTATCCTAACACAGCTCATAAATCAATCATTCAAAGAAGGGACTGTGCCAACCTCCCTCAAGCAAGGCATCGTCAAACCTCTGCTAAATAAAGCCAATCTCGACCCTAAAGACCCTAACTGCTGCAGACCAATAACTAGCCTCAACGCCATCTCCAAGATTATGGAGAAAGCGGTAGTACAACAGCTACAACGCCACCTGGACACACACCAACTCCTGGACCCTCTGCAATCAGGCTTCCGCCCAGGCCATGGCACAGAAACAGCACTTCTCAAAATATGGGATGATGCCCTTGAAGCAGCAGACGACGGAGAACAGAGTCTCCTGGTACTGTTAGACCTCAGCGCAGCATTCGACACAGTAAACCACAACACTTTACTCGTCCGCCTCGCTGAAGTAGCAGGAGCAACAGGTTCTGCTCTAAAATGGTTTACATCCTTCCTAGAGAATCGCTCCCAGACAGTGAAACTAGGTACATTCACCTCGGAAACCCGGGCAGTCTACTGCGGAGTCCCTCAAGGATCACCCTTGTCACCAGTACTATTCAACATATACATCCGCCCACTTCTCAATATCATCAGGAAAACTGATCTTTGTTTCTATTCATACGCTGACGACACCCAACTCTACCTTCGTATCAACGGACAAAAAGACCTTCATCAGCAATTACAGAAATGCCTCTCCTTAATAGAAGACTGGATGACCACTAGCTCCCTCAAACTCAACGGATCAAAAACAGAACTTCTTCTCCTACAAGCTAACAAAAATTCCAAAATAAAGACTACATGGACACCTCCCACCATCCTTGGACAGACCATCTCCCCAAGCACTAAAGCCAAGAGTCTCGGAGTCATTTTTGACTCAGGAATGACAATGGATGCACAAATAGGATCAGTGGTGAGCGGATCCCACCATCTCCTCTGCCAACTACGTAGACTCATCCCCTTCATCCCAGAAGAGGACAAAGCGGCAGTTGTGGGAACAATCATCAATTCCCGACTCGACTACGCAAATTCGCTCTACGTAGGACTACCCCAATATCAGCTTGCGCGCTTACAACTCATCCAAAACACGGCGGCAAGACTGTTAACAGGAAAAAAAACCTCGGAATCCATTTCCCCCTCCCTAAAGAGCCTACACTGGCTAACCGTGAAGAAACAGATCACATTCAAGACCCTCTGCCTCACCCACAAATGCGTACAAGGAAACGCCCCACCATATCTCTGCGAGAAAATAAAACACTATACACCGAATCGCAGTCTTCGATCAGCTAACCAAAACCTCCTTACCATTCCCAAATACCGCTACAAAGCAAAGGGAGAACGAAGATTCGCAGTCCAAGGACCTCGACTATGGAACGCTCTTCCTACCAACATCCACATGGAAGAAAACCACCAGGCCTTCAGAAAAAAACTAAAGACCTTCCTTTTCTGAGAAGCTGACATCAGAGAATGCATCCAGCGCCTTGAGGCGATTCAGTTCGCATTTGCAGCGCTTTATAAATCATTCATTCATTCATTCATTCAGAGCTTCACAGTTTGCCACTGGAGTCCTCTTCCACTCCTCCATGACGTTTTCACAGAGCTGACAGAAGTTAGAGACCTTGCTCTGCTCCACCTTCCGTATAAGGATGCCCCACAGATGCTCAATAGGGTTTAAGTCTGGAAACTTGCTTGGCCAGTCTATTACCTTTACCCTCAGCTTCTTTAGCAAGGCAGTGGTCGTCTTGGAAGTGTGTTTAGGGTCCTTATCATGTTTCAATACTGCCCTGCGGCCCAGTCTCTGAAGGGAGGGGATCGTGCTCTGCTTCAGTATGTCACAGTACATGTTGGCTTTCATGTTTCCCTCAATGAACTGTAGCTCCCCAGTTCCGGCAGCACCCATGCAGCCCCAGGCCAGGACACTCCCACCACCATACTTGACTGTAGGCAAGACACACTTGATTGACACATCTGAACCAAATAAATTTATCTTGGTCTCATCAGACCACAGGACATGGTTCCAGTAATCCATGTCCTTAGTCAGCTTGTCTTCAGCAAACTGTTTGTTGGCTTTCTTGCATCATCTTTAGAAGAGGCTTCCTTCTGGGATGACAGCCATACAGACCAATTTGATGCAGTGTGCAGCGTATTGGTCTGAGCACTGACAGGCTGACCCCCCACCCCTTCAACCTCTGCAGCAATGCTGGCAGCACTTATACATCTATTTCCAAAAGACAACCTCTGGATATGACGCTGAGCATGTGCACTCAACTTCGTTGGTCGAACATGGCGAGGCCTGTTCTAAGTAGAACCGATCCTTTTAAACTGCTGTATGGTCTTGGCCACCATGCTGCAGCTTAGTTTCAGGGTCTTGGAAATCTTCCTATAGCCTATCCCATCTTTATGTAGAGCAACAATTCTTTTTTTCAGATCCTCAGAGAGTTCTTTGCCATTAGGTGCCATGTTGAACTTCCAGTGACTAGTGTGAGAGAGTGAGAGCAATAACACCAAATTTAACACATCTGCTCCCTATTCACACCTGAGAACTTGTAACACTAACAATTCACATGACACCAGGGAGGGAAAATGGCTAATTGGGTCCAATTTGGACATTTTCACTTGGGGTGTACTCGCTTTTGTTTCCAGCGGTTTAGACATTAATGGCAGTGTGTTGAGCTATTTTGAGGGGAAAGCAAATTTACCCTGTTATACAAGCTGTACACTCACTACTTTACATTGTAGCAAAGTGTAATTTATTCAGCGTTGTCACATGAAAACATATAATAAAATATTTTCAAAAATGTGAGGGGTGTACTCACTTTTGTGAGATATTGTATACTATAAACATTAAGTTAAGTAAACAACAAGCCACCTGGACACTCAGAGGTCTGATTTCAGGTCAGACTTGCCAGCATCGAGCTCACAAAGTACAATACACAATATTACAAACACAAAACATCCCCACAGTAGTTTGCTAGCAGACAATAGGTATGTTAATTAGCACAATTAATAATGGGTGAAAGACAGGTGGCTTGAGCTAATGATATTACAATCTGCTGTAAGTTTCCCACTGTTGAGCAGTCATGGCTGGTAATCTAGGCCTTTAACATGGATCTTGGGCCTAGAATCCCAGAGTCTGTGTGTTCTGGGGAGACACGAACCCAAATAAGAAACAAGACTACTCCAAAGGTCCCCAGGGACCCACCTCCAAAAGAGTAGTGTCCCCTTGAAAGCCGGGCCCATAGTCAGTAGGCAAGATCTAGCCTGGAGTCCCCTCCAAATACCTCTGTCCCGGGTGAGTTTGTCACAACATATTTCTGAAATCAAAGATTTATTGTGTGTTATTAGGGTACCATTTTGAAATAATGATGTTTTTGTTAAGCCAAATGTGATTTGAAGAGTCATTGTAATCATTTGATGAAGATTTTTCTTTTGTTTGTTCACTTTGCCACATTCGAATGGGTTAAAAAAAAAAATTAAATTTGACCGATTCAAAATTTATCGATTCGAACATTTCAAAACCAAAAATTCAGTAAATTCGATGAAAGTTCGAAAAATACATAAAACAAATTCCGAATATGAATTCTGAATTTGAATCCCGAATACAAATTGAACAAATCAACCAAACTAAACCAAATAACTACATTAACAAATCTAAATTAAAAAAAAAAAGTGTCATGCACATGTCTAAAAACAACATTGTTGATATTATGTTCCACATCAGTTCCACATCACCCACATTTTTACATGCAGAGTTAAAATGAAGCTTCCACTGCTGCCTGTGTTAGACCCCTTCAAGAACCACATGCCTCCCTATTACTTTGAGCAAGGCTATGCCTACTATGCACCCTAGAGAAACAGCACAATTTGTAAGCTTGGATTACAGTCCCACCAAAAATACTATACTCAGACAGAAAAAAAATTTAAAGAAAGGGATGGACTAAAGGAATACTTGGTCTCTGCATCACTCTTGTATGTTTCTACAGTATGTTTCTACTATCCATATATGGTTTTCTTGCTCACCCAGTGCTACCAAAAATGCACTGAATGGGCTTTAGTTGTGTGCCTAAACCTGAAAACATGGTGTTTTCTAATCTATTTCTGACCAACATCGCTATAGAGAGTGTATAAGCTCTTATATTGCTATGGTGGGAATATTTTTTTCTAAACTACTCATGAGCTGATATTTGTCTGAAAAGCTAACTATTTTATGTACAGTACCATGTTATGAAATAAGGAAAGAACTTATTAAAATCCATCTGCCCGGCCTGCTTCCTTGTTCTATTTGTAGATAAATGTTGAGGATAACACAATTTGACATCAATGAGAAGTATCAGTGTTTAAGTGTCCACTTGTCTCTATAAAAAGTTTTTGAATAGGAGGATAGAACTTTAGTTGCACATTATTAGTAATGGTTGAACACTCCCAGGCAAAAATTTCTAGTGAACATGCGACCCCTTTTAAAGTCTATGGGACACAAACATGAAAAATCAAAAGTGCTAATTTTAAAGGCTTATATGCAAGTTATTGCCATAAAAAGTGTATTGGAATGTGGGTAATGCCCGAGGGGACATGTATCAATGCAAAAAAAAGTTTTTAAAACAACCGTTTTTTTTTCAGGAGTAGTGATTTTAATAATGCCTAAAGTGAAACAATAAAAATTTTCATATTCCTTTAAATATAGTGCCTGGGGGGGGGGGGGGGTCCCCTTAGTCTGCCTGTAAAGTGGTGCATCTGTACATTGTGTAGAACAGTGACACAGCAAAATTACATTTCTAAAGGAAAAAATGTCATTTAAACTTACTCGCTGCTGTAATGTATTGATAGCTCCCGGCAATATAGATGAAGAATCAAGGAAAAAAACAGCATAGGGTCCCCCCCAGCCCATACCAGGCCCTTTGGGTCTGGTATGGATTTTAAGGGGAACTCCATGCCAAACTGTAAAAAAAAATTGGTATGGGGTCCCCCCATAATCCATACCAGACCCTTATCTGAGCATGTAGCCTGGGGTCCGAGCATGTAGCCTGGGGGCCCCCAGATCCTGCCCCCCCATGTAAATTAGGTATTGGGTACATTGTACCCCTACTCATTTACCAAAAAAAGTGTCATAAAGTAAAAAAACCAAAGCCAGTTTTTGACAATTCCTTTATTTAAAAAAAAGTGTCCTGTGATGTCCATTCATCTTCAATCACAGTGCTCCATGTACCCAAAAAATTTGCACGGGGTCCCCCCAAAATCCATACCAGACCCTTATCTGAGCAAGCAGTCTGGCAAAGGGAAAGTTGGGGATGAGCGAGCGCCCCCTACCTCCTGAACCATACCAGGCTGCTTGCCCTCAACATGGGGAGGGTGCTTTGGGGTGCCCCCCTAAAGCACCTTATCCCCATGTTGATGGGGACAAGCGCCTCTTCCCGACAACCCTGGACATTGGTTGTCAGGGTCTCCGGTGATGTAACCGGATGACCCCGCCCCCTCTGACATCACATGATGTCACAAGGGAGCGTGGTCACTACATCACTGGGTGGCCCTGCCCTTGCCTATATAACAGCTGTCAAAGCCAAGAGACAGCAGTCGCCAGGAGGCCTCCCATCGAGGCAGAGCTTTTTTATTTTTTTCTATTTTTTCGTGTCCGTCAGGCGACGTGATTGAAGAGAGATTTACATTGCGGGACGCGGAAATTGTCAAAAACTGTCTGTTGTGGTTTTTACTTATTGACACTTTTTTTGATGAATGGGTAGGGGTACAATGTACCAGATACCCATTCACATAGGGGGGCGGGATCTGGGGGTCCACTTGTTAATAGGGGCTTCCAGATTCCAATAAGCCCCCACCCGCAGACCCCGACAACCAATGGCCAGGGTTTCCAGGAAGAGGCTCTTGTCCCCATCAACATGAGGATAATTTGCTTTAGGGGGCACCTGCAAAGCACCCTCCCCATGTTGAGGGCAAATAGCCTGGTAATGTTCAGCAGGGAGTGGGGGCGCTCACTCATCCCCCCCATTTCCTGGCCTGCCAGGCTGTTTGCTCGGATAAGGGTCTGGTAAGGATTTTGGAGGGACCCCACACCATTTTTTTTTTAATTTTTATGTAGAGTTCCCCTTAAAATCTATACCAGACCCAAAGGGCCTGGTATGGATTTTAGGGGGGACCCCACGCCTTTTTTTCTTAATTCTGTTATAGAGTTCCCCTTAACCACTTCAATACACTGTATTATATACTCTGCACTTCACTATATACCCTGCGCTG
Organism: Lithobates clamitans; assembly: GCA_037952925.1. Lineage (NCBI taxonomy): Eukaryota > Metazoa > Chordata > Amphibia > Anura > Ranidae > Lithobates > Lithobates clamitans. Next base: position 1,034,776 of record JBBGZY010001949.1, read on the forward strand.
TATTAAATGTACTATACTGACTGCACTATATATTCTCCACTGTATTATATACTACACTGACTGCACTATATACTCTGCATTGTATTATATATACTACACTGATGGCACTATATACAGTGCCTTGCAAAAGTAGTCACCCACTTGGCATTTTTCATGTTTTGTTGCCTCACAACCTGGAATTAACATGCCCACAACTTTGAAGATGTTTTTTTTTAATTGTGAAGCAAACAACGCATAGGACAAAATAACAGAAACAGCCAATGTGCATAACTATTGCCCCGCCCCCCTCTTAAGTTAATACTTTGTAGAGCCACCTTTTGTGGCTATCACAGCTCCAAGTCACTTTGGATAATTCTTTAGGAGCTTGCTACATCTTACCACTGGGATTTTTGCCCATAACTCCTTGCAAAACTGCTTCAGCTCCTTCAAGTTGGATGGTTTGCGCTTGTGAACAGCAATCTTTAAGTCTGACCACAGATTTTCTATTGGATTGAGGTCTGGGCTTTGACTAGGCCATTCCAACACATTTACATGTTTCCCCTTAAATCACTCAAGTGTTGATTTAGCAGTGTGTTTGGGGTCATTGTCCTGCTGGAAGGTGAACCTCCATCCTACCCTCAAATCACACATAGAGTGGTACAGGTTTTGCTCAAGAATATCCCTGTATGTAGCACCATCTATCTTTTCCTCAACTCTGACCAGATTTCCAGTCCCGACTGCTGAAAAACATCCCCACAGCATGATGCTGCCACCACCATGTTTCACTGTGGGGATGGTGTTCTTTGGGTGATGTGATGTGTTGGGTTTGTGCCAGACATAGCATTTTCTTTGATTGCCAAAAAGTTCAATTTTAGTCTCATCAGACCATAGCACCTTCCCCCATACATTTTGGGAGTCTCCCACATACCTTTTCGCAAACTCAAACGTGCCAATTTGTTTTTTGCTGAAAGTAATGGCTTTCTTCTGGCCACTCTGCCATAAAGCCCAACTCTATGGAGCATACAGCTTATTGTCATCCTATATACAGATACTCCAGTCTCTGCTGTGGAACTCTGCAGCTCCTCCAGGGTTACCTTAGGTCTCTGTGCTGCCTCTCTGATTAATGCCCTTCTTGCCCGGTCAATGAGTTTTGGTGTGCGGCCGTCTCTTGGCAGGTTTGCTGTTGTGCTTTGTTCCTTCAATTTTATTATGATAGATTTGATGGTGCTCCTAAGGATCATCAAAGATGTGGATATTTTTTTATAACCTAACCCTGACTTGTACTTCTCAACAACATTGTCCCTTACTTGTTTGGAGAGTTCCTTGGTCTGCATGGCAGTGTTTGGTTAGTGGTGAATCTTGCTTAGGTGTTGCAGCCTCTGGGGCCTTTCAAACAGGTGTGTATATGTAATGACAGATCATGTGACACATAGATGGCACACAGGTGGACATCATTTCACTAATTATGTGACTTCTGAAGGTAATTGGTTGCACCAGAGCTTTTTATAGGCTTCATAACAAAGGGGGTGAATACATACGCACATGCCAATTATCAGTTTTTTATTTCTGAAAAATAGTTTTATGTATATATTTTTCTAATTTTACTTCACTAACTTAGACTATTGTGTTCTGATCCATCACATATAATTCAGATTATAAAAACATCGAACTAAAGGATGTAATGTAACAAAATAGGTAAAAAATCAAAGGGGGTGAATACTTTTGCAAGGCACTGTACTCTCCACTGTAATATGTATATACATATATCTATCTATCTATCTATCTAGATAGATAGATAGATAGATAGATAGATAGATAGATAGATAGATAGATAGATAGATAGATAGATAGATAGATAGATAGATAGATAGATAGATAGATAGATAGATAGATAGATAGATAGATAGATAGATAGATAGATAGATAGATAGATCAAGAGTCAAGCTGAGGTCAGTCAATAAAGATTTATAGCATGTAATGTAAACATGTTTTGGAAATTGTTGGTATGTATTTTCCTTCATCAGGGGAGATTTACATTTAGGTGAATTAATAATAAAAGCAATATGAGAAATCCATGTTGGCTGAGAGAGTCTGTGTGGAAACATAGGTGAACAGACGTGTATCCCCGGGTAAGCCATTAGCTCACATCCACAAGAAACACCCTGGTGGCTACCCCAGCAGACACGTAATAGTGTCTAAAAAGCCAGAGAGAGACAAAGTGTGATTAATAAATGTTTTGAGGTAATACACAGACACAAGTAGTGTGCTGTGGGAGCAAAGCAAAGGTATAAATTGCCAAGGGTTGCCTGTATTATTATTATTATTAGTACATTACCTTTCAACACACTGGTGGAAGTGCACACATTACAGCGGCCGTGCTTGAGCCGAGACATGCCAGCTGTGTGTGAGCACCATAAATAAGGAGTAGCCTAATGAGGGAGCCAATGCTCAAAGGGGGTGGTGCTGGATATCTGGCGCCAAATTGCAGATTGCAGCTAGAGCCAGATACAGGGCGGTTCTCTGAAGTGGGGGCGCGTGGTGTAGCCCCACCCCTAGGGGCGGGATGACGCCACGCGCCGACACGTTACTGGCGAAGAAAGATCCCCTACCATGTCAAAGACACAGCGGGGGCAGGTAGGAGCTCCTCCCTGCACATAAGGCCAAGAGTGGAGGCGGGGGAAATCCCCTGTCATCCATCGGCCTTGAGCAGGTGGAGTCTACCCACTGGGTGATGTGAGAGCAGGGCAACCCAGGGAGCACATAATGCACCACCCAGTGGACCAAGAGGAAATAAGTGGAAATAAAACAAAATAATATAATACAAAACCAAACATAACATAAACAGAACATAACAAGTAGATATGCATAGACGTAATTTACAATGAAGTGAACACAAATGGTAATAAAATCATAGGACTGCAATAATAAGGAGACAACATAATACACAGAAGTTATGATGTCACTGGATATGATATACCAGCAATTTCAAACAGACACCTACATAACTGATAGAGTTATGGGACTGCAATATTGAAGATGCAACATAATACAGAAAGGTTATGATGTCACTGAACATAGTATACCCGCGATGTCAAGCAGGAGGTTATAGATTTAATTCATACCCCCCTGAGACAAAACCTGGAAGGAAGGGTTTACAATGAAATGCCTCATTGAGGCATTTAAGGTGGTGAAGTAGCCTGTAAATTAAATATCCATCTCAACTCGCATTGAAGGAAACATTTATTGAAATCGCCACCCCTGAAGTTAAAATGTATACGGTCAAGTGCCAGAAAATGTACTTTAGGGATGGATTCTGGATGGACTGATGCTATGGGTACATCAGGGTCACGTTTGCGTAAAGTAGATAGATATTGGTATATACGTTTCCAGAATTAGTTTATGGTCTTCCTAACATAGTAGCACCCACATTCGCAAGTGAGTAGGTACACTATGCTGGGAGTCCTGCAATTTACATTTCCATTGGGCAGTTTGATGTGTCTACGCCTATCCATATTTTGGCATTAGCCACATTCGCCACATGCAAAAGTTCCCAAGGTTTTACATGTATCACCTTTGATGGATTTGTAGAGGGGGCCCTACTGTAGGCGACAGCTGATGAGTCAGAGACAAAAGGGGCAAGCAGAGGGTCCATGGTTAAAAGGGGCCAGTACTTATTTAGGAAATGCCTAACTTGTTTATGCTGTGTCAAGTAGGTAGTAATGATTCTGGTTGTATTTTCATTCAAAGGTTGTTTATGTGCACATAGTAATTCTCGACAAGATTAAGTGTCTTTCTATAGGCTTTCTTGAGAAAAGTACTGGAATATCCTCTTTCCAGAAGTCTAACCCTCAGAGTGTCAGCCTAATTTTTGAAACTGACATCATCTGAGCAGTTACGGTGAGCCCTCAAGTATTGACTGTAGGGGATTGATGCAAGTAAAGGTTTCGGGTGAAAGCTTGATGCGTGTAATAGCGAGTTCCCTGTTGTGGGTTTACAGTATAGCTCGCTAGAGTGGCCACCATCTGTCTGTTTTCTAATGAGAACATCTAAGAAGGTTATCTCAGTTGTACTGTGTGACATAGTAAAACTTAAGTTGAATTCATTGATATTAATGCAAGCCATACATTTGTGTAAAAGACCATCCAATCCATCACAGAGGAGAAACACATTATTTATGTAATGGTGCCGTACAAGTATATGGTCAATATACATAGTGGCATATGATGGGGCACAGCATGTCCCCATCGCTACCCCCTGCACCTAGAGGTAGTGGGAACCATCAAAGCAAAAGGCATTGTGATGAAGTATAAATTCAAGGGATGTTAGAACGTCTATGCCTACCAATTGGGTGTTATCGGCAATGTTCATGTTTTGAATGATTTGCAAAAAGTGAATAGTATCACGTACATAAGATGGCATACATATTACAAAGGGTTTAAGATAGTTATCAACTACACGGCTGAGATTTTCAGTTAAGTTACCACAGATATGATGGGTCTACCTGGGGGATTAGTCGAATGCAGCTTAGGCAAAGCATAAAAGGTGGCCTCTCTGGGGAAGCCTACTCTATAAAATTCCCATATTTGACATTGACATTGTGATAAAATGCCCCATCAACCGTAAGGTAAAACTCCTTAGTGAATTTGTCCAGCAACGACGTAGATATAGGTCAGTACCATTCGGGGTTACTGAGTATTTTTGTGCACATTCTGATGTATTGGGTGCTATCCACCACTACAACATTGCCACCCTTGTCAGAGGGTTTAATGACAATGTGTTGGCTATGGGCCAGCATATCCAGCCCCCTGTTCTCATCATAATCAAGATTAAAATGTGATCCAGAAAAGTTTTTTTTAATTTTTGAACATCGGCAGATGCCAATTTGAGAAAAACTGCTGCATTATGATAGGAGCTGGGTGGAGGATATATAGTAGATTTTTAAAGCGGGATCAATATTATGTGTATTACTACATGCAGTGGATGTATTGTCAACTGCTGCAAGGAGAGCCTCTATATCAATTAAGTCAGTAAGATTCACTGGCTTGTTTTCTTCCAGTAGTGATATCAAAGTGTCTAAAGCCTGGACGTCTTGATTGGTTTGCCCAGGTTCTAAAGCTTGTTTTTTAGCATATAGACTCCTAAGTAGAATATTGTGTATGTAAATGTGAACAAGTGAACCGCACTGTCTCGTTAAATAATGTGTTAGCAGCTGACACAGCAAAGGATCGATTTGCAAAAGTGAAAAAACTATATATACAGTGTCTCACAAAAGTGAGTACACCCCTCACATTTTTAAATATTGTATTATATCTTTTATTGTGACTGAACACTGAAGAAATGACACTTTGCTACAATGTAAAGTAGTAAGTGTACAGTTTGTATAACAGTGTAAATTTTCTGTCCCCTCAAAATAACTCAACACACACCCATTGATGTCTAAACCGTTGGCAACAAAAGTGAGTACACCCCTAAGTGCAAATGTCCAAATTGGGCCCAAAGTGTTAATATTTTGTGTGGCCACCATTATTTTCCAGCACTGCCTTAACCCTATTGGGCATGAAGTTCACCAGAGCTTCACAGGTTGCCACTGGAGTCCTCCTGCACTCCTCCATGATGACATCACGGAGCTGGTGGATGTTAGAGACCTTGCGCTTCTCCACGTTCCATTTGGAGATGCCCCACAGATGCTCAATAGGGTTTAGGTCTGGAGACATGCTTGGCCAGTCCATCACCTTTACCCTCAGCTTCTTTAGCAAGGCAGTGGTCATCTTGGAGGTGAGTTTGAGGTCGTTATCATGTTTGAATACTATCCTGCGGCCCGGTCTCCGAGGGGAGGGGATCATGCTCTGCTTCAGTATGTCACAGTACATGTTGGCATTTATGGTTCCCTCAATGAACTGTAGCTCCCCAGTGGCAGCAGCATTCATGCAGCCCCAGACCATGACACTTCCACCACCATGCTTGACTGTAGGCAAGACACACTTGTCTTTGTACTCCTCATCTGGTTGCAGCCACACACGCTTGACACCATCTAAACCCAATAAGTTTATCTTGGTCTCATCAGACCACTGGACATGGTTCCAGTAATCCATGTCCTTAGTCTGCTTGTCTTCAGCAAACTGTTTGCGGGCTTTCTTGTGCATCATCTTTAGAAGAGGCTTCCTTCTGGGATGATAGCCATGAAGACTAATTTGATGCAGTGTGCGGCGTATGGTCTGAGCACTGACAGACTGACCCCCCACCCCTTCAACCTCTGCTGCAATGCTGGCAGCACTCATACGTCTATTTCCCAAGGAAAACCTCTGGATATAACGCTAAGCATGTGCACTCTTTGGTCGACCATGGCGAGGCCTGTTCTGAGTGGAACCTGTCCTGTTAAACCGCTGTATGGTCTTGGCCAACGAGCTGCAGCTCAGTTTCAGGGTCTTGGCAATCTTCTTATAGCCTAGGCCATCTTTATGTTGAGCAACAATTCTTTTTTTCATATCCTCAGAGAGGTCTTTGCATGAGGTGCCAGGTTGAACTTCCAGTGACTAGTACGAGAGAGTGAGAGCGATAACACCAAATTTAACACACATGCTCCCCATTCACATCTGAGACCTTGTAACACTAACAAGTCACATGACACTGGGGAGGGAAAATGGCTAATTGGGCCCAATTTGGACATTTTCATTTAGGGGTGTACTCACTTGTATTGCCAGCGGTTTAGACATTAATGGCTGTGTGTTGAGTTATTTTGAGGGGACAGCAAATTTACATTGTTATACTAGCTGTACAATCACTGCTTTACATTGTAGAATAGTGTCATTTCTTCAGTGTTGTCACATGAAAAGATATAATAAAATATTTACAAAAATGTGAGGGGTGTACTCACTTTTGTGAGATACTGTATAAGAAAGTGCAGCGCTAATATGATGTAAATGTGATAGACAACAAATGCAATAACTGCATATGCAGTACAATGACCTCAAATGTGAATAAAAACAATGATGTCAATGCATTGCGCTGCAAGATGATGTGATTACATACCCAGTGCAATGACTTCAAGTGCTGATAACGAATGTAAATCTATGTTATATAACGGTAGGATCATATAATCCCCATACAGTCACATAGACCAAGGTTAACTATCAGATAATTTAAATTAATGACAGTATTGTGAACAAAAAGTAAATATGTACATTCATGAAAGAGCAACAAAGTCCATATATGACAACATGATGACTTGAAAAAACTTGCAGACAGTTTGTCAGTAGATGATCCACCACCAATATATATAAGACTTACCGGAAAGGTTGAACCCAAATAGGCGTACGCCTAATGAGTCAGTAAGGCTTGTGGTGTGATACACCCAGGAGGATCTTTCAACGGCACATACAGTATCCAATGGGAGAAAGAAACTCGTATGGTCCTTCACAGCTCTAGTGAGGGGTTTGGGAAGGGTAAGGGAGTGGACCCTGGTACCTATAGCAGCCTATAAATATATACACATCAATATCCCAATGATCGGGTCTCTTATGCAGGTATTTGCTACCCAAAATTGAAGAAAAATGTTTCATCATTGTAAACATGTTGGCTGCCATTGCCCTCTTGGTCCACTGGGTGGTGCATGATGTGCTCCCTGGGTTGCCCTGCTCTCACACCACCCAGCGGGTAGGCTCCACCTGTGCATGGTCAATGGATGACAGGAGATTCCTCTCGCCTCCACTCTTGGCCTTATGTGCAGAGAGGAGCTCCTACCTGTCCCCTCTGTGTCTTGGACACAGAAGGGAATCTTTCTTTGCTGGTGATGCATCGGCATGTGATGTCATCCCGCCCCTAGGGGTGGGGGTACGCCGCACATCCCCACTTCAGAGTACCAGCCTGTATCTGGCTCCAGCTGCAATCTATGCAGCATTTGGTGCCAGATATCCAGCACCACCCCCTTTGAGCATTGGCTCCCTCATTAGGCTATTCCTTATTTATAGTGCTCACACACAGCTGGCATATCTCGGTTCGAGCACGGCTGTTGTGATGTGTGCATTTCCATCAGTGTATTGAAAGGTAATGTACTTTATAATACAGGCAACCGTTAGCAATTTGTACCTTTGCTTTGCTACCACAGCACACAGTTTGTGTGTTCACTCAGTGAACCCTCTATGTAAGTACCTTAAGCCAAGCGTTATATAGCTTACTATGTAAAATGATCTGTTCAGCTTATGTTCATGCATCATAATGTGACTATTATGTAACTATATCTATATTTCAGATAAAGATAAGATCATCCAAATATGAATCTACCCTGATGAAGGAAAATACATACCAATAATTACCGAAACATGTTGGGTTACATGCTATAAACCTTCATGGACTGACCTCAGCTTGACTCTGGCAATACCTGGATTATTCGCCTTGGGTTCAACATATATATATATATATATATATATATATATGTATAACTTGGTTCATTGGCATACCTAGAATATTTTAACATTACTGTTTATGGCTATGTTTACAAATTTTATCATATTGTGTACTTAATAAAAGTGGCACCCCGTTTACCTCTCTACTCCCATTTCTGCCTTAAAAGGGGGCTGCCCCTATTGGACTCATTGCATATTTTCTCTTTTTCTGTATTTAGGATGTTGGCAGTTTCACACATTCAATTCCCATAAAACATTTTTTCTATATACAGTATATATATATATAACATACCCCCGTATGGGCTGCCGAGTGTTGTGGCCCGCCTGTCACCCTTCCCAGCCCAGCCCAGCATTCAATCCTCAGTCACTCCAAGGCAAGGAACAGTCTACTAGCTTTGTTTTAATTTTTATTTCAGGGGATTCAACTTGGATAGGGTATAGGAAGTATGGAATGCCCAGTGAAATTTAGAACAATCAATTGGTGAATTTTAGAACAATCAATTGGTGAATTTTAGAACAATCAATTGGGACAACTTATATACTCTCAGGTATATACAGGCCTCTCTTCCTCCAGCACAACTCTTATTGCAGACTATTACTCCTCAGCTAATCCAGCACTCTACTTTCATGAGCTTCCAGACACAACTAGCACCGTGTGGTTAGGCCTGACACTGGCTCATCCAGGCCTTAGCAAGTGCCCTTTACAGGCATGGACCGTGGACCCATATAGTGTAGCAAGATAGAAAGTCTCTGTTGCTAGCTGTCCTACATGTGGCTACTGAGCCCAGTCAGCCATCTTCAGGCCCTGCCTGCCCTCCTGGCTACAGCTGCCCTTCTCCATTGTCCATGACACCACAGTCCATTCCTCTGGCTCTGCACCCATCCCAGACTGCATCCTCCCAGCCCTCTCAGGCATGCCTCCCCAGTTCTCTCAAGTCTGTGCATGTCACTTACCAGCCCTCCTGGCTGCAACCAGTTGTTTCTCTCCCTGGAGACTCGTCTGACAATGCTCTTTCCTGCTGTCCTTTCTTGCTCCTCCTGAGCCTCCAAGACACCCCTGTGGTTTGTACGAGGGTCCTGTCTACCCCCCCACCTAGGCCCAAGGTCGCCAAGAACACTGTAACCCCTCACAGTTACTCTTGTTGGGAGCAGGAAAATTAGTGAAAACATTGTAATTACATGCCCCTGTCAAACAGGTGCAGAGAAACTTGGCCTTGGGGTGTTGGTGGTGCCTGAACACTGTAACACCTCACAGTTACTTTTGTTTGGCGCAGGGATCGGCCCTACTGTTAAACATTTGTTAAATAATTGAAATTACATGCCCCTGTCAAACAGGGGCAGAAAAATTGGGCCTTGGGTGTTGGGGGTGCCTGAACACCCCTCACAATTACTCTTGTTGGGCACAGGAACAGGCCCTGCTGTTAAAAATTATTTAAAAAATTGAAATTATGTGCACCTGTTAAACAGGTGCAGAAAAAATGGGTCTTAGGTGTTGGTGGTGCCCTAGACCAAAAATATTGTTGGAAGCTAGCATAATCAAGATTCAGGAATAGGATAGGCAGCATAGGGAGTCTTCAAGGGATCCCTGATCCCTAGCAATTTTAATCAGTTACATCAACATCAGGGGCTTGATAGCTGCTGATCCAGGACTGATTCATTTTGATAAATGTAAGACTATCAACTGAGTCTGCGGACAGGCACACTCTTTGATCCATTACAAACCCTCCAGCAGCACTGAATGTCCATTCAGAAAGCACGTTGGATGCAGGACAGGCCAGTAGTTCGATTGCATATTAAGCAAATTCTGCCCAGTGGTCCATCCTCAAGACCCAGTAACCCAGTGGATGCTCAGTTGGAAAGGTCTTCAAGTCTGCTCTTGCCCCTAGATATTCCTGCACCATATAATCCAGATGCTTCTGATGGTTGCTTAAACCTAACAGCCCTGAGCACTGAGGACTAAACAATTGTTTAAAGACACGGGTACTCATTGATGGCCCTCTTCTGTGTGTGCAGCAGCTGCAGCATTGTCAATGTTGAGTTCCACCTGGTGGGCATGTCACAAATGAGGCGGTTGGTGGGCAGGTTGAATTCCCGTTGAATGTCAGCCAGCCGAGCACTAGCATTGTATGACTGCCGAAAATGGCCACAGACTTTTCTGGCCTGCCTCAGAAGATCTTATAAGCCTGGGTACTTGTTCAAAAAATGTTGCACCACAAAATTCAGGATGTGTGCCAAGCATGGAACATGTGTCAAGTGTCCCTGTTGAAGGGCGAAGAGAAAGTTGGTGCCATTGTCGCCTACAACCATTCCTGGCTCAAGCTGCGGTGGCGTCAACCACCTCTGAGCCTGCTCCTGCAGAGCTGACAGAATCTTTGCCCCAGTGGGGTACCTGTCCCCTAGACAGACCAACTGAAGCACCGCATGGCATCTTTTAGCTTGATTGCTTGCGTAGCCCCTTGCACACTAAGGGAAAGTTGCTGTGTCACGTACCTTACAGCGGAGCCCAAAATGATGAGGGTGGCCTCTTGCACGGTTCCGGTCCAAGCACCCCTGGTGGTGGGTACAGGGTGTGCGAGGGCAACAAAAGGGTGCAGGTGCCTGCAGACAGGAGGCTGGAACTTGGAGATATAGGAACCTCTGCTGAGGAGGTGTGGAAACTGATCACCAAACTTGTTCAGCGAGAACCAGATCAGGATCAACTGCAGAATCAGGAACAGGCAGGAGTCGGCAACAGGCTGGCAGCGGGGTACCAAGTCGGAAGGCAAAACCGTAGTCAGGAACAGGCAGGGGTTGGCAACAGATGGGCAGCAGGGTACTGAATCAGGAGGCAGAGCCATAATCATAAGTTCAAGCCAAGGTCAGTATTGCAGTTAGAGGCATGTTCAGCAGGCAGGGGAGATCCAAGAGAATGGTCAGAAGATAGCAGGGTTTTTTAGGAACAAGGTCAATCAGGCAGAGTAACAGCAGGAACACAGGAACAAGCTGAAGACAATCCAGCACTGATGCTAGGCAGACTCTCTGTTTATATAGGGTGCTGTGTGCCAGGATTCGCGCCAGCGTACATGCGTACGCGCATGCGCATTAGAACCTTAGAACATTGGCACATGCGCGTTAGCACAATAGCACCTTGGCACATTGGTGCATGCGCGTTAGCACATTAGCGCTTTGGCACTCGCAGGCCCATTAGCGCGCGTGTGCGTTCGCATAGAGGTGCCATTGTGCATGCCCACCCTGGATCTCATTTGTCTCTGGCTATGGTTCTGTGCATGCACATTAGCATTAGCAGAACGAGGATTGGCAGCTGCTGCATGGAGGTGGGTGCTTGCTGTGTGAGTTCTCTCACATGCTGGTTCAGATGACAATTAAGCTGAAGAGGCCACAGAGAAAGAAGAAGAGGAGGGGTGGAGCAGACAGAAGTGGCAGAATCACCACCAGCTTTTTGGAGGCGTGTTGGAAGACCAAGCTCCAACACTGAACCCTGTCCTGCATCCTGCCCAGCTGCCAGCAGAGTTACCCAGTGCACCGTGAAGGAAAGGTAACGTCTTTGACCATGCCTGCTGGACCATGAGTCAGCAGTAATGTGAACCTTGCTGCTTACCGCCCTGTCCAACGAAGCTAAAACATTGCCTTCCACATAACGGTAGAGAGCTGGAATGGTCTTACGTAAAAGGAAATTATTTTTGGAACCTGCCACTGTGGTACAGCACATTCCACAAATTACATAGTTACATACAGTTGTGCTCATAAGTTTACATACCCTGGCAGAATTTATGATTTCTTGGCCATTTTTCAGAGAATATGAATGATAACACAAAAACATTTCTTTCACTCATGGTTAGTGCTTGGCTGAAGCCATTTATTATCAGTCAACTGTGTTTACTCTTTTTAAATCATAATGACAACAGAAACTACCCAAATGACCCTGATCAAAAGTTTACATACCCCAGTTCTTAATACTGTGTATTGCCCCCTTTAACAGCAATGACAGCTTGAAGTCTTTTGTGGTATATTTGGATGAGGCTCTTTATCTTCTCAGATGGTAAAGCTGCCCATTGCTCCTGGCAAAAAAACTCCAGTTCCTGTAAATTTTTGGGCTGTCTTGCATGAACTGCACGTTTGAGATCTCCCCAGAGTGGCTCAATGATATTGTGGTCAGGAGACTGAGATGGCCACTCCAGAACCTTCAATTTATTCTGCTGTAGCCAATGACAGGTTGACTTGGCCTTGTGTTTTGGACCACTGTCATGTTGGAATGTCCGAGTATGCCCCATGCGTAGCTTCCTGGCTGATGAATGCAAATGTTCCTCCAGTATTTTTTGATAACATACTGCATTTATCTTGCCATCAATTTTGACCAAATTTCCTGTGCTTTTGTAGCTCACACATCCCCACAACATCAGTGATCCACTTCCGTGTTTCACAGTAGGAATGGTGTACCTTTCATCATAGGCCTTCTTGACTCTTCTGCAAATGTAGTGTTTATGGTTGTGGCCAAAAAGCTAAATTTTGGTCTTATCACTCCAAATGACTTTGGGCCAGAAGGTTTGAGGCTTGTCTCTGTACTGTTTGGCATATTGTAAGCAGGATACTTTGTGGCATTTGCGTAGTAATGGCTTTTTTCTTACGACTCAACCATGCAGCCCATATTTCTGCAAGTACCTCCTTATTGTGCATCTTGAAACAGCCACAGCACATATTTTCAGAGAGTCCTGTATTTCACATGAAGTTATTTGTGGGTTTTTTTTTTGCATCCCGAACAATTTTCCTGGCAGTTGTGGCTGAAATGTTAGTTGGTCTACCTGACCGTGGTTTAGTTTCAACAGAACCCCTCATTTTCCACTTCTTGATTAGAGTTTGAACATTGCTGATTAGCAGTCTCAATTCCTTGGATATCTTTTTATATCCTTTTCATGTTTTATACAGTTCAACTACCCTTTCCCGCAGATCCTTTGACAATTTTTTTGCCTTCCCCATGACTCAGAATGAATGGCCACGTGTCTTATAAATTTCCCTTACGTGGAAAAGTTTTATCCCTATTGTGGGGTCACCAGTACGGTATTTGTACATTGAAATCATATCCCTTCTCAAGCGTCTTTTCTCCAGAGAGAATAAGTTTAGTGCTCTTAACCTTTCCTCACAACTAATGTCCTCCGGACACTTTATTTGTTTTGTTGCCCTTCTCTGGACTCTCTCTAGCTTCAGCACATCCTTCCTGAGGACTGGTACCCAGAAATGGACAGCATACTCCAGGTGCGGCCGGGCCAGAGTCTTGTAAAATGGGAGAATTATCATTTTATCTCTGGAGTTAATCCCCTTTTTTAATGCATGTCAATATTCTGTTTGCTTTGCTTGCAGCAGCATGGCATTGCATGCCATTGCTGAGCCTGTCATCTACTAGGACTCACAGGTCCTTTTCCATCCTAGAATCCCCAGAGGTTCTCTCCTCAGTGAGTAGATTGCATTCATATTTTTGCCACCCAAATGCATTATTTAAAATTTTTCTACATTAAACCTCATTTGCTATGTAGTTGCCTACCCCATTAATTTGTTCAGATCTTCCTACAAAGTTTCCACATCATAAGGAGAAGTTATTGCCCTGCTTAGCTTAGTATCATCCACAAATATAGAGATTGAACTGTTTATCCCATCCTCCAGGTTGTTTATGAATAAATTAAATAGGATTGGTCCCAGGACAGAACCCTGGGGTACCCCACTTTCCAATGAGTACTCCCCATTTATCACTATCCTCTGAACTTGCCACTGTAGCTAGTTTTTAATTCATGTACTCACCCTATGTCCATGCCAACTTACCTTACTTTTTACAGTAAACGAAAGGGGGCAGAGTCTACCAGATTAAAGGGCAGCAGTTGTAGTGCTAGCAATTTGGCCAAGCTAGCATTTAGACGCTGAGCATCTGGGACAGCATTTTTTTATACGGTTCAGCAACTGGGGTAGCGAAATTTGCCTGCTGAAATCAATTGGTGGTGTACTGCTAGCAGATTGGCTGCAAGTACTTGTGGCACCTATTGCTATACCTTCATTCCTCTCAGTGAAGGTTTTTGAGAGGGCTTGAGGTATAGTAGGGGTTGAGATCCCAGATGAGGAGCAAGGAGAAGTCTGCTTTTTTTATCATGTGGGTCTTTCAGGTGCTGTTGCCAACGGACTGCATGGCAGGTCATCATATGTCCTGTCAATCATGTGGTGCCCAAATGGATGGTATTCTGGCCACACTTCATCCGCTTCAGACAGAGATTGCAAATAGCAAAGGTGCCATCTACTGCACATGTGTTGAAAAAAGACCACACTAATGAACTTTTGTAAGTCAGCAGGGAGTCAGCAGTGCCCTACACCTGTGGAGCTCTGTGGTGTGATGCAATAGGATGGCTGCCCTTAAGCTGGCCCCAGGAGGACATCCTGCTTCAGTTGAGTTGTGCCTCCTTCTCCTCACTTTTCTCCTCTCTTCACTCAGGCACTCAAGTACAGTCAGTGACCTCATTTTCTCCTCCCTCCTTGTTACTGGAGCAAACTTGGCAGTGTGCTGCAGCTGGGGGAACATAACTGCTTGTTTCTTGTCCTTCTGTGGCACCCCCTCTCTCTAGGCTCATGTTACTCCCTTCCTCAACCTGGGAACCAACATCGGAGCATTCAAGTTGCTGCGCATCCTCCAGCAGCATGTAACTGACACTATGGTCGAATAATTCTGGTGACTCCTCTGTGCGTGATGATGGGGCTATGGAAGGAGTAACTGTGGACAAGGAGCTGGTGAATAGTCCACTTTGGCAGCTGCGTTGGAAGGCAAACTAGTATGAGGCTGGGTGACAGAGGATGAGGAGGATGAGAACGGCTTAGATATCCACTCCACCAACTCCAACTCTTCTGCATGTTGCGGCTTAATAACACAGCCAGCAACAAAAAAAGAACAAGTGTGCCCCGCCTACAAAGGATGCACCATGTCCACGACCCCCACTTTTCACTGTAGACATAGAGGCTGCTTGCCCTCTTTTAGTGGCCTGTGAGCGTCTGTCTCTCCTTGGTGGTCTTTGAGACATGATGGGGATTTTTTCTTTCACACCACACTACACTGTATTATATACTGTACATTGACTGCACTGTATTATATACTGTACACCGCCTGAAGTGTATTATATACTATACACCGACTGCACTGTATTATATACTGTACACCGCCTGCACCATATCATATACTGTACACCGACTGCCCTGTATTATATACTGTACGCCGCCTGCACTGTATTATATACTAAACACTGCATGCACTGTATTATATACTGTACACTGACTCCAATGTATTATATACTGTACACTAAGGATGAGCCGAACACCCCCCGGTTCGGTTCGCACCAGAACTTGCGAACAGAGCAAAACTTTGCACGAACGTTAGAACCCCATTGAAGTCCATGGGACTTGAGCGTTCTAAATCAAAAGTGCTAATTTTAAAGGCTAATTTGCATGGTATTGTCCTAAAAAGTGTTTGGGGACCTGGGTCCTGCCCCAGGGGACATGTATCAATGCAAAAAAAAGTTTTAAAAATGTGTTTAAAAACAAAAGTACCCCTACCATTTTACAAAAAAAATGTCAAAAATGTTAAAAATGACAAGAGACAGTTTTTGACAATTCCTTTATTTAAATGCTTCTTCTTTCTTCTATTTTCTATCTTCTTTCTTCTATCTTCTATCTTCCTTCGGTTTCTTCCTCCATCTTCTTCTTCTTCTGGTTCTTCTGGTTCTTCTTGTTCTTTTGGTTCTTCATCCGGTCTTCTCGTCCGGCATCTTCCTCAGCGGCGCCATCTTCCTCAGCGGCGCCGTCTTCACTTCATCTTCTTTCCTCTGGCCGCTCCGCATCCACGATTGGATGGGAGGCTCCCGCTGTGTGACGCTTCTCCTCTTCTGACAGTTCTTAAATAATGGAGGGCGGGTGACCCCGCCCCCCTCTGACGCAGGGTGGGTGATCCCGCCCCCCTCTGATGCAAGGGGACTTCCCTGTGGCATTCCCTGTGATGTCAGAAGGGGCAGGGTCACCCGCCCTCCGTTATTTAAGAACCATTTTTTTTAAAATTTTGGCGAGGGGTTTCCCTTAAAATCCATACCAGACATGAAGGGTCTGGTATGGATTTTGAGGGGGACCCCACGCCAATTTTTTAAAAAATTTTGGCCGGGGTTCCCCTTAATATCCATACCAGACCTGAAGGGCCTGGTATGGAATTTAGGGGGACCCCCACGTCATTTTTTTTTTTTAATTTTGGTTCGGGGTTCCCCTGTGGGGAATTCCCATGCCATTTTTATCAATGAACTTTTATGTGTATTTGTCAGGCCGGCAATTCAGTATAGCCGCGAGTAGTTTTAAATGACTTTTTTCCTTTGAAATGTCATTTTGCTGTCAGACTGTTCTAAACACGGGAAACATGCGCCCCTTTACAGGCATACTATAGACACCCCCCAGGTATGAAATTTAAAGGGATATTACATTTTTATTGTTTGACTTTAAGCATTATTAAAATCACTGCTCCTGAAAAAACGTCAGTTTTTAAAACTTTTTTTTTGCATTTATACATGTCCCCTGGAGTAGGACCCGGGTCCCCAAACACTTTTTATGACAATACCATGCATATAAGCCTTTAAAATTAGCACTTTTGATTTCTCCCATAGACTTTTAAAGGGTGTTACGCGTCATTCAAATTTGCCGCGAACACCCCAAATGATTCGCAGTTCAGGGAACTGGCGAACAGCCGATGTTCGAGTCGAACACGAGTTCGACTCGAACTCGAAGCTCATCCCTACTGTACACACTGTATATACTGTGTACACCGCCTGCACTGTATTATATACTGTACACTACCTACACTGTATTAATTACTGTACACTGCCTGCACTGTGTTATATACTGTAACCACCTGCACTGTATTATATATTGTACACCACCTGCACTGTATTATCTACTGTACACTGACTGCAATGTATTATATATTGTACACCACCTGCACTGTATTATATACTGTACATTGACTGCAATGTATTACATATTGTACACTGACTGCACAGTATTTTATACTGTACACCGCCTGCACTGTATTATGTACTGTACACTGACTGCACTGTATTATATATTGTATACTGCATGCACTGTATTATATACTGTACACCGCCTGCACTGTATTATATAATGTACACTGCCTGCACAGTATTATATACTGTAAACTGCCTGCACTGTAATATATACTGTACCCTGCTCTGCATTATATACTGTACACTGCCTGCACTGTAATATATACTGTACCCTGCCTGCACTATATATATATACTGTATATAGAGAGATAGATAGATATATTTAGAGATAGATAGATAGATAGGTAGATAGATAGATAGATAGATAGATAGATAGATAGATAGATAGATAGATAGATAGATAGATAGATAGATAGATAGATAGATAGATAGATAGATAGATAGATAGATAGATAGATAGATAGATAGATATACAGTATCTCACAAAAGTTGAGTACACCCCTCACATTTTTGTAAATATTTTATTATATCTTTTCATGTGACAACACTGAAGAAATGACACTTTGCTACAAGTAGTGAGTGTACAGCTTGTATAACAGTATAAATTTGCTGTCCCCTTAAAATAACTCAACACACAGCCATTAATGTCTAAACCGCTGGCAACAAAAGTGAGTATACCCCTAAGTGAAAATGTCCAAATTGGGCCAAAAGTGTTAATATTTTGTGTGGTCATCATTATTTTCCAGCACTGCCTTAACCCTCTTGGGCATGGAGTTCACCAGAGCTTCACAGGTTGCCACTGGAGTCCTCTTGCACTCCTCCATGATGACATCACGGAGCTGGTGGATGTTAGAGACCTTGCGCTCCTCCACCTTTCACTTGAGGATGTCCCACAGGTGCTGAATAGGGTTTAGGTTTGGAGACATGCTTGGCCAGTCCATCACCTTTAACTTCAGCTTCTTTACAACAAGGTTGGTCTTTATTGAAAAGAAATGGTATACAATATAGAGTGGATCAGAACAGTAAAATGGCCACAAAATAATACACACATGGCTTACAAAAGGAACGAGTACATAAAGTGCATATCATAAGTAAATTAACTGGTTCATGTCATCGATAAAAAGGAGGAGGAGAAGCTGTAGGGGGGGGGGAGGGAAGCAGGAGGGGGGGTGGAGAAGAGGGTTAAGAATCAATTAGGAAGCGAGGGGGAAAAGAGGGGGGGCAGCCAGCGATAACACCATACAATGCACATGAAGGAAAATGTTAACATCTATGTAATCAAGACCTCATCCAGGGTTCGTCCAAGGTTGCCACACTCTCATGAACTTCTGAGGGCAACCTCTATTTATATAGGTCAATTTGTACATAGGTAAGACAGCATTAACTGAATTTTTCCACGCCCCTACCGTAGGAGATCTATGAGAATTCCATTTTAATACAATCTCCTTCTTGGCATAAAAGAGCAGCAATGAAACCAACAGCTTGGTGTATCTAGGTCTCTGGTCATCATCATGTATACCTAACAGAGCCAATTCTGGGGTCAGTGGCATCTCGAGTTGTAGACGAGCGTTAATGTCCTCCATTATTGCAGACCAGTAGAACGCTAGTCTGGGGCAGGACCAGAACATATGTATGTATGAGCTATCCTGAGACCTACATCTGGGGCACTCCGGGGACCTCTCTGGGTATATTTTGTGCAGTCTCTGAGGCGTGAGATATGTCCTATGGAAGAATTTGGCTTGTATCAGTTTGTCCCTAGAGGATATCACCAATTTAAAACTTTCTTCAAAACTTTCCTCATAAGACTCCCTATCCAAAGTAGGGATATCCGCCACCCACCTAGACCAGAGTACATCCATCTTGGGAGAATCTCTCTTAATGAGAGTGAAGTACAGCACAGACAAAGGCTTGGGTAGGGTCTCCTGGGCCAACAATTCCTCAACCGCATCAGATGTGAGATCGGGTGGAGTTGGGAATTGTGCACGGAAGGCATGTCTCAACTGGTAGTACCGGAACAACATCCACCGAGGAAGGCCATTCACCCTAACCAATTCTTGGAAGGATCGGAGATATCCCGCTATTACCGGGCCCAGAGCTGCGGGTCAGGGATTGTCCAGAAGTGTGGAAAGGACGGGTTTCCCCACATAGGGCAAAAGGGCGACCACCTACCCGGAAAAAAACAAACCACTTCCTGGCCAGGCCCCACACCGTAAGAGTAGTTTTGGTAGGGATTGGTAAAGAAGGGTATGCTGAGGCTCCTCGATATATCAGGTTGCCTAACTCCCTGAGAGAACCCACAACATTCGCCTCAAGGCAGACTGCAGCATTGGCTTTAGACTGTTCCAACCACCATCTGACCATGACCAATATGGCCGCTCAAAAGTAAATCAACAGGTTGGGCAGCGCCAACCCACCACAGTCCACCGGGAGCTGTAGAGTTGATCTAGCTAGTAGAGGGGAAGAGCCCCTCCATAAAAAGGAGCCAATGCAGCTATCCAGCTCCTTAAAAAAGGAATGGGGTATCAGCACCGGGCAGTTCCTGAACAAATAAATACATTTGGGAAGATAAATCATCTTTAGAACATTAATACTTCATCGCAAGGTAAGGGGTAGATTGGCCCACCGAGAGCAGTGTTCCTTAAGGCGTGATACTACAGGTTGAATATTAAGGCGTTGAAAGGACTGGGGATCTCGTGCAACCCTAATTCCCAGATATACAAATTCGTCTACCCATCTCAATGGTGACTGAGCCGCGGAATGCCTGGCCTGCGTATCAATAGGGATCAAAACAGATTTGCTCCAGTTGATCTGGATTCCAGAAAATTTTCCGAATTCATCAAAGGCCGCTAGTGCAGCCTGTAGGGAAGGACCAGCGTCTTGCAGGTACAGCAAGGTGCCGTCTGCATATAACGATATTTTCTCCTCCAGAGGGCCAACCCTGAGCCCCCTAATATTATCAGAGTCCCTGACCAGAACCGCCAGGGGTTCCAAGGCCAGCGCGAAGAGGCTTGGAGAAAGAGAGCAACCCTGACGGGTCCCCCTCTGGAGGAGAAAGAAATCTGAGAGGGTATTATTAACCCTAATCCTTGCTCTAGGGCAGGGGTCTCAAACTGGTGGCCCTCCAGCTGTTGCGAAACTACAAGTCCCATGAGGCATTGCAAGGCACAAACATGACTCCTACAGGCAGAGGCATGATGGGACTTGTAGTTTCACAACAGCTGGAGGGCCACCAGTTTGAGACCCCTGCTCTAGGGGCTCTATATAGCAACTCTAACCAATGTAGAAACCTAGGTCCCACTCCAAATCTCCTCAACACCTCCCATAAGTACTCCCACTCTACGGAGTCAAAAGCCTTCTCCACGTCTAGAGAGGCTATGACTTTTGTACCTTCATTATGATGGGATGTGGCCAGATTTAGAAACAGCCGACGGATATTGATATCCGTGCCCTTACCCGGCATGAACCCGGTTTGATCTACATGAATAAGGTCCTCTATCACCCCCCCTGAGCCTACGTGCTAGAATTTTTGCCAACAGCTTGGCATCAGCATTAATCAGGGAAATAGGCCGGTAGGAGGCACATTCTTCCGGGTCCTTACCAGGTTCGGGCACCAATACCACTATCGCCTCAGACCATGACTCCGGAAGAGAGTCCAGGTCAAGGGGCTGGTGTAGTAATGAAGTGAACTTGGGGGCCAAAAATTCTTGGTATGTTGAATAGAATTCAATGGGAATTCTATCAGGCCCTGGTGATATGCCTGACTGCATACATCCTAACGTTTCCTGCACTTCTTCAAGTGAGATATCTCTATCCAAGTCCTCTCTTTTTGCTGATTCCAGGGATGGGAGCGGGATCAGGTTAAGATATTCCATAAGTTCAGAGGTGTGGAAAGTTGCTTTAGAAGAGTATAATGTCTGGTAAAATTTCAGAAACCTAGCATTTATATCCGCTGAATCTGTCAAGGTGCGACCATCCAGATCCCTCACCCTGTCAATGTGGGTCACAGCATGTTGTCCCTTAGTCAACCATGCCAATAGCCTCCCGTTTTTGTCCCCGAATTCAAACACCCGCTGGGCGCTATCCAGCATAGCTTTTTTAGTGAGCTCAACTCTGAGTAGGGACAGTTCCCTCAGAGTATCCTGCCAGGGAACATAGGTTCCCTGATTAGGAGATCTTACATAGTCAGCCTCTTTTAACCGTGCCTGTTCCTCTAGATGCCTCAGAGACTGCGCAGACCACCTCTTCTTGGCAGCAATACGTGCCATATATGATCCCCTAAGCCATGACTTGAGGGTGTCCCAAAAGACTAAAGGACCAGCTGAGCCTGCATTCCCAGTCCAGAAGTTACACAGTTCCTCTGGCATCTCTTCCTGTATATCTGGGTCCATAATCCAATATTTGGACAGTCTCCAAGTTCTGACACCCACCTCCTCAGAGAGCCTAAATGTAACAGATACCGGAGCATGATCCGAGATTCCACGCGAGAGGATCTCCGCCGAGACCACTCTACGCAGTAAGGCCTCTGAGGCAAAAATCAGGGCAATGCGGGACAATGTCCGGTATGTGGTGGATAGGCACGTGTATTCCCTGTCAGAGGGGTGAAAATGACGCCAAACATCTGTCATGTGAAATGTGGAGGCCAAGCAGGACAACCCCAGCTGCAGAGGACCAGAAGCATGGAGTCTGTCCATAGTTGGAAAGGGAGCCATTAAAGTCACCAGTAAATAGTACATTCTCTACATTATAAAGTGTAACCTGCTGCATCAGCACATGAAGCACATCTATATCGGCTGGAGGGGCAGGTACAGACCCACAATCACCACAGGAACTTCCCAAAATCAGGGCGTGAAGGAGCACATACCTACCCCCTGAGTCGATTTTAACATCCAGGAGCTGAAAAGGCAGGGACCTGTGCACTAATATACTAACGCCTCTGGCGTAGTTAGAATAGGGTGCGTGGTAGTGAGCACCCACCCAGGCTCATTTTAAAATCAGAATACGGGAACCCACCAGATGCATATCCAGGAGAACACACACTTGGGGGCGGAGCTTCTTCAGATAATTGAGTACCAGCGAGCGCTTTATAGCAGAGTTAAGACCCTGCGCGTTCCATGTCACCACCATGCATGTAGCCATGAGGAGAGGCATGTAAATGTCTGCAACAGGGCTGCGAACAGAGGCAACACAAGCTGGAGTGGCCAAGACAGGTCGCCCGAGCTCGCAGCCATCCCACAGACCTGCGACAGGTCATACAGATGAGCAAAGCCATAAGGGCCAATATCACATTTAACCTTCCTTAACAACAAAAGACCAACACTAAATACATAACTGAATTAAAACCATAACACCCAACAAACTATAGTTAACAAAATGGGGTCGTGCGACCAACAACAAATGTTATTCCATTACCGATAGCAGGAAGTCCAGGCGTGAGTATACACAGGGAGACTCATCCCTGAGCAATGGAGTAGTATAATTGAAAAAAAGAATAAAAACAAAAAGAAAAACCTGATAATCACCTGCCTGAGCAGGGGCACATACTTATGGAACTGCTGCAATGTACCACTCATTAAATATACAGGAGTAGATAGACCCTCCCAGGGAGGCCAATACAGGAGTAGATAGGAATCTCAACCCAGAGTCACGAAGCAGATCAGTATCCCGGTGCCACGAACACTCCATAGAAGTTTATGGAAACTCGTACAAAGCAGTCTTGAGACAGGGTGGTTGATACTCACCCGTGCAGTTCCTCAATGACGATCCTCAGCAACAGTGTCCAGGTATATAGGACAAAAATAAGATATATATGTGGAAGGAATGTAAATGGGCCACATACCCAACGGCAGAAAAAAAAAAAAAAAAGGGGAAAAACAGCACGGCCGATTCCAACCACATAATATATAATCGACAAAAAGTCCTCCCAGCACCCTATGTCGGCAAGGTCTCCAACCAGGCAGCCGCATCTTTAGGATTGGTGAAGAAGCGGGTCATCTCGCCGTCTACCACCCGGAGCTTTGCAGGAAACAGGATACTATATTTGACTCCTCTTCTCCTCAGGCCGGCCTTGACTGCATCGAAGGAGTGGCGCTGCCGCTGGGTCTTCATGGTGTAGTCCGGGAACAGGAGAAGTTTGACATTCTGGTAAGGTAATTCACCCGCAGCCCGTGAGGCCCTCAACAGCTCATCTCTATCATGGAAGTTCAATAGCCGGAGAATGAGAGTGAGGGGGGGCTCCTTCTGGTCCAGGTCTAGGCGGGACACGGTGCGCTCTCCCAACCGCGAAGTAGGGGGAGAGCTGTGCAGATGGAAGCAGGGTATGCAGCAAGTCCTCAGTGAATAGGGCGGGTGACCTCCCCTCCACACTCTCTGGGAGACCCACTATACATAGGTTATTCCACTTGCTGCGGTTCTCAGCGTCCTCCGCTCGGTATTCAAGAGCCTTAACCTTCGTTTGGAGGGTGCGGATAGAAGCTGCATGGTCTGTTACCGTGTCCTCCACCGTACCCACACGCCGCTCAGCCCCCGACACTCTGGACCTGATTTTATCGAAGTCCTGCCTCAGTAAGCCCACATCTAACTGAACCTCTTCAATTTTAGAGGCCAGAGCAGATTGACAAGTGGTGACAGCCGCCTGACACGAAGTTATAGCTGCCATGATCTCAGGTATGCCTGGGTTAGCAGCAAGGAGATCCGCCTCATGGTCTGTCTGCGACGCCATATTAGAATGGCGCGCAAGAGGACCCGGGGAGCAGGAGAGCGGGCTGCTGTCCTCTGAAATATTCGGGGAAATGTAAGTTTCTTACCCCGCTTTTGTATGCCGGGAGTTCTGGAAGGCATCCAGGTAGCAGGGGATTCTCAATCGAGCACAGTTTTTCAATGTACGGATGAAAGTATAAGCTATACTCCAGGAGCTCACAGGGAACACTTCCACTCAGTCTGCCATGCCGGCCACGCCCCCCCACCTTCAGCTTCTTTAGCAGGGCAATGGTCGTCTTAGAGGTGTGTTTGGGGTCATTATCATGTTGGAATACTGCCCTGCAGCCCAGTCTCTGAAGGGAGCGGATCATGCTCTGCTGCAGTATGTCACAGTACATGTTGGCATTCATTGTTCCCTGAATGAACTGTAGCTCCCCAATGGCGGCAGCACTCATGCAGCCCCAAACCATGACACTCCCACCACCATGCTTGACGGTATGCAAGACACACTTGTCTTTGTACTCCTCACCTGGTTGCTGCCACACACGCTTGATACCATCTGAACCAAATAAGTTTATCTTGGTCTCATCAGACCACAGGACATAGTTCCAGTAATCCATGTCCTTAGTCTGTTTGCAGGCTTTCTTGTGCATCATCTTTAGAAGAGACTTCCTTCTGGGATGACAGCCATGCAGACCAATTTGATGCAGTGTGCGGCGTATGGTCTGAGCACTGACAGGCTGACCCCCCACCCCTTCAACCTCTGCAGCAATGCTGGCAGGACTCATATGTCTATTTCCCAAAGACAACCTCTAGATATGACACTGAGTACCTGCACTCAACCTCTTTGGTCGACCATGGCAAGGCCTGTTCTGAGTGGAACCTGTCCTGTTAAACAACTGTATGGTCTTGGCCACCGTGCTGCAGCTCAGTTTCAGGGTCTTGGCAATCTTCTTATAGCCTAGGCCATCTTTATGTAGAGCAACAATTCTTTTTTTCAGATCCTGAGAGAGTTCTTTGCCGATAACACTAAATTTAACACACCAGCTCCCCATTCACACCTGAGACCTTGTAACACTAACGTGTCACATGACACTGGGGAGGAAAAAATGGCTAATTGGGCCCAATTTGGACATTTTGACTTAGGGGTGTACTTACTTTTGTTGCCAGTGGTTTAGACATTAATGGCTGTGTGTTGAGTTATTTTGAGGGGACAGCAAATTTACACTGTTATGCAAGCTGTACACTCACTACTTTACATTGTAGCAAAGTGTCATTTCTTCAGTGTTGTCACATGAAAAGATATAATAATAATTTTACAAACGCAAGGGGTGTACTCACTTTTGTGAGATACTGTATATATATATATATATATATATATATATAGATAGATAGATAGATAGATAGATAGATAGATAGATAGATAGATAGATAGATAGATAGATAGATAGATAGACAGATATATACACAGGGTATATATATATATATATATATATATATATATATATATATATATATATATATATATATATATATATATATATATATATATATATATATATATATACTACACTGACTACACACTGTATCCACTAACTAACCTGCCTAATCAATTTCCCGTTTACCACTCTAATACACTACATATGGCTGCTGTGTAAGCAGCCTTATATAGTGTGGGGCATGTTCTTAGCCCCTAAACTTTGATTGGCAAAGCCTTTGGACAATTATAGCTCTCACAGCACATCACGCTGTGATTGGCAAAAGCATGTAGGTCATGTGCATGTTTTGGCCAATCAGTAGCCGTCAATGCATTACTATCTCGCAGTGCATTATGGGGCACTCCGCAGTGCTCGAATTTGACGCAAAAGCCCCATATGTTTGTTTGTTCTGCAAACAAACACCCGATGTTTATTTGCATAGGGACCATCACACATCACCACCTACACATTATTACTAAGTACCTGCATGTACTCCTTGTTCTGAACAAAAAAATCTTAGGTTTTGAATCTGGATGTTTTAAAAGTGGAAATTCATTTTTGAGCATCTTCTTGCAGCACCCATCCAGTACTTACAGTGGAACTAACCTAACTTGAAAAAAAAACTAGCAGGCAGGCAGGCAACTCTTTATTGCAGAAGAAATATATGTCTCTTCTTAAATAACACGCACTTATTTGCCTGTTCACACATGCACAACTCAACTTGTATTCCAGGCATACTTTGGCTGTGCTGGAAAGACTTACTCCTGTGCTCATGCGTGGGATGATGTCATCCCCCACTAGGCAATCAGAAGGCTAAAAACCTGGTACCTGGAAGATGACAGCAGCCAGCAAGGGATGGAAGTATTTGATATTTTAAATTGTACATATAGCTTAGCTTAAATACACCAGAAGCACTCAAATCTGATTCATTTAGACTTTAAGTTTTTTTAGGTAATTTTGGTTGTGGTACATCATTTTTATCAAGGCATAATAGGTCTGAACTGAACATTGGAAGTAGCAGCAATAACAGACCTAAAAGCTATAGGACATTTTACTCTTAAAAAATAAAGCTAAAAGTGTGTTGTCTGAAATCCAGTAGCCACACATATTGTTCAATGGCTGCAAAGTGCAACCTTGAACACTGTTTGGCACCCTTAAGCCGCGTACACACGAGCGGAATGTCCAACAGAAAAAGTCAGACGGAAGCTTTTCATCATCTATTCCAATCGTGTGTATGCCTCATCTGGCTTATTTTTCGAAAATTCTGACGGACCTAGAAATGGAACAAGTTCTAAATATTTCTGAATCAATTCCTATCGGTAAAACCGCTGTTCTGACGGACCAAAAATGACGCATGCTCTGAAGTAAGAACGAGACGGAAGCTATTGGCTACTGCCTATTGCACTTCCCTTTTCTAGTCCCGTCATTCGTGTTGTACGTCACCGCGTTCTGGACAGTCGGACTTTGGTCTGACTTTGGTTTGGCCGTGTGTAGGCAAGACCGCTTGAATGGAATTCCGTCGGAGTTCCGTCTGAGAAACCTTCGAAGTTTATTCTGACTGCAAAACCGGTCGTGTGTATGGGGCATTACAGTGACTGGTTATTTGAATAGGCCGCAAACATTGAGACACAAAGCAGGATGAAGTAAAACTTTAGAAATTGGCAGCTGAGGTCCAGCTGTGGAAACATTGTTTTGCAACTTTTTGCCGCGTACACACGGTCGGATTTTCTGACAACAAATGTTCGATGGGAGTTTGTTGTCGGAAATTTGGAACTGTGTGTAGGCTCCATCTGACTTTTTCCGTCGGAATTTCCGACAAACAAAATTTGAGATCTGGATCTCAAATTTTCCAACAACAAAATCTGTTCTTGTAAATTCCGATCGTGTGTACACAATTCTGATGCACAAAGTTCCACGCATGCTCTGAATCAATTACGAGACGGAAGCGCTCAGTCTGGTAAATCTAGCGTTTGTAATGGAGATATCACATTCGTCACGCTGAAAATTTTTAAATCTTTCAATGCAGTGCATTCTCTTCTTCTTTATAATGCTAGAATAATGAAGTTTGCTGCTCATATTCACACAGAGTTCTGACAACCTGATTTCTTTATTATTTCTCGTGATCTCATGAATATTTTTTTTTTGGTCAGATCTCCATAATAATGTTTAGAATTTTTGGTTTTAGTGTTTTTTTTGTTTTTTTTATCCAGATCTCCTTTTTTTTTTGTTATAGTGATCTCCATAATTTTTTCTTTCTTTTTGTGTCAAGTTACCACAAGACCATTATTATCTTGCATTTTTTAACCTCGAGGAGGTTGGTGTGGGTGTCCCTTGTTAATTTGACATTGTATTTTTGAAAAGTACCTGCCTACTCACAAACAAACTGTCCTTTTTGAAGTTAAACACATAGGCAAGTATTTATGAAAAATAAATTGCCATTTATTATCGGTCATAACAAAATTAAGAAGAAGGCAAAGCTGGAGAAACTGGTGAAATTTGTGAAGCCTTTGTACTCCAGGGCACACATCGATTATTTTACAGTCAAAATTGGTGGCCTGAGGAGTCCTTATAATAGTGAGCACAATCCGGTCCAGGGCTACAAGAGATCAGGAACAGCAGCAGATGACATATATGTCCCCAGGCTGTGGTCTTACAACAGCCTGCATCTTTTGTCAGACCAGACTGAACCCAGGCCATCACTCTCTTGTCTTCCTTCCAGGCTTGCTCTCAGGCTGTGGCTCTGGTGTTGGAGTTGTGGCAGGAGGTGCAGGAGGAGGAGGAGGACCATGGTTGAACTCACAAACATGGCTTTGGCCTGTGAGTTCGCCCCTCAACCCCTTATTTAGGGCTTGTAACATAACTTCCTCACATAAGAGGCATTGGCCCTCCTCCATTTCCTGCATTTTGCAGGCTGCCATTTAGGCATAGTCATCTTGATTATTGGGGGGGTTCTGAGGGCTGCAGTAGCCTTCCCAAATAGGCCAAGTGCTGCCTCCTCCAGGTTACTTCTCTTTCTTGTCCCAATCATTTGTGGTTACTACTGTCTACTGATATGTAAAACACTTTGTAAAATCAGAAATGACTGATCAATAATAACATCTAGTTAACATCATTAATTATTTTACTAGAAATATGGTGAACAATGCTATACCTGGCTCAATCTGGGCTCCTCCACTTCTTCCTGGCTGGAAGGCCCAGGTTGGATGTCAGAAGCCTCAGCTGAGGTGGAAGGAAGCCTTGAAGGAAGATTGGAGAGTGCCGACCTGGGTTCAGTCTGGCCTGCCAGAAAATGCAGTCTGTCATAGTATCACATCCTGGGTACATAAATGTCATCTGCTGCAGCTCCTGATCTCTGGGATTCCCGGACCTTCTTGCACTCCCTATTATAAGTGCTCCTCATGCCACCAAATAGGGCCTTCAAATAGGGGATGTTTGCCGTGGGGATCACCGGCTTCACAAATTCCAGCAATTGATCCAGCGCTGCCTTCCTCTTTGGTTTATTATTATAAAAGGGGTGGTTTACCTGCCACAGACAGGGCAGCTCCCTGAACATAGCAATGAATATAGGGATAAAGTCCTCATCATTGAACCCCTAATGTCAGGCTAAACTCTTATAATCTCTTCCCAATATAGGCCCCAATCTAGAAGCAGTATAGGCCACTGATGCACCAAATTAAAATTGTACCTTCGTTCTAATGATCGGCGCTTCCAATACTCCTTCCTCCATTCACAGATCGTATGTACGACACACACGTGTTACACTTTATATACACTGCGCATGTGTGAAACTCCGCCCACCCCTGACCTTCTATCTAGTATATTCCCCGCCCCTTGTCTTTCAGCGCAGTGGGAGAGCACATGGCAGAGAATGAGCAGGTGCCTGAGAGTAGCAGCAACTACGAGGAAAGCTCAGAGCCACAAATGTCACGAACCCAGAGGATATTTAAGGCCTTAAATATGGCCTTTATAGAGATGGTGAAAACGGTGGACATCTTCAAGAGGGCTGACTATGATGGGAAGCATGGACCTTACCCAAACCCAAATGTGAGAAGGGCCAAGATCATGACTAAAGTTGTGAAAAGTATGCAGAAGAATTTTGGGGTACGGCGATCCAAGGATCAATTGAGGAAACGATGGTCAGACCTCAAATTGAGGGAGCAAGATCAGTACAGAAGAATCAAGAGAGTGCTGCAAAAAAGTAAGTATTTTGTCATGTGTTCCTATATTTCTTATTACGTTCATGCTGCTCCATGTGCTTTTCTTTACTGTTGTACAGTTTAAAATGACAAGTTTCAGGTTTGTGGGCACAGAAATCGTTTGTAGTAAACATTGATTGTTCGCCCACTAATATGATGGTTTTTTGCAGATGCAGGTTAACTACATTTAGTCATGCCTATTTGTCTTAAAAGAAGTTTAGTACATTGTTGTCTAGATGGGTTTGTAACTAGAATGAAATGAAAACTTGATTCAGTGTAAGGAGAGGACACTCAGCAGCTGTGTACACATCTGGATGCAGGAGCACTAGTGGGGGACACCAGAACAAACTTTTTAGGGTGTCCCACACAGGTGCTCCAGTGGATACTAGGGGTCTCTACATGTGTGATACTTTAACAAAAAAGGTAAGTATACCAGCTTTGTAAAGGGAAAAAATCATGTCTTCAGCTTTGAACTCTGCCAAAACAGACAATTGTATGACACTTCCAAGCAATGTTTCATATTCCTATTTCTTGCCTCAAATATCTGTGTGCTAAGTATACCTTTATTTTATTTACATAGGGGAGAAAAGACTTGGGACGTCTGAGTTCACCAGGGACCCCCAACCTCCTAAAGAAGGGGAAATCCAAAAACAACCAGAGGATGTGGAGGAAGGAGAGATTTATGAAGTGGGCGAAATAGTGACTACAACAGGTGAGTGTCAGGTAATAGATGGATGCCTGCATATTTATAATACATGGTGTTTTTTTTTAGGTGATGTGGATGTTGTTGAAGAGATCGGGGAGATCAAGGTGTGCAATCAGGATTTACAGAAGATCAAGGAAGACATTAATGATGTGGAAAAAAGACTCAAAAACATCATTGATGTTTTAGGCAGAATCGAAAACACACCAACATTTATAAAATTCTTTCTATTTTTCGAACTTTTCTCCAAAATTTTTAAAGCCAAATTTTGAAGATGCACACAGTGTGTCAACATGTGCTACCTGCCATCACGGGATATCAAGGTACACAACTAAAGTAGATGAGAGGAAGGGGTTGCACCCCCAAAACATGTCCATTGATCCCCCATGATGGGAGCTAGCACATGTTGACATTAAGCATTGGATCAGGAGGTAAATCCCCATTTTGACTCATTTTTTGTGCATCTTCAAAATTTGGCTTTCACAGGGGTGACATCACCCCATCTGATGAAGACATTATCAACACAGTTTGGACATACTAATGTCTGATATTGCCTTCACTTTGTCAAAGTTGAACTTTGTAAGTTCCTGAGTTGTGTATTGTTTTATGGTTTTAAACATGCCTGTTTTAACACAAAAATGAACAGGTGGTGCTCAGTTGGTCTAGAGAGTGGGGTGAACCCGCATCCCAAATATAACAAGCTGAATGGAAATTTGATCCTCTTGTGGGACTTTAAAAGGAACAACCACTCATGAGTAGTGAAAGAGTATAAGAAATATGGGATTAGTTGGAATGAATTTAGATGTTTATTGTGGTATAGATCTGAATAGGTCTATAGTACATAGGGTAAATATACATAGGATACAGTATGCATGACATATACAAAAAGTAGCAATACAATATGCAGAAATCCACAATCATAAAACTCCAGTGCACATGAAACACATATGCGGGGAGTACCCGACGCGTTTCAAGATATACTCTTCCTCAGGGATATCAGATTGGAATCAGCAAACAAAAGATATGTCTAGAAATTAAAAAGACAATTATAAACCAATTGTGAAAACCATCATGTAATCAAGTATATGCATAGACATATAAGGAAAGTTACTATTGTAATACAGGTATGTAGTATGCATATAATGGGGTACTGACCATATAGTATTGCTTGGGGGGGGCATGTGTATGGTACTGCATCCATTAAAAACTCTCAAAGGGAGAGAGATGTTGGGGGGGACATGACACAACTGAACATGAAGTTATGGCCTGCTCCCAGTCCACATCTGGCAAGGCTTGTGTGCCCAATCCCGGCAGAGCCACCAGGGAGATATTCCCCAACAGAGGGCGTCAAAAAGCCACCAATGACAGAGATGGTCCTGGAAGTGGGCTCCAATCTGCAAAGGAGCAAAGGAGGTAAAGGGGGGAGGTTGTTAGGGAGAGGCAGTAGGTGTACCTCAAAAAAGGGGGTTGGTTGTGGAACCCCATAAGTAGTGCAACCCATCAGAATAAGAGTTATAGTAAAAAATATATGAGTAAAAATATACATAAAAAATGTGGAGTACCTGGGTGGGCCCATCAGTGTGGTGCTGGCGGGTATCTGAGGGGTGTGCAGGGAGAGTTGCATGGATAAGCCTAAGCATGGTCCTGTGTGGTAGGATGTGACACCCCAGCTGGGTGACCCCCAGGGTCAGGAGGTCCCTGGTGCAGCAAGCAGGGAGATAGTGTGGTGCTGGCAGGGGGATTATCCAGGGCACTAGAGGATAAGTGCCCAACCAAAGGTCCAGGCCAGGGGAGGCTTGGGGGGTCCGGTCTGAAAGACAGTGGATGGTGGATGAAGCAGGAGAACTGAGTGTCAGCCATAGGGTGACGCATGGCCATGCATGTGGCTATCTTACCTGGTGCAGTCTGGTTCAGGGATTGGGCTCAGCGTGCGGTGGTGGGGGATGCCATGAAAGGGTGAGGTGAGCACTGCCCCTTAACATAGTATGTCCATGCTCATGATTGGTTGGGGCGCGGCCAATGGGTGGAGATGTAGACACCCCCGAGCCTGGGGCGCTCTCACCGGCCCCATTGGAGACCGCTACCAGAGTGTGTTGAAGCCTGCAGGCGCAGTGACATAATCCCCAGCGTGATGATGTGTGCCGCACGGGGCGGGACCGAGACCCGTGCTGAAGGCCTGCAGCGCAGGAGTCGGAGGAAACCGGACTGCGCGTACGATCTGGGATCCTCTGGTTACGAGAACGCCGCCTGTGGCAGTATAATTGCATCAGGCGGACCCCCTGCGCCGAGTGGGGAACAGTTCCGGTGACACATCCGGGGTGGGACGGCCATCCAGAGTGGGGAGAAGGAACAGGCCAGACCAAGCAGTGTATCGGATGTCAGGGGATAGAAACAGGAGGACACAGAGAGAGGGGGGACATAGCCGAGACACTGGAAGAGAGAGAATTGGAACACAGGAATTTGTAAGGATCAGTGGATAAAAGGCATATGGAAAGAAAACCTGTTGGGCGTGAACCCATGGGGAGCATATATTATATACATGATATACAACTATGTACAAATTGAGAGAAATAAAGCATATTTAATGTAATATACAACACATGAGGTAAAAAACAGGTGGGGGATGGAACGGTCAATGCCTAAAGGGGTTAAACCAGAAGAGGGGGGGTTTCTCCTCAGGGGGCTCGGAGTGGGAACTGGACGAGATGCCCTCCTAGGCAAAACTCCTCCCTCTTTCTCCCCCCCTCTTCTGGATGCCATTTTCGTGACTCACCAAAATTCATTCATGGTGCTGAAAATGATGTATATTTTTATCAGTAATGCATTACATACATTAACAATGAAAACAAGGTGTGTGTGTAGCAGACCCACAACATAAGTGTAAGGCTGACCGCAGGTCAGCCTGTAATTGTAGGAGGAGTCAGGCTGCATAACGCCTGCCCTCCTTTTTCTCCTTCCTGTGGTCGTAGGATCTTGGGCTGGTTGTCTGTAATGTTATCTGGTTGCTTTCAAACAAGCTGGGTTGTTCATGTTCTACCACTGCAGATTACCCATCACGTCTTTGGGTTGACAGATTGAGGTGTTCGTTTTTAATTGGCTTGTTCGGTGGCAAGTCTCCTCATCTGTTCTTACGCTGTTTATGTATTTCGTACAAACTCACGTTTCTCATGCAATTTACGTGTCTCATGCAATTTACGTGTCTCATGCAATTTACATGTCTCATGCAATTTACGTGTCTCATGCAATTATGTGTCTCTTGCAATTTACGTGTCTCTTGCAATTTGTTTAAACTCACATATTTATGTTTCTCTAGTTTTCCAGGTTTCTCATGTTTTCCCAAGGTTACTCTCGTTCTCATGTTTCTCACGCTGTTCATCAATTCACGTTCTCGTGCTACTGGTGTTTCTCATGTAGTTGCGAGTTCTTGCAGCCTCGGTACTTAGGCTGCTCACGTTTCGTCAGCTCGCGCAATACATGTGTTTTGTTCCTTCACGCAGATTACGTTACTGGCGCAGGTTCTCAGTATGCTCACGTTTTTCTCATTCATCTTGCTGTCCCAGTGGCATGTCACTTACGCGGAGTAGGTTCCCAGGGGACTGTGGTTCTTCCCTGTCGTAATACACTCGACCTTTTATTTCCTAGCTACATTTGGCTAGGGTTGGCAGAAGCATGGAAGTATTGGTAAGTCAGCCTTGGTAGCTCCAGCAGCCTTTGCGGGCTCAGGGGCTTCAGTGGATTCCGAATTTTCTCAGTCTCTAGGCCAGTTTCAGTAGTCTTCCTACTTGGTTCGGTTTTTGCCTCTTTTAACTCATATCGGCTCGGCATTGTCGGGGCATATCTGGTTTGGACTCAGCATTTCATGTTGTGGGTAGACCCCGACAGATCTTTCTTTATTTGCTGTGCATTCTATTAAGCCATCCTCAGGGTTCCTGTCGAGTAGCCCTCCTGCTGAGATCAGCAGACTTCTCATCATGGGTCATATTTTCCATTTCGTATCTATCACATTCTCATGGTCTCCTTTGTGTTGGGTACCAGCTCAGTGCTCAAGGCAGGCCTATTCCCGGGTTTTGGGTCATAAGAGATGGGAGCAGGTTCTGCATATTTGTGCCAGGGATCCCAGCCCGTATTGGGCAGGTGGAGGTCGTCTTGTTTCTCTGGGCTTGGCCCAGAGCCACTTTTTGAGATACCACAAGCGTTTGGTAATTTGGTAGATCATACGCATTTTCAGTGGGTAATAATTTGGTATCATAGTCATCCTACTGGTCATTTTTGCCCCCTTTCAGGCATACTGACCACTTGACCCAGGCACAACTCAGGTCTATGTTCTCTGTTGCTTTTTGTTCCTTTCCTACACTATCCACAGATTGACTCCGAGTACAAGTGTAAGGCTGACCGCAGGTCAGCCTGTAATTGTAGGAGGAGTCAGGCTGCATAAAGCCTGCCCTCCTTCTTCTCCTTCCTGTGGTCGTAGGATCTTGTGTCCCACCCACCCATTCCCTTTTTTCTTTTTCTTTTTCATTTTAATTCAATTCATACTTGGGTATGCCCCCTTTCAGGCATACTGATCACTTGACCCAGGCACAACTCAGGTCTATGTTCTCTGTTGCTTTTTGTTCCTTTCCTACACTATCCACAGATTGACTCTGAGTACAATAATATTTCACTTAAGAAGAGGTTGTCACCTCATGTATCAAATAAATTACATTTGCACTATTGAAGAAAATGGCCAAAAAGAAAAGCCCATTGGAGAACCTAGGAGACAGCTAAAAGAAACACAAGCAGTAAATCTAAGTAAATCTTATTTCAGTTTAACTAAAAAAATATTTTAAAACAAAAACCCTGCGCTGGCAACTCACCATAAAAAATATATAAAAAAATATATAATTCATGAAATATAAAGGGCAAATACATTTAAATATGCACAAATGGTGTGGACTGTGTAAGATTGGCAAAAGAGCCACTATGAGCTATGCGACTAGAGAACAATTAGATGTCGCTACACTGGTGCAGTTAAAAAATGTGACATATAAATTGACATTCGTGACCACAAATACAAGTGTAAAAATAAATCATGAAATATAAAAGGCAAATAGATTTAAATATGCACAAATAGTGTAGACTGTGTGAGATGTCAATTTATATGTCACACTTTTTTAATTGCACCAGTGTAGCGACATCTATTTGTTTTCTAGTCGCATAGCTCCTAGTGGCTCTTTTGCCAATCTCACACAGTCTACACTATTTGTGCATATTTAAATCTATTTGCCTTTTATATTTCATGATTTATTTTTACACTTGTATTTGTGGTCACGAATGTCAATTTATATGTCACATCTTTTAACTGCACCAGTGTAGCGACATCTAATTGTTCTCTAGTCGCATAGCTCATAGTGGCTCCTTTGCCAATCTTACACAGTCCACACCATTTGTGCATATTTAAATTTATTTGCCCTTTATATTTCATGAATTATATATGTTTTTATAAATTTTTTATGGTGAGTTGCCAGCGCAGGGTTTTTCTTTTATTTACTACTAAAGTCGTAGCACTCGTATCCAGCAGCTGCAACACGATAGTCAGATCTTAATATATTTTTTTGCCAGCGCTGTTTTTTTATTTATTTAAAAAAATATTTTGAAAATGTTTCTTAAACATTTTCTGGCATATCAATGGCCCCCCTACCCGCAAAGTACTCAAATACTTCTGTCTTACTTTGCAGGTGCTTTGGGGGTGCAAGTCAGGATGACCAGCTTCAAGTGCCATCAGTGTTTCTTCTTGCTCAACTGAGGCAACATAGTTCATTGAATTTCTCATTAAAGAATTGTGGAGTATGCAGCATGCAAGGATTATATGG
This sequence comes from Lithobates clamitans, assembly GCA_037952925.1. Taxonomy (NCBI): domain Eukaryota; kingdom Metazoa; phylum Chordata; class Amphibia; order Anura; family Ranidae; genus Lithobates; species Lithobates clamitans. Next base: position 1,071,105 of record JBBGZY010001949.1, read on the forward strand.
TTAAGTTTATATTCCGCCACTTTGATTGCCGTAAGGAATAGGCAAAACCGGCTGGCCATTATCCTGAAAGCGTTCTCCACCACTCTTCTGGCTCTGGCCAGCTGGTAGTTAAAAACTCTCTAGTCCGGGGTGAGGGGCCTCATGGCTTCAAAACGGTCGGCTGGTCAGAACTAACTAACAGTAAGCACTGCAAAACAGAAAGGCCTGAGAAGAGCGAGCTGAAAATCAGAAACGAGCGGACAAGAACGCACTGCAAATCAAATACGTACTATAGAATATGCACTGAAAAACAAATGCGAAATGACTACATGCACTGTAAATCAGATACCAACCCACAAACACAAACTGAAGAGCAGTAATGATTGGAAAAGCATGAGGCTGAAAAGCGTGATTTGTCTCTCACCAAACTTCTACTAACACGAGATTAGCAGAAGGAGCCCAAAGGGTGGCGCACTTGGTATTGAACTTTCCTTTTCTAGTGCCGTTGTACGTGTTGTACGTCACCTTGTTCTTGACGTTCAGAATTTCTGACAAGATTTGTGTGACCGTGTGTATGCAAGACAAGTTTGAGCCAACATCCATCGGAAAAAAAAACACATGGATTTTATTGAAGGAATGTGCGATCGTGTGTATGTGGCATTACAGTGTTGGAACTTAAGAATAGACTGCAAACTTCTCAGACAAGGTAGGATTTACCTTGTAGCAAATTTGGCATCTGACAGTATAATCCTTTTTTGGCTTGCTAGTTAGTAAGTGTACTGCAAAAGTGTTCAGGAATAGGCCACAAACGTCTAGGGCAAAACAGGATTTATGGTGCAACAAGCATTAGAAATTTGGCAGATGACAGCGTGTTGTATTTTGTTTTTTGGGGTTTTTTGCTGGATAGCTGGTGTGTGTTGAGTTGCGAAAACAATGTGCGGCACCCTTACAGTGCCAAAGCACCAAAATAGGCCAGAGGAGATGGTAAGAGCTGGAGGCAGATATAAAGATAGAGGCAGGAACATGTTTTTTAGTTTGGGTGGGGCATAAGACCGTTAAAAGTTTTGCATTGAGCACCAATTTCTTTTTCAGCCTCAGCAGCTGCAGAGGAGACACCTGCCATTGAAAGAATGCTGCTGGATGTGGCTGGGTGGGTGTGGTAACATTTTTCAGAAGGCCAAACCTTCACCTGATCCTCCTCAGCATAGCCCCATGACCCTTTCCCCAATTGGTGTGGCATATCTCATACCTCTAGAGGCTGCATATAGTGCAGTGGATGCAGTAGGAGAATGTTCTAAAGGGGAATGCAGAAAGTGACGAATGAGGAGGAGGGTGGGTGTTTTTGTTTTGCTGAAGACTTGTCCCTGTCGGGGCTGGGCTCAGCCCTTCCTTCTCTGAGCTGGCTGTTCAGCTGTTGGCTAATTGCCAGATAGTATCTCTCTACAGTTACTCAGCTGTTGATGATATCCTGCTGGTCAGTCCTGCCTACTTAAGCCGTCCAGTCCAGAGGAGCGCTGCCTTCGCCTTGGTCAACATCACAGAAACGATGTCCTGCGATACTGTTCAAGACTTGCTTTGCTGACATCCCTTATAGCTCCAGATTCTGCTTGCTGTTCCACTGCATTGATCCCTGACTTCTGGCTTGGCTGACTATCCGTTCTGGTAACTGAACTTTGGCTATGTTTTGACTAGGTTTGTTCTTTTTACTTTTATTATTAAACAAGTGTGATTTAACTGTACTTCTGTCTTGGCCTGATTTCATGGTTTTTGACAGTCTCATTGAAATACTGCTCCACCAAGCTCTTTGGAGCAGAGTCATGTATTTCCTCAAGCATGTGGTACACAAATGGCTTGTACTTTTACAAAGGCCGATACACTGAAGGCAGGAGCCACAGACCACATTGATGCTTGTGTGCTGTCAGCAGATGATATATAAAAGTTCACACTGAAGAGCCCTGTAAACTGATCCTGGAGATAGCAGTGGTCTCTACTTTTAGGACAGAGATGCTAAATGGATTATAACAGCTGCTCCTTACAATCTTCTTCAAGCTGCTCAAAATCCTCAATGCTGTTCTGCGTTTTTCTCAGAAAAGTCCTCCTTTCCATCAAGTGGCACCCAAGTAAGGCCTACCACCTCATCATCCACCACTGCCTTGTTGCTTGAGTTCACTTGGTAGGAAGCTCTGACTGCCAGAGCATCACAACCTCTAGCTGTTCCCTCCCTGCTGTCCCCTCCCTCTATGGTCCTTGCACAATCTTTATCATGCTCAATATCTAAAAGAAATGTTTGTGCATGACTTAGTTACAGTACCTTTTTTTACAAGTGTTTTGACAGCTAGCTGCTCTGCCCAACCACTGTTCAAATTCTCTAACACTAAAACCCAACCCATGTTTTTACCTGACAGAAAATTTTTAAAAATTGAATAAACAGGAAATAACGTTAAGTAATGAAAAAACAATGAAAGAACAACAGAAAAGGCTGTAAAAGAGCCCATCAGCTAAGCAATTATAATCGTGGCTGACACAAAATGGTAGTCCTAAAAAGGGCTGTTGGTTTTCTGAACTGTGAACAAAGGGTGGGATATGCAAAAAATGTAGCCCGTCACACTGTAAACCACTGTAATTTATTGCAATATAATATAGTATAGCAATATGGAGCAATTAACTCTCCTGAAACTGTCAGCTCTCTCTAAACTACTCCAACATACATTGACAAATAACCCCAATTTCCAGTTAGCCAGCTAGCCTCATTGCATATTGCTTTTCTTATTATACATAATTCATCAGAGACCAGACATGCTCTCAAATCCCTCGGTATGGAGATGCCAGCATAAATGTCTGTTATACCTGGTTGGTATTGTCAGGAGAGTGTAAACTGTTCGCAAACTGCACTTGCATGTTTGTTTGGTCAGTTTGCATTTGCCCCTCTGTGGTGGCCAGGCACTATAGCATTGTGTATAAGTCCTGGGGGCAACCGAGTACCATTAGGCCTGCTTGCCTTAAGAGAAACGGGGCTGCTATAGGTGAAGAACACAGAAGCTAGCTCTAGTGTCTGACCACCTGCATTAGGGGTAAGCATGACATTATCACAAGTCTTTAACAATAATTTTTTTCTGTGAAGATGGATTCTACACAGGCCAGGAACTGTCTGTGTGTGTAAACTCATCTCCAGCAGTAACACAGGAACCAAAGTCCAAGGTTAACCTGCCTGACCATTTTTCTGGTGACCCCCATATGTTTAACAACTTTAAAAATAGTTTTATGCTGTGCTTTAAGCGTAGGCCATGCTCTTCTGGTCCTGAAGCACAGCAGATTAACCCAATTATGCTTTAGGCTTAGGGCATGCTCTTCTGGTTCTGGTTCTAAAGCTACAAGTCAGTGTAGTGCACAGTGTTCAGCTAAAGCTACAAGTTAGTGCAGTGCGTCCTCCTCACAGTGTTAATCTAAAACTACAAGTTAGTGTAGTGCGTCCTCCTCACAGTGTTCAGCTAAAGCTACAAGTAAGTGTAGTGCGACCTCTGCACAGTGTTCAGCTAAAGCTACAAGTTAGTGTAGTGTGTCCTCCTCACAGTGTTCAGCTAAAGCTACAAGTTAGTGTAGTGTGACCTCTGCACAGTGTTCAGCTAAAGCTACAAGTTAGTGTAGTGCGTCCTCCTCACAGTGTTCAGCTAAAGCTACAAGTTAGTGTACTGCGACCTCTGCACAGTGTTCAGCCAAAGCTACAAGTTAGTGTAGTGCGTCCTCTGAACAGTGTTCAGCTAAAGCTACAAGTTAGTGTAGTGCACAGTGTTCAGTTAAGTTACAAGTTAGTGTAGTGCATCCTCCTCACAGTGTTCAGCTAAAGCTACAAGTTAGTGTAGTGCATCCTCTGAACAGTGTTCAGCTAAAGCTACAAGTTAGTGTAGTGCACAGTGTTCAGCTAAAGTTACAAGTTAGTGTACTGCATCCTCCTCACAGTGTTCAGCTAAAGCTACAAGTTAGTGTGGTGCGACCTCTGCACAGTGTTTAGCTAAAGCTACAAGTTAGTATAGTGCGTCCTCTGAACAGTGTTCAGCTAAAGCTACAAGTTAGTGTAGTGCACAGTATTCAGCTAAAGCTACAAGTTAGTGTACTGCATCCTCCTCACAGTGTTCAGCTAAAGCTACAAGTTAGTGTAGTGCATCCTCCTCACAGTGTTCAACTAAAGCTACAAGTTAGTGTAGTGCGACCTCTGCACAGTGTTCAGCTAATGCTACAAGTTAGTATAGTGCATCCTCCTCACAGTGTTCAGCTAAAGCTACAAGTTAGTGTAGTGCACAGCGTTCAGCTAAAGCTACAAGTTAGTGTAGTGCGTCCTCCTCACAGTGTTCAGCTAAAGCTACAGGTTAGTGTAGTGCGTCCTCTGAACAATGTTCAGCTAAAGCTACAAGTTAGTGTAGTGTGACCTCTGCACAGTGTGCAGCTAAAGCTACAAGTTAGTGTAGTGCATCCTCCTCACAGTGTTCAGCTAAAGCTACAAGTTAGTGTAGTGCGACCTCTGCACAGTGTTCAGCTAAAGCTACAAGTTAGTGTAGTGTGTCCTCTGCACAGTGTTCAGCTAAAGCTACAAGTTAGTGTAGTGCACAGTGCACAGTGTTCAGCTAAAGCTACAAGTTAGTGTAGTGCATCCTGCTCACAGTGTTCAGCTAAAGCTACAAGTTAGTGTACTGCGACCTCTGCACAGTGTTCAGCTAGAGTTACAAGTCCGTGTAGTGCGTCCTCCTCACAGCGTTCAGCTAAAGCTACAAGTTAGTGTAGTGTGTCCTCCTCACAGCGTTCAGCTAAAGCTACAAGTTAGTGTAGTGTGACCTCTGCACAGTGTTCAGCTAACGCTACAAGTTAGTGTAGTGCGTTCTCCTCACAGTGTTCAGCTAAAGCTACAAGTTAGTGTACTGCGACCTCTGCACAGTGTTCAGCCAAAGCTACAAGTTAGTGTAGTATGTCCTCTGAACAGTGTTCAGCTAAAGCTACAAGTTAGTGTAGTGTGACCTCAGCACAGTGTTCAGCTAAAGCTACAAGTTAGTGTAGTGCATCCTCCTCACAGTGTTCAGCTAAAGCTACAAGTTAGTGTAGTGTGTCCTCCTCACAGTGTTCAGCTAAAGCTACAAGTTAGTGTAGTGTGACCTCTGCACAGTGTTCAGCTAAAGCTACAAGTTAGTGTAGTGCATCCTCCTCACAGTGTTCAGCTAAAGCTACAAGTTAGTGTAGTGCGACCTCTGCACAGTGTTCATCTAAAGCTACAAGTTAGTGTAGTGCGTCCTCTGAACAGTGTTCAGCTAAAGCTACAAGTTAGTGTAGTGCACAGTGTTCAGCTAAAGTTACAATTTAGTGTAGTGCGTCCTCCTCACAGTGTTCAGCTAAAGCTACAAGTTAGTGTAGTGCGTCCTCTGAACAATGTTCAGCTAAAGCTACAAGTTAGTGTAGTGCAGTGTTCAGCTAAAGTTACAAGTTAGTGTAGTGTGTCCTCCTCACAGTGTTCAGCTAAAGCTACAAGTTAGTGTAGTGCGTCCTCCTCACAGTGTTCAGTTAAAGCTACAAGTTAGTTTAGTGCATCCTCTGAACAATGTTCAGCTAAAGCTAAAAGTTAGTGTAGTGCGCAGTGTTCAGCTAAAGCTACAAGTTAGTGTAGTGCGTCCACCTCACAGTGTTCAGCTAAAGCTACAAGTTAATGTAGTGCGACCTCTGCACAGTGTTCTGCTAAAGCTACAAGTTAGTGTAGTGCGTCCTCCTCACAGTGTTCAGCTAAAGCTACAAGTTAGTGTAGTGTGACTTCTGCACAGTGTTCAGCTAAAGCAACAAGTTAGTGTAGTGTGTCCTCTAAACAGTGTTCAGCTAAAGCTACAAGTTAGTGTAGTGCACAGTGTTCAGCTAAAGCTACAAGTTAGTGCAGTGCCTTCTCCTCACAGTGTTCATCTAAAGCTACAAGTTAGTGTAGTGCGACCTCTGCACAGTGTTCAGCTAAAGCTACAAGTTAGTGTAGTGCGTCCTCCTCACAGTGTTCAGCTAAAGCTACAAGTTAGTGTAGTGTGTCCTCCTCACTGTGTTCAGCTAAAGCTACAAGTTAGTGTAGTGTGTCCTCTGAACAGTGTTCAGCTAAAGCTACAAGTTAGTGTAGTGCACAGTGTTCAGCTAAAGTTACAAGTTAGTGTACTGCGTCCTCCTCACAGTGTTCAGCTAAAGCTACAAGTTAGTATAGTGCATCCTCTGAACAGTGTTCAGCTAAAGCTACAAGTATTGAGTAGTGCACAGTATTCAGCTAAAGCTACAAGTTAGTGTAGTGCATCCTCCTCACCGTGTTCAGCTAAAGCTACAAGTTAGTGTAGTGCATCCTCCTCACAGTGTTCAGCTAAAGCTACAAGTTAGTGTAGTGCTACCTCTGCACAGTGTTCAGCTAAAGCTACTAGTTAGTGTAGTGCGTCCTCTGAACAGTGTTCAGCTAAAGCTACAAGTTAGTGTAGTGCACAATGCACAGTGTTCAGCTAAAGCTACAAGTTAGTGTAGTGCGTCCTCCTCACAGTGTTCAGCTAAAGCTATAAGTTAGTGTAGTGTGACCTCTGCACAGTGTTCAGCTAGAGCTACAAGTTAGTGTAGTGCGTCCTCCTCACAGTGTTTAGCTAAAGCTACAAGTTAGTGTACTGCGACCTCTGCACAGTGTTCAGCCAAAGCTACAAGTTAGTGTAGTGCGTCCTCTGAACAGTGTTCAGCTAAAGCTACAAGTTAGTGTAGTGCACAGTGTTCAGTTAAGTTACAAGTTAGTGTAGTGCATCCTCCTCACAGTGTTCAGCTAAAGCTACAAGTTAGTGTAGTGCGTCCTCTGAACAGTGTTCAGCTAAAGCTAAAAGTTAGTGTAGTGCACAGTGTTCAGCTAAAGTTACAAGTTAGTGTACTGCGTCCTCCTCACAGTGTTCAGCTAAAGCTACAAGTTAGTGTGGTGCGACCTCTGCACAGTGTTTAGCTAAAGCTACAAGTTAGTATAGTGCATCCTCCTCACAGTGTTCAGCTAAAGCTACAAGTTAGTGTAGTGCACAGCGTTCAGCTAAAGCTACAAGTTAGTGTAGTGCGTCCTCCTCACAGTGTTCAGCTAAAGCTACAGGTTAGTGTAGTGCGACCTCTGAACAATGTTCAGCTAAAGCTACAAGTTAGTGTAGTGTGACCTCTGCACAGTGTGCAGCTAAAGCTACAAGTTAGTGTAGTGCATCCTCCTCACAGTGTTCAGCTAAAGCTACAAGTTAGTGTAGTGCGACCTCTGCACAGTGTTCAGCTAGAGCTACAAGTTCGTGTAGTGCGTCCTCCTCACAGTGTTCAGCTAAAGCTACAAGTTAGTGTAGTGTGACCTCTGCACAGTGTTCAGCTAAAGCTACAAGTTAGTGTAGTGCGTTCTCCTCACAGTGTTCAGCTAAAGCTACAAGTTAGTGTACTGCGACCTCTGCACAGTGTTCAGCCAAAGCTACAAGTTAGTGTAGTATGTCCTCTGAACAGTGTTCAGCTAAAGCTACAAGTTAGTGTAGTGCACAGTGTTCAGCTAAAGTTACAAGTTAGTGTAGTGCGTCCTCCTCACAGTGTTCAGCTAAAGCTACAAGTTAGTGTAGTGTGTCCTCCTCACAGTGTTCAGCTAAAGCTACAAGTTAGTGTAGTGCACAGTGTTCAGCTAAAGTTACAAGTTAGTGTACTGCGTCCTCCTCACAGTGTTCAGCTAAATCTACAAGTTAGTGTGGTGCGACCTCTGCACAGTGTTTAGCTAAAGCTACAAGTTAGTGTAGTGCATCCTCCTCACAGTGTTCAGCTAAAGCTACAAGTTAGTGTAGTGCGTCCTCTGAACAGTGTTCAGCTAAAGCTAAAAGTTAGTGTAGTGCACAGTGTTCAGCTAAAGTTACAAGTTAGTGTACTGCGTCCTCCTCACAGTGTTCAGCTAAAGCTACAAGTTAGTGTGGTGCGACCTCTGCACAGTGTTTAGCTAAAGCTACAAGTTAGTATAGTGCATCCTCCTCACAGTGTTCAGCTAAAGCTACAAGTTAGTGTAGTGCACAGCGTTCAGCTAAAGCTACAAGTTAGTGTAGTGCGTCCTCCTCACAGTGTTCAGCTAAAGCTACAGGTTAGTGTAGTGCGACCTCTGAACAATGTTCAGCTAAAGCTACAAGTTAGTGTAGTGTGACCTCTGCACAGTGTGCAGCTAAAGCTACAAGTTAGTGTAGTGCATCCTCCTCACAGTGTTCAGCTAAAGCTACAAGTTAGTGTAGTGCGACCTCTGCACAGTGTTCAGCTAGAGCTACAAGTTCGTGTAGTGCGTCCTCCTCACAGTGTTCAGCTAAAGCTACAAGTTAGTGTAGTGTGACCTCTGCACAGTGTTCAGCTAAAGCTACAAGTTAGTGTAGTGCGTTCTCCTCACAGTGTTCAGCTAAAGCTACAAGTTAGTGTACTGCGACCTCTGCACAGTGTTCAGCCAAAGCTACAAGTTAGTGTAGTATGTCCTCTGAACAGTGTTCAGCTAAAGCTACAAGTTAGTGTAGTGCACAGTGTTCAGCTAAAGTTACAAGTTAGTGTAGTGCGTCCTCCTCACAGTGTTCAGCTAAAGCTACAAGTTAGTGTAGTGTGTCCTCCTCACAGTGTTCAGCTAAAGCTACAAGTTAGTGTAGTGCACAGTGTTCAGCTAAAGTTACAAGTTAGTGTACTGCGTCCTCCTCACAATGTTCAGCTAAATCTACAAGTTAGTGTGGTGCGACCTCTGCACAGTGTTTAGCTAAAGCTACAAGTTAGTATAGTGCGTCCTCTGAACAGTGTTCAGCTAAAGCTACAAGTTAGTGTAGTGCACAGTATTCAGCTAAAGCTACAAGTTAGTGTAGTGCATCCTCCTCACAGTGTTCAGCTAAAGCTACAAGTTAGTGTAGTGCGACCTCTGCACAGTGTTCAGCTAAAGCTACTAATTAGTGTAGTGCGTCCTCTGAACAGTGTTCAGCTAAAGCTACAAGTTAGTGTAGTGCACAGTGCACAGTGTTCAGCTAAAGCTACAAGTTAGTGTAGTGCGTCCTCCTCACAGTGTTCAGCTAAAGCTACTAGTTAGTGTAGTGTAACCTCTGCACAGTGTTCAGCTAGAGCTACAAGTTAGTGTAGTACGTCCTCCTCACAGTGTTCAGCTAAAGCTACAAGTTAGTGTAGTGTGTCCTCCTCACAGTGTTCAGCTAAAGCTACAAGTTAGTGTAGTGTGACCTCTGCACAGTGTGCAGCTAAAGCTACAAGTTAGTGTAGTGCATCCTCCTCACAGTGTTCAGCTAAAGCTACAAGTTAGTGTAGTGCGACCTCTGCACAGTGTTCAGCTAGAGCTACAAGTTCGTGTAGTGCGTCCTCCTCACAGTGTTCAGCTAAAGCTACAAGTTAGTGTAGTGTGACCTCTGCACAGTGTTCAGCTAAAGCTACAAGTTAGTGTAGTGCGTTCTCCTCACAGTGTTCAGCTAAAGCTACAAGTTAGTGTACTGCGACCTCTGCACAGTGTTCAGCCAAAGCTACAAGTTAGTGTAGTATGTCCTCTGAACAGTGTTCAGCTAAAGCTACAAGTTAGTGTAGTGCACAGTGTTCAGCTAAAGTTACAAGTTAGTGTGGTGCGTCCTCCTCACAGTGTTCAGCTAAAGCTACAAGTTAGTGTAGTGTGTCCTCCTCACAGTGTTCAGCTAAAGCTACAAGTTAGTGTAGTGCACAGTGTTCAGCTAAAGTTACAAGCTAGTGTACTGCGTCCTCCTCACAGTGTTCAGCTAAATCTACAAGTTAGTGTGGTGCGACCTCTGCACAGTGTTTAGCTAAAGCTACAAGTTAGTATAGTGCGTCCTCTGAACAGTGTTCAGCTAAAGCTACAAGTTAGTGTAGTGCACAGTATTCAGCTAAAGCTACAAGTTAGTGTAGTGCATCCTCCTCACAGTGTTCAGCTAAAGCTACAAGTTAGTGTAGTGCGACCTCTGCACAGTGTTCAGCTAAAGCTACTAATTAGTGTAGTGCGTCCTCTGAACAGTGTTCAGCTAAAGCTACAAGTTAGTGTAGTGCACAGTGCACAGTGTTCAGCTAAAGCTACAAGCTAGTGTACTGCGTCCTCCTCACAGTGTTCAGCTAAATCTACAAGTTAGTGTGGTGCGACCTCTGCACAGTGTTTAGCTAAAGCTACAAGTTAGTATAGTGCGTCCTCTGAACAGTGTTCAGCTAAAGCTACAAGTTAGTGTAGTGCACAGTATTCAGCTAAAGCTACAAGTTAGTGTAGTGCATCCTCCTCACAGTGTTCAGCTAAAGCTACAAGTTAGTGTAGTGCGTCCTCCTCACAGTGTTCAGCTAAATCTACAAGTTAGTGTGGTGCGACCTCTGCACAGTGTTTAGCTAAAGCTACAAGTTAGTATAGTGCGTCCTCTGAACAGTGTTCAGCTAAAGCTACAAGTTAGTGTAGTGCACAGTATTCAGCTAAAGCTACAAGTTAGTGTAGTGCATCCTCCTCACAGTGTTCAGCTAAAGCTACAAGTTAGTGTAGTGCGACCTCTGCACAGTGTTCAGCTAGAGCTACAAGTTCGTGTAGTGCGTCCTCCTCACAGTGTTCAGCTAAAGCTACAAGTTAGTGTAGTGTGACCTCTGCACAGTGTTCAGCTAAAGCTACAAGTTAGTGTAGTGCGTTCTCCTCACAGTGTTCAGCTAAAGCTACAAGTTAGTGTACTGCGACCTCTGCACAGTGTTCAGCCAAAGCTACAAGTTAGTGTAGTATGTCCTCTGAACAGTGTTCAGCTAAAGCTACAAGTTAGTGTAGTGCACAGTGTTCAGCTAAAGTTACAAGTTAGTGTAGTGCGTCCTCCTCACAGTGTTCAGCTAAAGCTACAAGTTAGTGTAGTGTGTCCTCCTCACAGTGTTCAGCTAAAGCTACAAGTTAGTGTAGTGCACAGTGTTCAGCTAAAGTTACAAGTTAGTGTACTGCGTCCTCCTCACAGTGTTCAGCTAAATCTACAAGTTAGTGTGGTGCGACCTCTGCACAGTGTTTAGCTAAAGCTACAAGTTAGTGTAGTGCATCCTCCTCACAGTGTTCAGCTAAAGCTACAAGTTAGTGTAGTGCGTCCTCTGAACAGTGTTCAGCTAAAGCTAAAAGTTAGTGTAGTGCACAGTGTTCAGCTAAAGTTACAAGTTAGTGTACTGCGTCCTCCTCACAGTGTTCAGCTAAAGCTACAAGTTAGTGTGGTGCGACCTCTGCACAGTGTTTAGCTAAAGCTACAAGTTAGTATAGTGCATCCTCCTCACAGTGTTCAGCTAAAGCTACAAGTTAGTGTAGTGCACAGCGTTCAGCTAAAGCTACAAGTTAGTGTAGTGCGTCCTCCTCACAGTGTTCAGCTAAAGCTACAGGTTAGTGTAGTGCGACCTCTGAACAATGTTCAGCTAAAGCTACAAGTTAGTGTAGTGTGACCTCTGCACAGTGTGCAGCTAAAGCTACAAGTTAGTGTAGTGCATCCTCCTCACAGTGTTCAGCTAAAGCTACAAGTTAGTGTAGTGCGACCTCTGCACAGTGTTCAGCTAGAGCTACAAGTTCGTGTAGTGCGTCCTCCTCACAGTGTTCAGCTAAAGCTACAAGTTAGTGTAGTGTGACCTCTGCACAGTGTTCAGCTAAAGCTACAAGTTAGTGTAGTGCGTTCTCCTCACAGTGTTCAGCTAAAGCTACAAGTTAGTGTACTGCGACCTCTGCACAGTGTTCAGCCAAAGCTACAAGTTAGTGTAGTATGTCCTCTGAACAGTGTTCAGCTAAAGCTACAAGTTAGTGTAGTGCACAGTGTTCAGCTAAAGTTACAAGTTAGTGTAGTGCGTCCTCCTCACAGTGTTCAGCTAAAGCTACAAGTTAGTGTAGTGTGTCCTCCTCACAGTGTTCAGCTAAAGCTACAAGTTAGTGTAGTGCACAGTGTTCAGCTAAAGTTACAAGTTAGTGTACTGCGTCCTCCTCACAGTGTTCAGCTAAATCTACAAGTTAGTGTGGTGCGACCTCTGCACAGTGTTTAGCTAAAGCTACAAGTTAGTATAGTGCGTCCTCTGAACAGTGTTCAGCTAAAGCTACAAGTTAGTGTAGTGCACAGTATTCAGCTAAAGCTACAAGTTAGTGTAGTGCATCCTCCTCACAGTGTTCAGCTAAAGCTACAAGTTAGTGTAGTGCGACCTCTGCACAGTGTTCAGCTAAAGCTACTAATTAGTGTAGTGCGTCCTCTGAACAGTGTTCAGCTAAAGCTACAAGTTAGTGTAGTGCACAGTGCACAGTGTTCAGCTAAAGCTACAAGTTAGTGTAGTGCGTCCTCCTCACAGTGTTCAGCTAAAGCTACTAGTTAGTGTAGTGTAACCTCTGCACAGTGTTCAGCTAGAGCTACAAGTTAGTGTAGTGCGTCCTCCTCACAGTGTTCAGCTAAAGCTACAAGTTAGTGTAGTGTGTCCTCCTCACAGTGTTCAGCTAAAGCTACAAGTTAGTGTAGTGTGACCTCTGCACAGTGTGCAGCTAAAGCTACAAGTTAGTGTAGTGCATCCTCCTCACAGTGTTCAGCTAAAGCTACAAGTTAGTGTAGTGCGACCTCTGCACAGTGTTCAGCTAGAGCTACAAGTTCGTGTAGTGCGTCCTCCTCACAGTGTTCAGCTAAAGCTACAAGTTAGTGTAGTGTGACCTCTGCACAGTGTTCAGCTAAAGCTACAAGTTAGTGTAGTGCGTTCTCCTCACAGTGTTCAGCTAAAGCTACAAGTTAGTGTACTGCGACCTCTGCACAGTGTTCAGCCAAAGCTACAAGTTAGTGTAGTATGTCCTCTGAACAGTGTTCAGCTAAAGCTACAAGTTAGTGTAGTGCACAGTGTTCAGCTAAAGTTACAAGTTAGTGTAGTGCGTCCTCCTCACAGTGTTCAGCTAAAGCTACAAGTTAGTGTAGTGTGTCCTCCTCACAGTGTTCAGCTAAAGCTACAAGTTAGTGTAGTGCACAGTGTTCAGCTAAAGTTACAAGCTAGTGTACTGCGTCCTCCTCACAGTGTTCAGCTAAATCTACAAGTTAGTGTGGTGCGACCTCTGCACAGTGTTTAGCTAAAGCTACAAGTTAGTATAGTGCGTCCTCTGAACAGTGTTCAGCTAAAGCTACAAGTTAGTGTAGTGCACAGTATTCAGCTAAAGCTACAAGTTAGTGTAGTGCATCCTCCTCACAGTGTTCAGCTAAAGCTACAAGTTAGTGTAGTGCGACCTCTGCACAGTGTTCAGCTAAAGCTACTAATTAGTGTAGTGCGTCCTCTGAACAGTGTTCAGCTAAAGCTACAAGTTAGTGTAGTGCACAGTGCACAGTGTTCAGCTAAAGCTACAAGTTAGTGTAGTGCGTCCTCCTCACAGTGTTCAGCTAAAGCTACTAGTTAGTGTAGTGTAACCTCTGCACAGTGTTCAGCTAGAGCTACAAGTTAGTGTAGTGCGTCCTCCTCACAGTGTTCAGCTAAAGCTACAAGTTAGTGTAGTGTGTCCTCCTCACAGTGTTCAGCTAAAGCTACAAGTTAGTGTAGTGTGACCTCTGCACAGTGTTCAGCTAAAGCTACAAGTTAGTGTAGTGCGTCCTCCTCACAGTGTTCAGTTAAAGCTACAAGTTAGTGTAGTGCTACCTCTGCACAGTGTTCAGCCAAAGCTACAAGTTAGTGTAGTGCGTCCTCTTAACAGTGTTCAGCTACAGCTACAAGTTAGTGTAGTGCACAGTGTTCAGTTAAGTTACAAGTTAGTGTAGTGCGTCCTCCTCACAGTGTTCAGCTAAGGATACAAGTTAGTGTAGTGCGTCCTCTGAACAGTGTTCAGCTAAAGCTACAAGTTAGTGTAGTGCACAGTGTTCAGCTAAAGTTACAAGTTAGTGTACTGCGTCCTCCTCACAGTGTTCAGCTAAAGCTACAAGTTAGTGTGGTGCGACCTCTGCACAGTGTTTAGCTAAAGCTACAAGTTAGTATAGTGCGTCCTCTGAACAGTGTTCAGCTAAAGCTACAAGTTAGTGTAGTGCACAGTATTCAGCTAAAGCTACAAGTTAGTGTAGTGCATCCTCCTCACAGTGTTCAGCTAAAGCTACAAGTTAGTGTAGTGCGTCCTCCTCACAGTGTTCAGCTAAAGCTACAAGTTAGTGTAGTGCACAGTATTCAGCTAAAGCTACAAGTTAGTGTAGTGCATCCTCCTCACAGTGTTCAGCTAAAGCTACAAGTTAGTGTAGTGCGACCTCTGCACAGTGTTCAGCTAGAGCTACAAGTTCGTGTAGTGCGTCCTCCTCACAGTGTTCAGCTAAAGCTACAAGTTAGTGTAGTGTGACCTCTGCACAGTGTTCAGCTAAAGCTACAAGTTAGTGTAGTGCGTTCTCCTCACAGTGTTCAGCTAAAGCTACAAGTTAGTGTACTGCGACCTCTGCACAGTGTTCAGCCAAAGCTACAAGTTAGTGTAGTATGTCCTCTGAACAGTGTTCAGCTAAAGCTACAAGTTAGTGTAGTGCACAGTGTTCAGCTAAAGTTACAAGTTAGTGTAGTGCGTCCTCCTCACATTGTTCAGCTAAAGCTACAAGTTAGTGTAGTGTGTCCTCCTCACAGTGTTCAGCTAAAGCTACAAGTTAGTGTAGTGCACAGTGTTCAGCTAAAGTTACAAGTTAGTGTACTGCGTCCTCCTCACAGTGTTCAGCTAAATCTACAAGTTAGTGTGGTGCGACCTCTGCACAGTGTTTAGCTAAAGCTACAAGTTAGTGTAGTGCATCCTCCTCACAGTGTTCAGCTAAAGCTACAAGTTAGTGTAGTGCGTCCTCTGAACAGTGTTCAGCTAAAGCTAAAAGTTAGTGTAGTGCACAGTGTTCAGCTAAAGTTACAAGTTAGTGTACTGCGTCCTCCTCACAGTGTTCAGCTAAAGCTACAAGTTAGTGTGGTGCGACCTCTGCACAGTGTTTAGCTAAAGCTACAAGTTAGTATAGTGCATCCTCCTCACAGTGTTCAGCTAAAGCTACAAGTTAGTGTAGTGCACAGCGTTCAGCTAAAGCTACAAGTTAGTGTAGTGCGTCCTCCTCACAGTGTTCAGCTAAAGCTACAGGTTAGTGTAGTGCGACCTCTGAACAATGTTCAGCTAAAGCTACAAGTTAGTGTAGTGTGACCTCTGCACAGTGTGCAGCTAAAGCTACAAGTTAGTGTAGTGCATCCTCCTCACAGTGTTCAGCTAAAGCTACAAGTTAGTGTAGTGCGACCTCTGCACAGTGTTCAGCTAGAGCTACAAGTTCGTGTAGTGCGTCCTCCTCACAGTGTTCAGCTAAAGCTACAAGTTAGTGTAGTGTGACCTCTGCACAGTGTTCAGCTAAAGCTACAAGTTAGTGTAGTGCGTTCTCCTCACAGTGTTCAGCTAAAGCTACAAGTTAGTGTACTGCGACCTCTGCACAGTGTTCAGCCAAAGCTACAAGTTAGTGTAGTATGTCCTCTGAACAGTGTTCAGCTAAAGCTACAAGTTAGTGTAGTGCACAGTGTTCAGCTAAAGTTACAAGTTAGTGTAGTGCGTCCTCCTCACAGTGTTCAGCTAAAGCTACAAGTTAGTGTAGTGTGTCCTCCTCACAGTGTTCAGCTAAAGCTACAAGTTAGTGTAGTGCACACTGTTCAGCTAAAGTTACAAGTTAGTGTACTGCGTCCTCCTCACAGTGTTCAGCTAAATCTACAAGTTAGTGTGGTGCGACCTCTGCACAGTGTTTAGCTAAAGCTACAAGTTAGTATAGTGCGTCCTCTGAACAGTGTTCAGCTAAAGCTACAAGTTAGTGTAGTGCACAGTATTCAGCTAAAGCTACAAGTTAGTGTAGTGCATCCTCCTCACAGTGTTCAGCTAAAGCTACAAGTTAGTGTAGTGCGACCTCTGCACAGTGTTCAGCTAAAGCTACTAATTAGTGTAGTGCGTCCTCTGAACAGTGTTCAGCTAAAGCTACAAGTTAGTGTAGTGCACAGTGCACAGTGTTCAGCTAAAGCTACAAGTTAGTGTAGTGCGTCCTCCTCACAGTGTTCAGCTAAAGCTACTAGTTAGTGTAGTGTAACCTCTGCACAGTGTTCAGCTAGAGCTACAAGTTAGTGTAGTGCGTCCTCCTCACAGTGTTCAGCTAAAGCTACAAGTTAGTGTAGTGTGACCTCTGCACAGTGTGCAGCTAAAGCTACAAGTTAGTGTAGTGCATCCTCCTCACAGTGTGCAGCTAAAGCTACAAGTTAGTGTAGTGCACAGTATTCAGCTAAAGCTACAAGTTAGTGTAGTGCATCCTCCTCACAGTGTTCAGCTAAAGCTACAAGTTAGTGTAGTGCGACCTCTGCACAGTGTTCAGCTAAAGCTACTAATTAGTGTAGTGCGTCCTCTGAACAGTGTTCAGCTAAAGCTACAAGTTAGTGTAGTGCACAGTGCACAGTGTTCAGCTAAAGCTACTAGTTAGTGTAGTGTAACCTCTGCACAGTGTTCAGCTAGAGCTACAAGTTAGTGTAGTGCGTCCTCCTCACAGTGTTCAGCTAAAGCTACAAGTTAGTGTAGTGTGTCCTCCTCACAGTGTTCAGCTAAAGCTACAAGTTAGTGTAGTGTGACCTCTGCACAGTGTGCAGCTAAAGCTACAAGTTAGTGTAGTGCATCCTCCTCACAGTGTTCAGCTAAAGCTACAAGTTAGTGTAGTGCGACCTCTGCACAGTGTTCAGCTAGAGCTACAAGTTCGTGTAGTGCGTCCTCCTCACAGTGTTCAGCTAAAGCTACAAGTTAGTGTAGTGTGACCTCTGCACAGTGTTCAGCTAAAGCTACAAGTTAGTGTAGTGCGTTCTCCTCACAGTGTTCAGCTAAAGCTACAAGTTAGTGTAGTGCGTTCTCCTCACAGTGTTCAGCTAAAGCTACAAGTTAGTGTACTGCGACCTCTGCACAGTGTTCAGCCAAAGCTACAAGTTAGTGTAGTATGTCCTCTGAACAGTGTTCAGCTAAAGCTACAAGTTAGTGTAGTGCACAGTGTTCAGCTAAAGTTACAAGTTAGTGTAGTGCGTCCTCCTCACAGTGTTCAGCTAAAGCTACAAGTTAGTGTAGTGTGTCCTCCTCACAGTGTTCAGCTAAAGCTACAAGTTAGTGTAGTGCACAGTGTTCAGCTAAAGTTACAAGCTAGTGTACTGCGTCCTCCTCACAGTGTTCAGCTAAATCTACAAGTTAGTGTGGTGCGACCTCTGCACAGTGTTTAGCTAAAGCTACAAGTTAGTATAGTGCGTCCTCTGAACAGTTTTCAGCTAAAGCTACAAGTTAGTGTAGTGCACAGTATTCAGCTAAAGCTACAAGTTAGTGTAGTGCATCCTCCTCACAGTGTTCAGCTAAAGCTACAAGTTAGTGTAGTGCAACCTCTGCACAGTGTTCAGCTAAAGCTACTAATTAGTGTAGTGCGTCCTCTGAACAGTGTTCAGCTAAAGCTACAAGTTAGTGTAGTGCACAGTGCTCAGTGTTCAGCTAAAGCTACAAGTTAGTGTAGTGCGTCCTCCTCACAGTGTTCAGCTAAAGCTACTAGTTAGTGTAGTGTAACCTCTGCACAGTGTTCAGCTAGAGCTACAAGTTAGTGTAGTGCGTCCTCCTCACAGTGTTCAGCTAAAGCTACAAGTTAGTGTAGTGTGTCCTCCTCACAGTGTTCAGCTAAAGCTACAAGTTAGTGTAGTGTAACCTCTGCACAGTGTTCAGCTAAAGCTACAAGTTAGTGTAGTGCGTCCTCCTCACAGTGTTCAGTTAAAGCTACAAGTTAGTGTAGTGCTACCTCTGCACAGTGTTCAGCCAAAGCTACAAGTTAGTGTAGTGCGTCCTCTGAACAGTGTTCAGCTACAGCTACAAGTTAGTGTAGTGCACAGTGTTCAGTTAAGTTACAAGTTAGTGTAGTGCGTCCTCCTCACAGTGTTCAGCTAAGGATACAAGTTAGTGTAGTGCGTCCTCTGAACAGTGTTCAGCTAAAGCTACAAGTTAGTGTAGTGCACAGTGTTCAGCTAAAGTTACAAGTTAGTGTACTGCGTCCTCCTCACAGTGTTCAGCTAAAGCTACAAGTTAGTGTGGTGAGACCTCTGCACAGTGTTTAGCTAAAGCTACAAGTTAGTACAGTGCATCCTCTGAACAGTGTTCAGCTAAAGCTACAAGTTAGTGTAGTGCACAGTATTCAGCTAAAGCTACAAGTTAGTGTACTGCATCCTCCTCACAGTGTTCAGCTAAAGCTACAAGTTAGTGTAGTGCATCCTCCTCACAGTGTTCAGCTAAAGCTACAAGTTAGTGTAGTGCGACCTCTGCACAGTGTTCAGCTAAAGCTACAAGTTAGTATAGTGCATCCTCCTCACAGTGTTCAGCTAAAGCTACAAGTTAGTGTAGTGCACAGTGTTCAGCTAAAGCTACAAGTTAGTGTAGTGCGTCCTCCTCACAGTGTTCAGCTAAAGCTACAGGTTAGTGTAGTACGTCCTCTGATCAATGTTCAGCTAAAGCTACTAGTTAGTGTAGTGTGACCTCTGCACAGTGTGCAGCTAAAGCTACAAGTTAGTGTAGTGTATCCTCCTCACAGTGTTCAGCTAAAGCTACAAGTTAGTGTAGTGCGACCTCTGCACAGTGTTCAGCTAAAGCTACAAGTTAGTGTAGTGTGTCCTCTGAACAGTGTTCAGCTAAAGCTACAAGTTAGTGTAGTGCACAGTGCACAGTGTTCAGCTAAAGCTACAAGTTAGTGTAGTGCGTCCTCCTCACAGTGTTCCGCTAAAGCTACAAGTTAGTGTAGTGCAACGTCTGCACAGTGTTCAGCTAGAGCTACAAGTTAGTGTAGTGCGTCCTCCTCACAGTGTTTAGCTAAAGCTACAAGTTAGTGTAGTGCGTCCTCCTCACAGTGTTCCGCTAAAGCTACAAGTTAGTGTAGTGCAACGTCTGCACAGTGTTCAGCTAGAGCTACAAGTTAGTGTAGTGCGTCCTCCTCACAGTGTTTAGCTAAAGCTACAAGTTAGTGTAGTGTGTCCTCCTCACAGTGTTCAGCTAAAGCTAAAAGTTAGTGTAGTGTGTCCTCTGAACAGTGTTCAGCTAAAGCTACAAGTTAGTGTAGTGTGACCTCTGCACAGTGTTCAGCTAAAGCTACAAGTTAGTGTAGTGCGTCCTCCTCACAGTGTTCAGCCAAAGCTACAAGTTAGTGTAGTGCGTCCTCTTAACAGTGTTCAGCTAAAGCTACAAGTTAGTGTAGTGCACAGTGTTCAGCTAAAGTTACAAGTTAGTGTAGTGCGTCCTCCTCACAGTGTTCAGCTAAAGCTACAAGTTAGTGTAGTGTGTCCTCTGAACAGTGTTTAGCTAAAGCTACAAGTTATTGTAGTACACAGTGTTCAGCTAAAGTTACAAGTTAGTGTACTGCGTCCTCCTCACAGTGTTCAGCTAAAGCTACAAGTTAGTGTGGTGCGACCTCTGCACAGTGTTTAGCTAAAGCTACAAGTTAGTTTAGTGCATCCTCCTCACAGTGTTCAGCTAAAGCTACAAGTTAGTGCAGTGCATCCTCCTCACAGTGTTCAGCTAAAGCTACAAGTTAGTGTAGTGCAACCTCTGCACAGTGTTCAGCTAAAGCTACTAATTAGTGTAGTGCGTCCTCTGAACAGTGTTCAGCTAAAGCTACAAGTTAGTGTAGTGCACAGTGCACAGTGTTCAGCTAAAGCTACAAGTTAGTGTAGTGCTTCCTCCTCACAGTGTTCAGCTAAAGCTACTAGTTAGTTTAGTGTAACCTCTGCACAGTGTTCAGCTAGAGCTACAAGTTAGTGTAGTGCGTCCTCCTCACAGTGTTCAGCTAAAGCTACAAGTTAGTGTAGTGTGTCCTCCTTACAGTGTTCAGCTAAAGCTACAAGTTAGTGTAGTGTGACCTCTGCACAGTGTTCAGCTAAAGCTACAAGTTAGTGTAGTGCGTCCTCCTCACAGTGTTCAGTTAAAGCTACAAGTTAGTGTAGTTCGACCTCTGCACAGTGTTCAGCCAAAGCTACAAGTTAGTGTAGTGCGTCCTCTGAACAGTGTTCAGCTAAAGCTACAAGTTAGTGTAGTGCACAGTGTTCAGTTAAGTTACAAGTTAGTGTACTGCATCCTCCTCACAGTTTTCAGCTAAAGCTACAAGTTAGTGTAGTGCATCCTCCTCATAGTGTTCAGCTAAAGCTACAAGTTAGTGTAGTGTGACCTCTGCACAGTGTTCAGCTAAAGCTACAAGTTAGTGTAGTGCGTCCTCCTCACAGTGTTCAGCTAAAGCTACAAGTTAGTGTAGTGCGACCTCTGCACAGTGTTCAGCCAAAGCTACAAGTTAGTGTAGTGCGTCCTCTTAACAGTGTTCAGCTAAAGCTACAAGTTAGTGTAGTGCACAGTGTTCAGTTAAGTTACAAGTTAGTGTAGTGCGTCCTCCTCACAGTGTTCAGCTAAAGCTACAAGTTAGTGTAGTGCGTCCTCTGAACAGTGTTCAGCTAAAGCTACAAGTTAGTGTAGTGCACAGTGTTCAGCTAAAGTTACAAGTTAGTGTACTGCGTCCTCCTCACAGTGTTCAGCTAAAGCTACAAGTTAGTGTGGTGCGACCTCTGCACAGTGTTTAGCTAAAGCTACAAGTTAGTATAGTGCGTCCTCTAAACAGTGTTCAGCTAAAGCTACAAGTTAGTGTAGTGCACAGTATTCAGCTAAAGCTACAAGTTAGTGTACTGCATCCTCCTCACAGTTTTCAGCTAAAGCTACAAGTTAGTGTAGTGCATCCTCCTCATAGTGTTCAGCTAAAGCTACAAGTTAGTGTAGTGCGACCTCTGCACAGTGTTCAGCTATAGCTACAAGTTAGTGTAGTGTGTCCTCTGAACAGTGTTCAGCTAAAGCTACAAGTTAGTGTAGTGCACAGTGCACAGTGTTCAGCTAAAGCTACAAGTTAGTGTAGTGCGTCCTCCTCACAGTGTTCCGCTAAAGCTACAAGTTAGTGTAGTGCAACCTCTGCACAGTGTTCAGCTAGAGCTACAAGTTAGTGTAGTGCGTCCTCCTCACAGTGTTTAGCTAAAGCTACAAGTTAGTGTAGTGTGTCCTCCTCACAGTGTTCAGCTAAAGCTAAAAGTTAGTGTAGTGTGTCCTCTGAACAGTGTTCAGCTAAAGCTACAAGTTAGTGTAGTGTGACCTCTGCACAGTGTTCAGCTAAAGCTACAAGTTAGTGTAGTGCGTCCTCCTCACAGTGTTCAGCCAAAGCTACAAGTTAGTGTAGTGCGTCCTCTTAACAGTGTTCAGCTAAAGCTACAAGTTAGTGTAGTGCACAGTGTTCAGCTAAAGTTACAAGTTAGTGTAGTGCGTCCTCCTCATAGTGTTCAGCTAAAGCTACAAGTTAGTGTAGTGTGTCCTCTGAACAGTGTTTAGCTAAAGCTACAAGTTATTGTAGTACACAGTGTTCAGCTAAAGTTACAAGTTAATGTACTGCGTCCTCCTCACAGTGTTCAGCTAAAGCTACAAGTTAGTGTGGTGCGACCTCTGCACAGTGTTTAGCTAAAGCTACAAGTTAGTTTAGTGCATCCTCCTCACAGTGTTCAGCTAAAGCTACAAGTTAGTGCAGTGCATCCTCCTCACAGTGTTCAGCTAAAGCTACAAGTTAGTGTAGTGCAACCTCTGCACAGTGTTCAGCTAAAGCTACTAATTAGTGTAGTGCGTCCTCTGAACAGTGTTCAGCTAAAGCTACAAGTTAGTGTAGTGCACAGTGCACAGTGTTCAGCTAAAGCTACAAGTTAGTGTAGTGCGTCCTCCTCACAGTGTTCAGCTAAAGCTACTAGTTAGTTTAGTGTAACCTCTGCACAGTGTTCAGCTAGAGCTACAAGTTAGTGTAGTGCGTCCTCCTCACAGTGTTCAGCTAAAGCTACAAGTTAGTGTAGTGTGTCCTCCTTACAGTGTTCAGCTAAAGCTACAAGTTAGTGTAGTGTGACCTCTGCACAGTGTTCAGCTAAAGCTACAAGTTAGTGTAGTGCGTCCTCCTCACAGTGTTCAGTTAAAGCTACAAGTTAGTGTAGTTCGACCTCTGCACAGTGTTCAGCCAAAGCTACAAGTTAGTGTAGTGCGTCCTCTGAACAGTGTTCAGCTAAAGCTACAAGTTAGTGTAGTGCACAGTGTTCAGTTAAGTTACAAGTTAGTGTACTGCATCCTCCTCACAGTTTTCAGCTAAAGCTACAAGTTAGTGTAGTGCATCCTCCTCATAGTGTTCAGCTAAAGCTACAAGTTAATGTAGTGTGACCTCTGCACAGTGTTCAGCTAAAGCTACAAGTTAGTGTAGTGCGTCCTCCTCACAGTGTTCAGCTAAAGCTACAAGTTAGTGTAGTGCGACCTCTGCACAGTGTTCAGCCAAAGCTACAAGTTAGTGTAGTGCGTCCTCTTAACAGTGTTCAGCTAAAGCTACAAGTTAGTGTAGTGCACAGTGTTCAGTTAAGTTACAAGTTAGTGTAGTGCGTCCTCCTCACAGTGTTCAGCTAAAGCTACAAGTTAGTGTAGTGCATCCTCTGAACAGTGTTCAGCTAAAGCTACAAGTTAGTGTAGTGCACAGTGTTCAGCTAAAGTTACAAGTTAGTGTACTGCGTCCTCCTCACAGTGTTCAGCTAAAGCTACAAGTTAGTGTGGTGCGACCTCTGCACAGTGTTTAGCTAAAGCTACAAGTTAGTATAGTGCGTCCTCTAAACAGTGTTCAGTTAAAGCTACAAGTTAGTGTAGTGCACAGTATTCAGCTAAAGCTACAAGTTAGTGTACTGCATCCTCCTCACAGTTTTCAGCTAAAGCTACAAGTTAGTGTAGTGCATCCTCCTCATAGTGTTCAGCTAAAGCTACAAGTTAGTGTAGTGCGACCTCTGCACAGTGTTCAGCTAAAGCTACAAGTTAGTATAGTGCATCCTCCTCACAGTGTTCAGCCAAAGCTACAAGTTAGTGCAGTGCATCCTCCTCACAGTTTTCAGCTAAAGCTACAAATTAGTGTAGTGCAACCTCTGCACAGTGTTCAGCTAAAGCTACTAATTAGTGTAGTGCGTCCTCCTCACAGTGTTCAGCTAAAGCTACAAGTTAGTGTAGTGCACAGTGCACAGTGTTCAGCTAAAGCTACAAGTTAGTGTAGTGCGTCCTCCTCACAGTGTTCAGCTAAAGCTACTAGTTAGTGTAGTGTAACCTCTGCACAGTGTTCAGCTAGAGCTACAAGTTAGTGTAGTGCGTCCTCCTCACAGTGTTCAGCTAAAGCTACAAGTTAGTGTAGTGTGTCCTCCTCACAGTGTTCAGCTAAAGCTACAAGTTAGTGTAGTGTGACCTCTACACAGTGTTCAGCTAAAGCTACAAGTTAGTGTAGTGCGTCCTCCTCACAGTGTTCAGTTAAAGCTACAAGTTAGTGTAGTGCGACCTCTGCACAGTGTTCAGCCAAAGCTACAAGTTAGTGTAGTGCGTCCTGTGAACAGTGTTCAGCTAAAGCTACAAGTTAATGTAGTGCACAGTGTTCAGTTAAGTTACAAGTTAGTGTAGTGCGTCCTCCTCACAGTGTTCAGCTAAAGCTACAAGTTAGTGTAGTGCGTCCTCTGAACAGTGTTCAGCTAAAGCTACAAGTTAGTGTAGTGCACAGTGTTCAGCTAAAGTTACAAGTTAGTGTACTGCGTCCTCCTCACAGTGTTCAGCTAAAGCTACAAGTTAGTGTGGTGCGACCTCTGCACAGTGTTTAGCTAAAGCTACAAGTTAGTATAGTGCGTCCTCTGAACAGTGTTCAGCTAAAGCTACAAGTTAGTGTAGTGCACAGTATTCAGCTAAAGCTACAAGTTAGTGTACTGCATCCTCCTCACAGTTTTCAGCTAAAGCTACAAGTTAGTGTAGTGCATCCTCCTCATAGTGTTCAGCTAAAGCTACAAGTTAGTGTAGTGCGACCTCTGCACAGTGTTCAACTAAAGCTACAAGTTAGTGTAGTGTGTCCTCTGAACAGTGTTCAGCTAAAGCTACAAGTTAGTGTAGTGCACAGTGCACAGTGTTCAGCTAAAGCTACAAGTTAGTGTAGTGCGTCCTCCTCACAGTGTTCAGCTAAAGCTACAAGTTAGTGTAGTGCAACCTCTGCACAGTGTTCAGCTAGAGCTACAAGTTAGTGTAGTGCGTCCTCCCCACAGTGTTCAGCTAAAGCTACAAGTTAGTGTAGTGTGTCCTCCTCACAGTGTTCAGCTAAAGCTACAAGTTAGTGCAGTGTGTCCTCCTCACAGTGTTCAGCTAAAGCTACAAGTTCGTGTAGTGTGACCTCTGCACAGTGTTCAGCTAAAGCTACAAGTTAGTGTAGTGTGTCCTCCTCACAGTGTTCAGCTAAAGCTACAAGTTAGTGTAGTGTGTCCTCCTCACAGTGTTCAGCTAAAGCTACAAGTTAGTGTAGTGTGTCCTCCTCACAGTGTTCAGCTAAAGCTACAAGTTAGTGTAGTGTGACCTCTGCACAGTGTTCAGCTAAAGCTACAAGTTAGTGTAGTGCGTCCTCCTCACAGTGTTCAGCTAAAGCTACAAGTTAGTGTAGTGCGACCTCTGCACAGTGTTCAGCCAAAGCTACAAGTTAGTGTAGTGCGTCCTCTTAACAGTGTTCAGCTAAAGCTACAAGTTAGTGTAGTGCACAGTGTTCAGTTAAGTTACAAGTTAGTGTAGTGCGTCCTCCTCACAGTGTTCATCTAAAGCTACAAGTTAGTGTAGTGCGTCCTCTGAACAGTGTTCAGCTAAAGCTACAAGTTAGTGTAGTGCACAGTGTTCAGCTAAAGTTACAAGTTAGTGTACTGCGTCCTCCTCACAGTGTTCAGCTGAAGCTACAAGTTAGTGTGGTGCGACCTCTGCACAGTGTTTAGCTAAAGCTACAAGTTAGTATAGTGCGTCCTCTGAACAGTGTTCAGCTAAAGCTACAAGTTAGTGTAGTGCACAGTATTCAGCTAAAGCTACAAGTTAGTGTACTGCATCCTCCTCACAGTGTTCAGCTAAAGCTACAAGTTAGTGTAGTGCATTCTCCTCATAGTGTTCAGCTAAAGCTACAAGTTAGTGTAGTGCGACCTCTGCACAGTGTTCAGCTAAAGCTACAAGTTAGTATAGTGCATCCTCCTCACAGTGTTTAGCTAAAGCTACAAGTTAGTGTAGTGCACAGTGTTCAGCTAGAGCTACAAGTTAGTGTAGTGCGTCCTCCTCACAGTGTTCAGCTAAAGCTACAGGTTAGTGTAGTACGTCCTCTGAACAATGTTCAGCTAAAGCTACTAGTTAGTGTAGTGTGTCCTCTGAACAATGTTCAGCTAAAGCTACAAGTTAGTGTAGTGCACAGTGCACAGTGTTCAGCTAAAGCTACAAGTTAGTGTAGTGCGTCCTCCTCACAGTGTTCAGCTAAAGCTACAAGTTAGTGTAGTGCAATCTCTGCACAGTATTCAGCTAAAGCTACAAGTTAGTGTACTGCATCCTCCTCACAGTGTTCAGCTAAAGCTACAAGTTAGTGTAGTGCATCCTCCTCATAGTGTTCAGCTAAAGCTACAAGTTAGTGTAGTGTGACCTCTGCACAGTGTGCAGCTAAAGCTACAAGTTAGTGTAGTGTATCCTCCTCACAGTGTTCAGCTAAAGCTACAAGTTAGTGTAGCGTGACCTCTGCACAGTGTTCAGCTAAAGCTACAAGTTAGTGTAGTGTGTCCTCTGAACAGTGTTCAGCTAAAGCTACAAGTTAGTGTAGTGCACAGCGCACAGTGTTCAGCTAAAGCTACAAGTTAGTGTAGTGCGTCCTCCTCACAGTGTTCAGCTAAAGCTACTAGTTAGTGTAGTGCAACCTCTGCACAGTGTTCAGCTAGAGCTACAAGTTAGTGTAGTGCGTCCTCCTCACAGTGTTCAGCTAAAGCTACAAGTTAGTGTAGTGTGTCCTCCTCACAGTGTTCAGCTAAAGCTACAAGTTAGTGTAGCGTGACCTCTGCACAGTGTTCAGCTAAAGCTACAAGTTAGTGTACTGCGTCCTCCTCACAGTGTTCAGCTAAAGCTACAAGTTAGTATACTGCGACCTCTGCACAGTGTTCAGCCAAAGCTACAAGTTAGTGTAGTGCGTCCTCTGAACAGTGTTCAGCTAAAGCTACAAGTTAGTGTAGTGCACAGTGTTCAGCTAAAGTTACAAGTTATGGTAGTGCGTCCTTCTCACAGTGTTCAGCTAAAGCTACAAGTTAGTGTAGTGCGTCCTCTGAACAGTGTTCAGCTAAAGCTACAAGTTAGTGTAGTGCACAGTGTTCAGCTAAAGTTACAAGTTAGTGTACTGCGTCCTCCTCACAGTGTTCAGCTAAAGCTACAAGTTAGTGTGGTGCAATCTCTGCACAGTGTTTAGCTAAAGCTACAAGTTAGTATAGTGCGTCCTCTGAACAGTGTTCAGCTAAAGCTACAAGTTAGTGTAGTGCACAGTATTCAGCTAAAGCTACAAGTTAGTGTAGGGCATCCTCCTCACAGTGTTCAGCTAAAGCTACAAGTTAGTGTAGTGCATCCTCCTCACAGTGTTCAGCTAAAGCTACAAGTTAGTGTAGTGCGACCTCTGCACAGTGTTCAGCTAAAACTACTATTTATTGTAGTGCGTCCTCTGAACAGTGTTCAGCTAAAGCTACAAGTTAGTGTAGTGCAACCTCTGCACAGTGTTCAGCTAAATCTACCTGTAGAAGGTTGGTGGTGTTTTCCTGATACTATCACTACCACAGGCAGCTACATTATTTACACGTTAGTGTAGTGCGATCTCTGCACAGTGTTCAGCAAAAGCTACCTGTAGAAGGTTGGTGGTGTTTTCCTGATCCTGTTACTACCGCAGGCAGCTACATTATCTACACATTAGTGTAGTGCGACCCCTGCACAGTGTTCAGCTAAAGCTACCTGTAGAAGGTTGGTGGTGTTTTCCTGATCCTATCACTACTGCAGGCAGCTACATTATTTACACGTTAGTGTAGTGCGACCTCTGCACAGTGTTCAGCTAAAGCTACCTGTAGAAGGTTGGTGGTGTTTTCCTGATCCTATCACTACCGCAGGCAGCTACATTATTTTAACGTTGGTGTAGTGCATCCTCTGCATAGTGTTCATCTAAAGCTACCTGTAGAAGATTGGTGGTGTTCTCATACTACAGGCAGGCAGTCGATTTTGCTAGCTGCAGTATCAGTACAAGTGCAGCTACATCTCACTGCAGGCCATTAATATGTCTGGAAGGCCAACAGGGAGAGGCACACAGTCACAAGCCAATAAAAGAGGGCAAGCAGGCTCTGTGTCTAAAGGCAACAGTTCTGGTCATGGAGACGGTGCATCCTCATCAGCACGTGGCCATGGGACACGCTTTGCCTTTTTTTTCGGCAGCTGGCCGTGTTGAGTCGCAACATGCGGAAGACTTGGTCGAGTGTGACAGACCTAGCCGGGAGAGAGACTTTTGGAGGGGACTGAATGCTAGCCTCTTGCCGATCGATCGTGGGCCCTGGCATTTGGGGGATCGGTGCTCTTTGTGAGCTGTATGCCAGGGGACCCTTGAGGTGGTATTACTGTGGATTTGGGTCCTGGTCCCCCAGGACACACAGACTCTGGGGACCCTGTATATGCCATATTAGAATAGTGACTGATTCATACCGTTGGGACTCCTACTGTTAAATGCTAATGTCATCAATTCCAGCTACCTGTCTGTTGTCTGCTAGAATGTGTATTGTAAATAAGTCTCTAGTATGGGATCTAAGAGTCATTAGATCCCCATTGCTGTTTGTGTTAATTAACTCTGCTATTGTGATAATGTTGATTGAGTTTTCTGAGCTACAAGATGGCCAGTCTGGCCTAAAGGTCATGTCTGAGTCATCTAGGCTGTCTAAAGGGATTAGTTAATTAGCCCATGTTAATTAGGTTTCTGGTCACAGGTGTATGTTCAGAGTAATATGAGCAGGAGGTCTGCACCTCCTCTGTTATTGTATAAAAGAGCCTGTATTTGGCAATAAAAGAGATTCCTGGTTGAACTTACATACAGTCTGCCTGGTATTTGTTCTGAGCTACACAACTGAATTAGAACGGTACATAGCTGTAGTTCTAATCCCGGAGCATTGGATGATCGAACAATCAGATGTTGTGATCTGCAATCTGATTCTATAGCCACAGAGGAGTGTCAGGAGAGTGGAATCGAGTGAGCAAGGGGCTCCTTACATCGAGTGAATGACCAAGCCGTCCTCATCCTCCTCATCCTCTCTCACCCATGCTCAGGGTACTTTGTCTGGCAAAGCAGCTGCCAATGCGGCCTCTTCCCTCGGCTTAATGGCATCAGTGACTCCTTCCCTAGCCCCACCATGTCCTCCTGAGGAGTCCATCGAACTGTTTGACCACAGTGTTGGGTACATGCTCCAGGAGGATGCCCAGTGTTTAGAAGGCTCTGATGATGATACTGATCTAGATGAAGTCAGTAACGTGAGCACGGACAGAGGGGGTGCCCAAGAAGGACAGCAATCTGGCAGTCATGCTCCCCATGCTGCAGCATACTGCCAGGTTTGCTCCAGTGATGAGGAGGGAGGGGATGATGAGGTCACTGACTCAACGTGGGTGCACTGTCCTGTCAACATTTGAGGAGGCCACGAGGATGGTGAGCAGTGACAGTGCATGCATCAGTGACACTGTCCCCCTTGTCCACCTGTTGGAGCACACACTGCGTGGAATAATGGACAGGGCACTTGAGGCAGAACAGAGGCAGGAAGAGGAGGACTTCCTTAGCTCTCAAAGCCCCCTTTATCCAGACAGTGTTCCTGCGTGCCCGCCAATCACACAGGAAGAGGACGAGGAGGAGAAGGAGGAGGATTGTGTCAGTATGGAGGTGGAGCCTGGCACTCAGCATCAACAGCAGACTTTAAGGGATCATTTACAGTCCCAAGAAACACATGGACTTGTACATGGCTGGGAGGAGGTGGCTGCGGATCATGTCATCCTTAGTGACCCAGAGGACTCTGGACCGAATGACTCAGCAAACCTACGCTGCATGGCCTCCCTGATCCTGCAAAGCCTGTGGAAGGATCCTCGTATTCGTGGTATCAAGGAGAAGGAACAATACTGGCTGGCAACCATCCTTGATCCATGTTACAAGGGTAAGGTTGGGGACCTTATCTTGCCGTCGCAGAGGGAGCAGAGGATGAAACATCTTCGGGAGGCCTTGCAGAAAGGTCTGTGCAACGCGTTCCCAGAGACTCGGAGGTTACAAACTCCTGTTTCTGGACAACGTGTTGCTGAGGCTTCGGTCAGTCAAAGAAGGAGCGGTGGAGAAGGTGGCCGTCTGACCGATGCGTTCAGACAATTTTTTAGTCCGCAACCCCAAGGTATGATTGGTTTCCAGCAACCATCGCCAGTGTCTGTTTTACATGGGGCAGGAATACCTAGGGGCAAGATCTGACTTGGACACCTTTCCCACCGAAAATCCTCTGGGTTACTGGGTCTTGAGGATGGATCACTGGCCAGTGCTTGCACAGTATGCACTTGAGCTACTGGCCTGTCCTGCATCCAGTGTTCTTTCGGAACGCACATTCAGTGCTGCTGGAGGCTTTGTAACTGATCACAGGGTGCGTCTGTCCACCGACTCGGTCGATCGACTGACCTTCATAAAAATCAATCAGTCTTGGATCACCACCAGCTACCAAGCACCTGATGCTGATGTAATCGAATACATTTTTTTGAAATGTCAGATCCCTTCAAAGACTGCCTATGCTGATGCTGAGTTACTATCCTGTTATACTGAGTAATTATCCTCTTCCTCCTCAATGATCATGATGATAGCTTGTAAGAACATTTTTGGTTCTGGGCACCGCCAGTCCCGCCACCAGTGCCTAAGGCCCAATTTTTCAGCCCCTGTTTAACAGGGGCATGTAATTACAATTTTTCATGCAATTCTTTGCAGCAGGGCTAGTTCCTGCGCTCCAACTAGAGTATCTCTGAGGGGTTGCAGTGTTGTGGCACCAGTGCCTAAGGCCCAATTTTTCAGCCCCTGGGTGTGTAATTACAATATTTGATGCAATTCTTTGCAGCAGGGCTAGTTCCTGCGCTCCAACTAGAATATTTGTGATGGGTTCCAGTGTTGTGGCACCAGCACCAGTGCCTAAGGCCCAATTTTTCTGCCCTTGTTCAACAGGGACATGTAATTAGAATTCTTGATCTAATATTTCACAGCAGGGCCCGTTTCTGCACCCACCAAGAGTATCTGTGAGGACTTACAGTGTTGTGGCACCACCACCACCACCAAAGGCCCAATTTTTCTGCCCCTGTTCAACAGGGGCATGTAATTACAATTCTTGATCTAATATTTCATAGCAGGGCCCTGTGAGGGCTTACAGTGTTGTGGCCACAACACCTAAGGCCCAAATTTCTGCTGAGTATATAGGGCAGGCCCCTACTTTCAAACATCCAACTTACAAATGACTCCTACTTGCGAACGGAAGGAGAAAACAGGAAGTGAGATGAAATCTACCCCTAGGAAGGGAAAATCTCTCCTGTAAGAGTTAATATAGGAAAAACTTTTCTCCTTTCCACTGATGCTTTATCACCAATCCTTGTTTCACTAAAAACCCCAAATTTTCAAAAAACATTTGTCATTGGGACAAAAAGTGAGGTGAAATCTTCTGAAGAGGAGCACAGACAGCAAAACAATTGTCACAGGGGTGATAACCCTTCCCTATGTTTTCCAAAAAGCTTAAAATAGATTTTTTTGGCTGGAGCTAAACACGTTAAAAATGTACCAGTTCAAAATTACAAACAGATTCTACTTAACAACAACTACCTCTTGTTTGCACCGCCTGTATACTGCTGTTCAGCGTATATAGTGCCTGGGGGACCCACACCTTTCCTTTTTTAATTTGGGTGCAGGGTTCCCCTTAATATCCATACAAGACTCAAAGGGCCTGGTAATGGACTTGGGGCTACCCATGCCGTTTGTCTCACAGATTTTCATTCATATTGCCAGGACCCGACATTACATTAAAGCCGCAAGCAGTTTTAAATGACTTTTTCAACACGCGCCACTTTACAGGCATACTATAGACACCCCCAGGTACGATATTTAAAGGAATATTTCACTTTTTTTATTACTTTAAGCATCATTAAAATCACTGCTCCCGAAAAAACGGCCGTTTTAAAACTTTTTTTTGCATTGATACATGTCCCCTGGGGCAGGGCCTGGGTCCCCAAACCCTTTTTAGGACAATACCATGCAAATTAGCCTTTAAAATGAGCACTTTTGATTTCAAACGTTCGCGTCCCATAGACGTCAATGGGGTTCTAAAGTTTGTGCGAATTTTCGGTCCGTTCGCAGGTTCTGGTGCGAACCAAACCGGGGGGGGGGTGTTCGGCTCATCCCTAGTTAATATGTACGTTATTGTCATAAAAAGTGTTTGGGGACCTGGGTCCTGCCCCAGGGGACATGTATCAGTGCAAAAAAAAGTTTTAAAAACGGCCGATTTTTTCGGGAGCAGTGATTTTAATAATGCTTAAAGTGAAACAATAAAGGTCTAATATTCCTTTAAATTTTGTACCTGGGGTGTCTATAGTATGCCTATAATAGGGGCGCATGTTTCCCATATTTAGAACAGTCTGACAGCAAAATGTAATTTCTAAAGGAAAAAAGTAATTTAAAACTACTCGCGGCTATAATGAATTGTCGGTCTGACAATACACATAAATACACATTGATAAAAACGGCATGGAATTTCCCCACAGAAGAACCCCGAACCAAAATTTTTAAAAAAATGTGTGGGGGTCCCCCTAAATTCCATACCAGGCCCTTCAGGTCTGGTATGGATAGTAAGGGGAACCCCACACCAAAATTGAAAAAAAAATGGTGTGGGACCTAAATTCCATACCAGGCCCTTCATGTCTGGTATGGATATTAAGGGGAACCCCGCGCCAAAATTAAAAAAAATGGTGTGGAGGTTCCCCCAAAAATCCATGCCAGACCCTTTTCCGAGCACACAACCTGGCAGGCCGCAGGAAAATAGGGGGACGAAAGAGCGGCCCCCCTCCTGAACCGTACCAGGCCACATTCCTTCAACATTGGGAGAGTGCTTTGGGTTAGCCCCCGAAAGCACCTTATCCCCATGTTGATGGGGAGAAGGGCCTCTTCCCCACAACCCTTGCCCGGTGGTTGTGGGGGTCTGCAGGCAGAAGGCTTATCGGAATCTGGAAGCCCCCTTTAACTGGGGGACCCCCAGATCTAGCCCCCCATGTGAATTGTAATGGGGTACACATGTACCCCTTCCATTTCACAAAAAAGTGTCAAAAAGGTTAAAAAACACAAGAGGCGGTTTTTGACAAGTCCTTTATTAATTTCTTCTTCTTTCCGCTTCTTCTAATATCTTCTTTCTTCTGGTCTTTCTTAGGTGTTCTTCTTCTTCCTCCATCTTCTTCTTCTCCATCTTCTTCTTCTTCCTTTGCTCTTCTTGTCCCGCATCTTCCTCTGGCTTCTTCTCCGCTCCATCTGCACGATCCGCCTCAGTGGGAGTCTTCCACCGTGTGATGCTTCGGTTCTTCTGACACCTCTTATATAACGGAGGGCGGGACCACCCAGTGACCCCGTCCTCCTCTGACGCATGGCAACTTTACGGAGAATTCCCTGTTGCTTTCCCCGTGCGCAGAGGAGGGCGGGGTCACCGGGTTTCCCCGCCCTCCATTATATAAGAAGTGTCAGAAGAACCAAATCGTCACACGGCGGAAGACTCCCACTGAGGCGGATCGTGCAGATGGAGCGGAGAAGAAGCAGGAGGAAGATGCGAGACGAGAAGAGCAGAGGAAGAAGAAGATGGAGAAGAAGAAGATGGAGGAAGAAGAAGAACATCGAAGGAAAATCAGAAGAAAAAAGATGAAAGAAGAAGACATAAATAAAGGACTTGTCAAAAACCGTCTTTTGTGTTTTTTAACCTTTTTGACACTTTTTTATGAAATGGCAGTGGTACATTTGTACCCCATTACCAATTCACACGGGGGGCCGGGATCTGAGGGTCCCCTTGTTAAAGAGAGATTTCAGATTCGAATCACAGACCCCCACAACCACCGGGCAAGGGTTGTGGGGATAAGGCCCTTCTCCCCATCAACATGGGGACAAGGTGCTTTGGGGGACTACCCCAAAGCACTCTCCTAATGTTGAGGGCATGTGGCCGGGTACGGTTCAGGAGGGGGGGCGCTCTCTTGTGCCCCCTCTTTTCTTGCGGCCTGCCAGGTTGCGTGCTCAGATAAGGGTCTGGTATGGATTTTTGTGGGGACCCCACTCCATTTTTTTTTTAATGTTTGCGTGGGGCTCCATTTAAAATCTATACCAGACCTGAAGGTTCTGGTATGGATTTTGAGGGGGACCCCCACACCATTTTTTTAAGAATTTTGGTTCAGGTTTCCCCTGTGGGGAAATCTCATGCTGTTTTTATCAATGAACCTTTATGTGTATTGTCGAACCGACAATTCATTATAGCCGCGAGTAGTTTTAAATGACTTTTTTCCTTTACAAATGTCATTTTGCTGTGAGACTGTTCTAAATATGGGAACCATGTGCCCCTTTACAGGCACACTATAGACACCCCCCAGGTACGAAATTTAAAGGAATATTACCCTTTTATTGTTTCACTTTAAGCATTATTAAAATTACTGCTCCCGAAAAAATTGCCGTTTTTAAAACTTTTTTTTGCATTGATACATTTCCCCTGGGGCAGGACCCAGGTCCCCAACACTTTTTATGACAATAACTTGCATATTAACCCTTAAAATTAGCACTTTTGAGTTCTCCCATAGACAATTCACTATAGCCGACACCACTATTACTTCATGACTTTTTTTTCCCTTTACAAATGTCATTTTGCTGTAAGACTGTTCTAAAAATGGGAACCATGTGCCCCTTTACAGGCACACTATAGACATCCCCCAGGTACGAAGTTTAAAGGAATATTTCACTTTTATTGTTTCACTTTAAGCTGTATTAAAATCACTGCTCCTAAAAAAACGTCCGTTTTTAAAACTTTTTTTTTCATTGATACATGTCCCCTGCGGCAGGACCCAGGTCCCCAAACACTTTTTATGACAAAACCATGCATATAAGCCTTTAAAATGAGCACTTTTGATTTCTCCCATAGACTTTTAAAGGGCGTTCTGTGAATTTGCCACGAACACCCCAAATTGTTCGCTGTTCGACGAACTTGGCGAACAGCCAATGTTCAAGTCTAACTCATGTTCGACCCGAATATAAAGCCCATCCCTACTGATGACCAGTTGCCTATTTGTAACTCTTTTTGTGGCCAATACCAATCATTTGGCTTTATTACAGTCCTATTCAGATCTTGATCATGACAACTTTTCCAAGTGTAACTCTACTTTACTTTGTGTGACCTTTATGTGACTTTGCTATAAAAAAAGATACTGACAAGTTTATTTAATCCTCTACAGGCCACCTCTCCAGCCAATTGCCAGGGTCTCTGAATCTTTTCCTCCTAGAGGCTGAACTTACCTGCTGTCTCACAGCTCTGAGCCGTGTTTGGAAACTTTCTCTAAGTTTCACAGCATCTTACCTCCAGCACAAGTAATGAGGGCCCTTTCCCCTGACCTTTTGGACTCTATTATAAAAACTCAATCTAGGAATCTTGCACAATCTACCCCTTTCAGAAGCACATGATGGTAAGACAGCCAGGCACCTAGGGATTGCTAAAACTTTTCCTTTGGTTTCTCATGGGCTTTGGTGGCCCTCTCTCCATAAGGACTTCTGTTCCCATGTAAAAGTCTGGAAAACCTGTTCTCACTCTAACCCTCTGGATTACCCCTACCCTTGCCTGTCCCTAAATGCCCTTGGATTCACATCTAGGCTAACTTGTCCTCGTGTTTTGCTGCCTCTACACCTGCCAATGTGGTCTAGTCTGTCTTTACACCTGCCAATGCAGTCCAGTCTTTCTGTGCACCAGCTATTCCAGTCCAACCCATGCCAACTGAGCCTCCTGCTTTTTTATATTGAGGGCTTTCTGCAACCTGGCCTTACCCTACTGCAACTATATCTGCTCAAACCATCCATCCTTTGGATAGACTGCCTCATGTGGCCAGGTGAGGCTTTCAACCTTTTCTTCAAGCCACTCTGCATCCAGCCTGTGCTCCAGCTGCCCAGTTTGACTCCAGTGACATGTCATCTGCTATCCAGCCAGACTTTACCGGTTCACTGTCTATAGACTCTCTGTCTGCTAACAAACCTGGCCTCACTGATCCTGTGATGGTCCTGTGCCGATGTCCATCTTGTCTTTAAGGGTCTGGGGACTTCACACAAGGGGTGTAATGTCAGGAGTGTGTAAACGCTCATGTTGTTTGGTACCTGCTGGTCTTATTCCAGTATCCTGGTTTTGGCTGTGATGCATCCCTGTCTGTCTGTCCAGTGTCTAGGTGGAGACCAAACCTGATTTGAGCAAGCCAAGCCTGTGGTCTTATGCTTGTGATAGCACAGTAAATAGGCACAAACCAACACAAACGTGGCACTAACCAACCAGCCCATTTTCATTTTGTTTGGCTGTTGTAGGGGGTGTCATGGAAGGCTTTTGCATAGCACAAATGATGTCTCCCTGTACATACATATGCACATGCGCAGACTGGCAACTGGCTGGGCAGATGAGCGTGAGCCTGTCACCAATGCTGGCACCAGACAGACTATTTAAACAGGCTGCAATTTGGTGTGCTGCTTCTGTGTGTTCATTCCTGATTCCTGTGTTTGACCTCTGATCCTAACCCAGCTTGCTCCTGACCTCTGTTTGACTGCCACCTGCCCTGACCTTGGCTTGTCTCTGGATTCTGCTTCTGCCTTCTCTTCTTGCCTGATCTACCTCCTGTTGCTGACTTGGCTTGTGACCCGAATATCCTGTTGTGTGCCGTCTATGCCTGATCTGCCTGACCATTATGGACCCGGCTCATCTGACCCTGCATCCTGCTCATCCAGCCTGCTACAGCTCTTCAGCCCAGCAAGGTCTCATCTGTCTCCTGCTTCCAGCTGCTTACCCACAGTCTGCCACCAGCCAAGCTCAGTGCCAGCTCATCTGCCACCAGCTGGTTCTGCCGCCACATCCACCTGCTGACTGCTGCCACCACGCAGTCTACTGGACTGATCACAGGCACTCATACCTCACTGTGCTCCTATGGCTGCTTTCTAACCAGGAGCTCACTAACCATGTACGTGACAGGAGAGCGGGGTGATGTCATCATATGGAAAAAACAAATTGCTATTATCTTAAAAATAAAAGCAGCACAAATTTTTATTATTATGACACAAAAAATCACAAATATAAAAACAAGCTGTTATAACTAAAAAAACATAACAGCACAAATAAAAATGTTAGCAGCACAAACCAGCACAAATGAGGCACTAACCAACGAGACCAGTTTTGCGTCATTTGGGTGTTGTAGGGGGGCTGACTGACTTTTGGTGACCTTTAATAAATCATTAATAACGCGAAAACGATAAAAGACAGAACTGAAATTTTAGCAGCACAAAAGAGCACAAACGTAGCACTAACCAACGAGACCACTGTTGTGTCATTTGGGTGTTGTAGGGGGGCTGAGTGACCTTCAGTGACCTTTAATAAATCATTAATAACGCAAAAACGATAAAAGGTAGAACGGAAATTTTAGCAGCACAAATGTAGCACTAAAGAAACACACCTGAGTTTTTATTTGTGCTGATTGTAGGGTGGGCAAAGTGAGTGGGGTTTGAAAAAAAAATAAACTGTTATAACTTAAAAACCATAACAGCACAAATAAAAATTTTAGCAGCACAAAACAGCACAAACGTAGCACTAACCAACAAGACCAGTTTTGTGTCATTTGGGTGTTGTAGGGGCTGAATGACCTTCGGTGACCTTTAATAAATCATTAACGCAAAAACGATAAAAGGTAGAACGGAAATTTTAGCAGCACAAAACAGCACAAATGTAGCACTAAAGAAACACACTTGAGTTTTTATTTGTGCTGATTGTAGGGTGGGCAAAGTGAGTGGGGTTTGAAAAAAAAATAAACTGTTATAACTTAAAAACCATAACAGCACAAATAAAAATTTTAGCAGCACAAATGAGCACAAAAGTAGCACTAACCAACAAGACCAGTTTCGTGTCATTTGGGCGTTGTAGGGGGGCTGACAGACCTTTGGTGACCTTTAATAAATCATTAATAACGCAAAAACGATAATAGATAGAACGGAAATGTTAGCAGCACAAAACAGCACAAACGTAGCACTAACCAACGAGACCAGTTTTGTGTCATTTGGGTGTTGTAGGGGGGCTGACTGACCTTTGGTGACCTTTAATAAATCATTAATAACGCAAAAACGATAAAAGATAAAACAGAATTTTTAGCAGCACAAACGTAGCACTAACCAACGAGACCAGTTTTGTGTCATTTGGACGTTGTAGGGGGGCTAGGTGATGTCATGGTCTGGAAAAAACAATTGCTAATATCTTAAAAATAAAAGCAACACAAATGTAAATTTTTATGACACAAAACAGCACAAACATAGCACTAAAGAAACACACTTGAGTTTTTATTTGTACTGATTGTAGGGGGGCCAGCTTCGCTGAGCTGTTTGTCTGTCCTGCTCTGCTGTTTGGATTCCTTTGTTGAAAACCTCAGATTGAATATTGACTACTCTCTGAACTCTGCCTGCTTTTTTTATAATTCACACTTTCACTTTTTCATAACATTTATTCCAATTTAATGACACATCCTTATACTTTTTTTGTCAATTAACACCACTTTTTTGTCAATTAACACCGATCTCTTTGAATGCATTATCATTATTTTTATAAACCCCAACAGTGACTTGGTGAGTTTTTGGCCTGCTTCTCAGTTCTGGGCTTCTCCCCCCCCCCCTCGTGTGTGGGCTTCACAGCATGGCCTCTTGTAGGCCCTTGTCTGACTCTCTAATATTCGCCTCCTCCTTTTGGTGTTTGGAGTGGGGGTGCTTGGCCTCATTGCTTGGATCCCCTGGCAGCTCTTAGGCAAAACAATCAGGAGGCCTCTTTCTTCAGCTGTTACTGGTAAATATACTTGAACACCTACATATGTGTGAATATCAATATATATTACCTGTTAACTTTGTTGATCTTTAAACTATTTTATTCTTATATCGTATCTTCCTTTAGATTTTTTTGCTCTCTCCCCCAGAAGAAGACCTCTACTGTTAAGGTTGAAAAGCGTCGGGGTCTACAGTGTGATTACATACTTATATCATGCTATGTCTTTCTTGTATACTAACGGTTGTATCATTATCATTATGAATATGTAATAGGCTTATCTACAGAGCTCATGTTTTGACAAAACAAATGTCTCTTTTATGGAATTTTTTCTAAACAAAATTTATACTTTTTTAAAATTTTTGCCAATTTATTGCATCTTCGGGGGCCTCTAATGTGCATAATAGTGGCCATACTTATGTAGTCCAAACAGAAAATGTAAAACATCCAACTTCCTGTCCGGCGCCATTTTCTAGAAGACTGGAACATGTAAATTCCTGTCTGACGCCATTTTATAGAAGACCGGAACATGTAATTTCCTGTCCGGAGCCATTTTGTAATAGAACCAGGAAGTGGTGTAAATACAAAGACAAACGATTGGTAAGGGTTAACACCATTTTCTTGGAGACCAGAATATCAATTCCGATCCCACGCTATTTAAACATATAATCAGGAAGTAAGTTAAATTAAATAACTTTGTGATGTGTAATTACAACAGTATAAAATACATGAATAAAACTAATGGAGCCCTTACAGGTTAACAATAGCGTAACTAAATACCAGGATAAAATAATACTATCCGATTCAAATTAAAAATTAAAATGAAATAAAAAATACCTGAGATGGACTACATAATGTATATGCAAGCATAAAAATAACATATATATAAAAATTAAAAATATATATATATATATATACATCCTGTAAAGCCTACCCATAGTGAGATATAAAGTAACATCAAAAGGAGCATAAAAGAGAAGAACAACAATATACCTCTAACTCGTATCAATAAAACAATTACATCACATTCTATGTTACGCCCATGGGATGCATGAGATTCGGCGAATGGCCAAACAGGCAAATGTTCAGCCCGAACTCATGCTCTGGCTGAACCATTCGCCCATCCCTAGTAGTTACATGTAAAAGAAATGGGGTATATAGTGTTCTCTGTACATACAGTGTGATACTCCCACAAAAACACATTTACATTAATTCCTTAATACCACATGTCTCATAAATCCTGCATGCATTTTCTAAATAAATTGTACAGAGACTGTGATATATATTTTTCTTTTTGCATATCACTATATCCACGAGGTTGGAAGCATAGAAGAAAGGAAGACTAGTGGAGGAGATCACATGAGATGAGAGATCACACATGCGTTTATGACCTTGATTCATTTTGAGGTCTATACAAGAAGTTGAGCAGGGGAGGTAAACGGGAAACTAGCAATTGATTAGAACACAATATTTTGTGTTATGTTAGGTTTTTGTGTATGTTGGGTCGTGTGGTACTAAGGAAATAATGCAAGTGTGTTTTTGTGGGCGTGTATTGGAGTATCACACTGTATGCACAGAGAGCCCAATATACCTAATTTCTCTTACCTGTAAATACATCTTATGAGAGTGGGAGAGGAGAAAAAGAAGGGATAAGTGCTGGATATCACTTTGGATAAATAACACACATGCATTATTGACCTTGATTCATTTTGAGGTCCAAGAAGGTGAGCACATAGACTGCACTGATTGGTTTGAGTGGTAGTAAGAAACACGACAGATTTTCACACGCTTAAATTGATTGAGATGGACTTGTTAGATTGATTGAGGCATTTTACAGAAAAAAATATTTGCACTGCACTGTTTGAGAATATTTATATGGCGTGGTGGAAATCACTATTGGTGCATAGCAGCAAATTGGTTTTGATTTAATGAAATTTTTTTATCACAATTTATAATTTACACCAATGCACTGATCATTTATTTATATATAGTTTTTACACAAAAGAGCTGCCACACTTTAATATTTGTGGATTGCACTAAACTGTTTTTTGCAGGGGGGTATTAAGGCATTGTGTCTTTTATTTTATTAAACTCTTGTGAGTGCATCATAACTTCTTTTCTAAAGGGTGCACCACACACATGTCCACAAAAAATGTTTGATGGATTGATTTAAGCCAAATAAGTGTAATAAATGTTGCTTTACAAATTCTTTGTAAGGTAGGGAAACAGTTTTTACTATTCGGTTTCTTTATACTGTTTCGTTTTTGACTTTTTTATCCTGGGAAAAAAAGAACTTGAGAGTCCCATAAAGATACTAACCAGGAAAACCAGTATATGTGTTAGTATTTCTATGAGTAAATATGAATGCTCCCTGTTACAATTCCACTATGATGAATGCAAAGTCCAGTACCTATGCTACCATAGTTAAAGTGCTTGTTCAGCCAGACTTTTTTCTTTTATTTTTAATTTTGGAAAGAGTATGGAAGCATTCGAACCCTATCAGATTATTATGAATATAACTAAAAAAAGTTTTGGCTACACTTACCATTTAATTTATTCTTCTTTTAAATATAGACTTCCATGTTTTTCCCGAAAAAAATTATAAATGAAAGAAAAAGCAGGTGGATGTATTACTGGGAGATTAAAAAAAAACGTGCACAAAATCTCTACTGTCTGAAAATCTAACCATTTAAGGGTTGAATCCCAAACTTTGCAGATCAATTCGCTCTACCCTTGCTAAGAAACCTTTCGTAGAAAATAGAATATAGACATTGAGAGACACTGCCCGCATCCTTCCTGCATTTATTTGAGGAAATGTGAAATTCTGGCAGCAATGCATATTAGAGAAAGAATTGTAAAAGTGACAATTTAGCACAATGCACATTGACTTTCTCTGTCACATTCTAGCTGATATTTCACTTTTGTACCCAAGGTTATGAGAGTCAGTATAACATTAATCTTTGACAGTTCAACAAAGCAATGAGTTCATTTAGCCACAGAGCAGCATTAAAAAGTCATTGAATTTGAAGGTGCTGATTATGGTTTGTGTTACTAGGTAAAATATAATGATCTACAAAAACTGTATTTATTTATTTTTTCTTTTCACTTAAAAGGGTTTCCTGCTTTCTCCATAGACTTAACAGTTCCCTCTGAAACCTCTAGGCAATTAAAAAAAGAGAATTGTACCAAACCTGCAGGGTTTAAGTTTTCAAGCTGTCATTAACCTAAATGAAACCCCTTCTTCTTTTTACTTGTGGCTTGTTAGCTACTGATGATCAAAATTCATGCAAAGTAGTGACTTCTAAATATTAAAAGTATCTCCTCCTCACCTGAAATAAATAGGATCAAGTTAAACAGACACAATAGCAGGAAAATAACATATATGGGTGGATCCATGATTACAGATAATAAAACAGAATGTTCCCAGTTGTATTCGTCCACAACATACACTATGCATTACACAGGGAAATATTTTCCAAATGTCAAATAAATTAATGATAACTTAGATTAACCTCTTGCTGGCCATTTAACACAAATGTGCAGTGGCAGGAAGGATGGCTGGAGTTTCTCACATGCACACTGCACACTCTTGACACAGTAACCAAGCTGTCACAGGAGCTCCCATTCTTGGTGATTGGGAGTTGTTGAGATGGTATCCAGATTATGTGGTCACTTTGATGTGAATAGGATGCCTGCCCCACCTCGAGATGTAAAGAGCCAGTTAAAGAGCCACCTGGATGGGGTTAGAAGGGGTTAAAGAACTTTGTTAATTTAGAGATATGTTTGTTTTTAAACCTTCTTGTTTGCATGAAACCCCTCATATACAGTATTTTAGAAACTTGATTATGCATGTTGTATTTAGCTTGCTGTTTTTCTGAATAAGGATTGAATGTTTTGTCCAGGCAGCACTTTGGGAGCATGTTATCCAGTGTGGTACAATCATTATGAACATTCTGCACATTTGTTAAGGGATTGTTAACATAGGTCCCCTTCTGTACGCCTTGCAGATTTTCTAGCATATAATATGACATATGATATGTCTACTTGAGGTCCAGTAAAAGCTGCAGACCATTCAGCAGTTGGCAGTTGGACCTAAAGTGGATGTAAACACTCTCCTATACCCAGTGAAGTGAACAGCCTCAGATGATACACAGAGATGAAACAAATCTCCCTACATAAGTTTTACATGTATATCTGCTGTCTTCATCTGTCTATATCCTTTAGAACAGTGGTCATCAACCCTGTCATCAGGGCCCACTAACAGGCCAGGTGTTATAGGGGCCTGATTAATATAGGGGCTATTGGAGCTGCAAATTGACTTTGAGCGTTGTGGCTCGGCGACCAGGGGTCACATAGAGGGTAGGCAGCTGAAGGTCTACCCCACTACTGGTCAAAATTTGGAGCTCCTATCACCTATGGTCCTGGAAATACGGGGCTCCTTGCGCAGCCAGACAGAAGCTGCATACTGACTGACCAGTTTAAATACAAGCTGGCACACTCTGTTTGCAGCAGACTGAAAGGATGAGCTCACAGTGCCTTTCCTCACTTCTTGTCAGAGGCACTGAGCTCAATGGATAGCTTGAAGAGTTTGACAGACAGCACCGCCTGTCAAACTCGCTCGCAGTAGCAGCATAATCCAACAATGTAAAACTGCCATTCAGCAATGTAAAAAAAAAAAGGAGGTGGCAGTAGCACCTCATGAACGCCTGTAAGCTGCTGCTATACCACTCGTTGAAAAGCAGTAAGCATTACTGCAAATGTGAAAGAAACTTGAAACACATCATCCAAATCACCACCAACCACCAATGTTAGCCCCCTCCCTTCAACTTATATCACAGGTGACCATTTCCCAACCTGCAGATGGCAGACCCTACACCAAAAGATATCACTCCCAGTTACTCCCCCCACCCGCTGATTGATATCCCTCCATGACCACCTCACACCCTCCTGCTGACAGGCCTCTCTCTTCAGCCTGTCCCCACACACCTTCTCACCTGCTGACCTGTGGATGGGGGAATCAATCCCGCAGTGTTATTGTGTTCTACCAATGGGGAGCCTTCCTAACCCACAGAATACAATGATCAGCGTTGCTAACTATAGCTGGCAGCACTGACTGTTTTGGGAAAAACCTGACAGGCTGGTTGTACTCAAGACGATTAATAAATTGACTTGTGTCCAACCAGCTAACCCATACATAGATCGACTATAGCTGGTCTCTGCTTAATTGGCTCAATTTCAATTCATGTATGGCCCGCTTAACCACTACACAGTCCCTAAACATCCTTCCACAAACCTTTACATATTTCCTTCCCAGATTCCTACATCCTCCTCACCTGTGCATAGTGCCCACTGTCATACCCTCCACACTTCTCACCTATACATAGTGCCCACTGTCATACCCTCCACACTCCTCTCCTGTACATACTGCTTAGTGTCATACCCTCCACACTCCTCTCCTGTACATACTGCTTACTTTCATACCCTCCACACTCCTCTCCTGTACATACCGCCCACTGTCATACCCTCCACACTCCTCTCCTGTACATACCATCCACTGTCATACCCTCCACACTCCTCTCCTGTACATACTTCCCACGGTCATACCCTCCACACTCCTCTCCTATACATACTGCCCACTGTCAAACCCTCCACACTCCTCTCCTGTGCATACTGCTCACTGTCATACCCTCCACATTCCTCTTCTGTACATACTGCCGACTGTCATACCCTCCACACTCCTCTCCATACTGCCAACTGTCATACTCTCCACACTTCTCTCCTGTACATACCACCCTCATAATACCTTCCACACTCCTCTCCTTTACCCACTGCCCCTATCATACCCTCCACACTCCTCTCCTGTACATACTGCCCCCATCATTCCATCCACTCTCCCCTCCTGTTCATACTGCCCACCTGCATACCCTCCACACTCCTCTCCTGTACATAGTGCCCACTGTTATACCCTCCACATTCCTCGCCCTCACCTGCACATACTTCCCACTTTTATACCATCCATACTCCTCCCCTATACCTCTTACACACAAAAAAAGTTCTTTCAAAATGATATTGACAATCCTCAATGGTACCAGCTCTAGAATGGGCACACTTTTGTTTCATCTTCACCCTGTCTTCCTTTCAGGTTCTGTGCCTTCGGTCAC
This sequence comes from Lithobates clamitans, assembly GCA_037952925.1. Taxonomy (NCBI): domain Eukaryota; kingdom Metazoa; phylum Chordata; class Amphibia; order Anura; family Ranidae; genus Lithobates; species Lithobates clamitans. The sequence continues at coordinate 1,115,204 of JBBGZY010001949.1, forward strand.
TTGCCTTGGCCGGGCTGTGTTGCTGTCACTTCCATGCATGCTCATTCACATGCTCTCTCTCTAATCCCTCCTCTATCTCTCATCCTCCCTCCCTTACCCCTCACCCCGCTCTCATCCTCCCTCCCTTACCCCTCACCCCTTTCTCATCCTCCCTCTCTCTATTTAATTTGTTATAACAAAAAATTTTGCATTTTTAATTATTATTTATTTTATTTTTTAATAAAAAGCCCCACCATAATCCTCAGCACCAGGCCCATGATGTTCTTTATCCGGCCCTGGGTGTTATGTATTACCTTGGGGAGATGCAGACTAGAATATTGCAATCACTGAGCAGCAAATGATGACACCTGTGATGTATTTCAGTTATCTTGCAAACCTGGCCTGTTAATGGGCCCTGAGGACTGGGTTGATGACCACTGCTTTAGAAAGTTCTCTTCATGTTAAAGTTTTTCTCTTCATGGGTACCACTGGGAGTGGACCATTGCAATACAGCCAAGACAGATGATTGGAGGAAAGGCACACACCCCCTCTCCTCATTGGCAAAAGAAGAAAGGATTGTGCAGAGGTCTGTTCTTAGACGGAACACTGACTGCTAATCTATTTATAGCAACTTCCCCCGACACACACTTCTATCTTCCGTCTCAGAGAACGTTTGAGAAGTTATCAGGCTGATAACAGAGCTACAGAGCAAGAGACAGCTACGGGACTTAGTTCTTTGAAGAAAGATAAGAAAACACTACCGATATATGTGTCAGGCTCAAATTTCATGAATCAGGTTTACATCCACTTTAACAATAGTATAGTCAATCCACTAAGCTACCAAAGCAGTTGCCTATGTTACAGGCAGTTTCTATACTACTCTCTTGTAACATGTAGCCTTAATACTTTTTTAGAATATGTTTTTTATAATAATTATCTCCCATAGTGCTCTCTGAAAATGTGCATTTATCATAACAATCTTTGTAGTAACATATAGATCCTATAGTATCTTATCTGGTAAAGTGCAGGTTATAAAGCACTATCTTAAATTGTGCATCGCTCATGCCATTCTTTGCATCTTTCATAGCACTCCATAAAACAACATGCAACTTTCACAGTGATCTTTTTTGGTACAACAACAACACTATCTGGTAATTTGCCAAAATCTTTTGTAACACTGCAGTTTTGTTTGATAATACACCTGACTATTGATCACTTATCATTGCAGAGATAATTGTCTACATTGAAATGTCCTATGTTCTCACCAACTGCTAAAACAAAAAAAACAGGGGTACACTATTGTGGTTTACAATATCCCAGTTTCCTTTAACACTAAAGACTTAATTCACAAAACAAAGTGCATAACCTACATTCGACTAATCAGAATTCACTCTGCACCTAAAAGTAAATTTTATTTATTAAGACCATAAAGGGTGTGGTATGCATTTTTACTGGAAACCTATGCCTATTTTTAAAGGGGTGTCCTCATTTAAAAGATAAAAAAGACATGTTTGTTCTCCCCCAAAATCCATACTAGACCCTTACCTGAGCATGTAGCCTGGCTGTATAGGAAAAGAAGGGGCAACAAGTATGTCCCTCCCTCCTGAACCATACCAGGCCATATGCCCTCAACATGGGAAGTGTACCTTGCTGTACCAAAGAGGTACAGTGCTTAATGCTATTGTGATCTTAATGCATGTGATAATACACCACCTTTTAAAAATATTACTAACCCCATGATCAAACCAAGAAAAAACATTACATTTGCATAAACAATAAAGTCACCTAAAATTAAACTCAATGTGGTTTATTTAAATCAGTGTCCTCAATAAATTTGTTGTGTTGCCTTGCAAAATGAATGCACCATCAATAATTGTGCTGTGATTATAATCTTCTTATCTGTGCAACCACCACCATCAGATGTCCCCTCATCTGAAGTGCAGAACCTTTCATATTATGTATGGTTAGATGCGCTTGTGTCCTATATAGGACAAATAATAGACATATGAACTCCTCGGGCGATGCAATCCTGCAATGGAAAAAAACTTTAATTTGTTTTATAGTATTCCCATTTAGATACCTTCACGAGGGGGGCGTGGCTGGATGCTGAGCTAAATGGACACCTAACTCCCTTGCTCTGCTTAGCCCTCATTGCTCTTTCCCAGAAGCAAGGGGGATCTGATGGACACTCCATGCCTTTGGGTCTGCCGATCTGGGCCTTCTTTGAGCCATTCTCGAGCCCTATGGTGCTGCGACTCACCCATCATGGAGCCGCCTTGCTCTCCACATTCTGCCTCTCAGTCTCCTGCAGCTCAGGCATTGCCTGAGACTCACTACTGGGATCTCCTGCCTCCCCTGTCACCCAGGATCTGCTCGGACACCAATCTCCGCTTCAACCTGCACCCCCAGCAAGTGATCAGGCCACCATTAGTCCCATGGAGCTCGACCACCCATCTTACCTGCAACAAGCAGCAGACCTGTTGGGACCTCCTCAGGTGAGCCCTCCACCCTCTCCTCTGCCACCCTGAGGACCTGGACTTGGCTCTCTCCCATTGCTGGGCACCCCATCTCTGCCCAGGACTCAGATTCCACCTCTCTTTACCGTGTGGTGCGTTCCCAGTCCCTGCCTACATCTTACTCCAGGACTATCCTGATCTTGGCCCCCATCTCCCCAAATCCTCAGAGAGCCCAATGCTCTAGAGACTCTAGCGCCTCCCCCCAGTGGGAGGCCCTTTTGCGACCCCTCCACATCTGGTCCCTAATCGGGGGCTGACACTTCCTTTGTCATGTTGTCTCCCCTCCACTGGATTCACACCAAGCCTGGTATGAGCCCTGGGACCCACCATATATGGCTGCTGGACCCCCTCCTTCATCCCCCCGGGGGGACTCCCCCTCCCGCTCCTTGGGTAAGATCGCTATGTGGCGAGAGCAGCATCAGTCTTTGCCTACAAAAGATTACTTTAAACAACTGATTTCTGAGGTAAAGGAGGCTTGTCGCAGTGAGATTAAGGCCTTCAAAATGAGTTCCATAACCTGGCTACCAGAGTGGAGGATGTAGAAGAAGATGTTCAAATCATAAAACTTTCATTCTACCATGTCCAATCTGATCAAGTTGATCACCGCTATATTCTCCGCGATATGCAGAGGCACCTGGAGGACATGGACAATTGCAAGTGTCTCAATAATATTCGGGTTAGGGGCCTCCCTGAAGCGCAGGACTCTGAGGATTTGAAATCTGTCTTCCAGACTTGGTTTAATGGTTTCCTTGGGGACCCCTTGTCCTAACATATCGAGCTGGATTGAGCCAATCATGCCCTGAATAAAGGGCCTCCATCGAGACCCTGTGATGTCATTTGCCGAGTCCACTCATACTCCATGAAAGAGGATATCATGCCCAAAGTCCGCTCCACAAAACCGCTTCTCTATGAAGGTACTCCAGTCCAGCTGTTCCCAGATTTATCATGGATTACTCTTCAGAAACGTAGGTTGCTCCAGCTGCTCCTTTTCTCTCTGCATGGAAAATCTTCAGTTCTCTGGGTCCCTGAGGACTTGTGCACTTTCTGTGAAATATTGGACCTCCCTGTTCTGGAACTCCCTGGCTGGGACATCAACCCCCTCCCACCCCTGCCACTGGTGGTGTGGCAGAGGGTCTCACCTAAGAAGCACCAGTGCCCCCCAAAATAACTGCGCAAGAGTCCCAAGATGAAGCCTGCCTGAGAGACCTTGCTATTTTGTTGCTGGTCCCTCTCATTTATATTTTGCTTCCAGGTCTACTGTGGAAGCGACACCTCTTTTTCTAAGTTTTTATAGCATGCAAATTCTTTTTTGATGAGGTTTGCATTATCTAAGTGCTCATGCCTACTTGTTCTGTTTAATAGTCATTATCAGCTGATTCAGCTACTCGACTGCTGGGGCCTGGTTATTATGAGATGCCAGACACTTTTGGTGCCCCTTTTACCTAGGTCACAGTACTTCATATATTTCTCGGTTGTTCGTTGCATCACTTAATGGTCCCTATTGTTCGTATTGTTAAGCAAATTGTCCCCTGATCCTTGTTCTACTGACAGAGGCCTGTATGTAGTAGCAGTAATCTCTGCTTTGCCTTTTACCCCCCCCTTCATACTTTTGTGATTTAGGTTCCTAATGATAACCTGCGTTACCTCTTTCCCCCTTTTGTGGGCTGTTGGGGGTATATTGGAACTTTTAATTGAATATGTTTGTGATCAACTGTTATTTCACTATATATTTTTTTTAACCTGTTTATTTTCTCTTTTTTTCTGACATTTTAATGTTAATTCACTCTACTACTCTTTACCAAGATGTTGTCTCCTGAGAATGACTGTCCGCACTCATTGGGTCGGTCTTCCTTGCAACCTAGACTAGACAAGTACACTAGTTGTTCCTCTTTCTCTGATTCACAGCCACCCACATTCCCCACCGTAATTAGCCATGGTATGGATCTATTCTTTAAATGTTAATGGTCTCAACTGCAACATTCAAAGGCATCTGGCATTGAAGGGTTTTAGGAGCAGAAGTGATCTTTGCACAGGAAATCTATTTTGATAGGTGGAGCACATTGACATTTGCGCCTCGGCATTTTTCTCCTGTTTATCTGACTTCTAGCACCAAGAAGAAAGCTAAGGTTGCCATTCTGATTAAGAGGGGTGCCCATTTCATGCATACTTACTCTTATTCCGATCCACAAGGTCGCTTTCTCTTTCTCAGAGGCAAACATGGATGTCACTTTCTGTAATCTTTACTCACCTAATGCCAATCAAACAGCCTTTCTCTTCAAGGAGTACAATCATGTTTTGTTTTGAACACTCCTTCCTAGTGATCGGTAGAGATTTTAACCTTCCATTTTATACCGCCCAACTGAAAGCCATAGCTTCTTGGGTAACATTACCTGAGTATAACCGCTGGGCTGAAATTGATAAATTGTAGCTGGCCCCAATTCATCCTAACAATTTGCTCTGGAATGCTGATGTTGCTATTCCTCCTGCCTCCTTATTACATTCCATGGCCCTTTTTTGTGGTTTATGGAGACAGCTCAGACATAAGCACTCCCTTCAGTCTGAAGCCTCTTTACTAACTGCTTTTCTCTATAACCCTAGAATGCCTGATAGTCTTACTTTACAAATGATTTCTCCATGGCCACCTTGGACACCTGGTTAACCCTGTTAGGCATACACTATTGCTATTTGAGAAACTTAGCGACAAGCATGATCTTCCCCATAGGGCATTTTTTGCTTATCTCCAGTTTCATCACTACCATCTCTTCCCCATAGGGCATTTTTTGCTTATCTCCAGTTTCATCACTACGCTTTATGCTTTGCCCCTAACCTTAAATTCTCAAGATTATCTCCATTTGAAAAACTAGTAGTCGCTGGCCTATCTCAAAAGGGTTTAACCTCTGACATTTATAAATTTCTAAATTCATATCCAATAGAAATCCTAGGTAAAACCAGTATATGCTTAAATGGGAAGAGGCCATTGGAGAAGTGTTGTCTTTACCTCGGTGGCAAATAGTCTGGTCCCAAGTTGCTAAGAGCTCCATATGCACCCTTTACAAGAAGAATGCGTATAAAGTGCTCTTCTTCTGGTATATAACCCTATCCTGCCTCAAAGCCATCTACCCTTCAGCCACGGATCAATGTTGGTGTTGTTATAGAGATTGTGATACTCTGCTCCATATTTACTGGCAATACCCACTTTTGCTTTCCTACTGGTGATTGGAACAGGACCTTCTCTAGAGACTCTTTGGGGCAGACATCTCCTTTGCCCCAAAGTATTTCTCTTGGGCCTATTGCCCAATAGTCTGCCTAAGCTGGCTAAAAAATTAACGTGCCACATTCTTACAGCTGCTAGGTGCCTTATAGCCCTCCAGTGGAGGAGCCAGACCCCCCATGATCGTCTCATACTTTTTCCCTGCATTATTGGTAAGCTCTCATTTTTCGTGCCACATTCTTACAGCTGCTAGGTGCCTTATAGCCCTCCAGTGGAGGAGCCAGACCCCCCATGATCGTCTCATACTTTTTCCCTGCATTATTGGTAATCTCTCATTTTTCTCATTAAATCCAGCTGTCTGCTATATCTCTGACTTCTTTTTTTCTTTTCTATACTGTATTCTGTTTTTACTGTTGGTATGTTTGGACTGTTTCCCAGAACTTGTTTTTTTGTTTTGTTTTACTAATTATCTTAATCTGTACTATTGTCACTTATAATGCCATACATCGCTCTGCCATGAACTTTATCAGATGTCCTTGTTTGATATATTTTTCTGATATGTTTGTATTTGTCTTCTTTGTTCTTTTGTTTAATGGAAAATGTAATAAAAATTGTCAATTAAAAAAAAAAGATGCCTTCACCTCTCCTCCTCCGCTCCACCATATAAAAAAGGAAACTCAAAATAGTGTTTTACTGTTTAAGACCGATGATTTTCCACATGCACCACATACTACTACACCCATTTATTAGAAAAATATGCAGACATTAAGGATATAGATAAACACAGTGTATGACTCCTTAAGTGTTTTTAAACATCTTGACCTAAAATCACCATCTGTGTTGACATCATCCAATGTGGCCCCACCCTTACATGTTTCGTCACTGGGTCACATACCTTACACTTTATCCTAAGTGCAGCACTTTTATATATACTAATCACATGACTTCCTCAGAGATTGTTCTGGGCTCCTGGTGACATCAGACATCAGACATAACTGATAAAACATGTAGGGTAGAGCTTCCAGGACATGTCACTTCTGCTTGTTTGAATGCAGGTGCACGTCACTGGGAAAACCTGACATTTCCCCTTGTCAGAGGGGGACGGGGGTCACGTGACGGGTGGCCCCGCCCTCAGCTACATAGGAGCTGTCAAGCTAGCGCCGTATCATTGGCTGGGTGCCTTCGGTGGAGGCAGGATCCTGTGTGTGTTCCTCGCTGGAGTCACTGGAGATCATCCATCACTGGAGATCGAGAATTGGATTACATCGCTGGAGTAGGAGCATGAATTTATTGGATTACATTGCTGGAATCTCTTTTTTATTTTTTTATTTTTAATAAAGGACTTGTCCCAAGCTGTCTCCTGTGGTTTTTAAACATTTTAACACTTTCTTTTTGTGAAATGGTAAGGGTACAATGTACCCCTTACCATTCACATGGGGGGGTGGGATCTGGGTGTCCCCTTTGTTCCAGATTCCGATAAGCCCCCCGCCCACAGACCCCCACAGACCCCCACAACCACCGGGCAAGGGTTGTGGGGATGAGGCCCTTTTCCCCATCAACATGGGGACATCCTCCCCATGCTGAGGGCATGTGGCCTGGTACGGTTCAGGAGGGGGGTGCTCTCTCGCCAACCTCTGTTTTCCTGCGGCCTGCCAGGTTGCATGCTTGGATAAGGGTCTGGTGTGGTTTTTTGGGGGAACCCCACGCCTTTTTTTTTTATTTTGGCACGGAGTTCCCCTTAAAATCCATACGTCTAGTATAGATTTTTGAGGGGAACCCCAAGCCATTTTTAAAAAATTTTTGGTGCGGAATTCCACTTAATATCCATACCAGACCTGAAGGGCCTGGTAATGGAATTTTGGGGGACCCCCACAAATGTTTTTTTTTTTCATTTTTCAATGACCTTCAATGATTTTATGAGTATTGTCGGGACCGACAATTCATTAATAGCTGGCACTAGTGCTAGATCTTTTAAATTACTTTTTTTTTCCTTTAGAAATGTAATTTTGCTCTGGGACTGTTATAAACACGGGAAACATGCGCTACTTTACAGGCATACTATAGACACCCCCAAGTACGAAATTTAAAGGAATATTTCACTTTTATTGTTTCACTTTAAGCAGTATTAAAATTACTGCCGTTTTTAAAACTTTTTTTTGCATTGATACATGTCCCCTTGGGCAGGACCCAGGTCCCCAAACACTTTTTATGACAATAACTTGCAACCTTATTAACCTTTAAAATTAGCACTTTTGATTTCTCCCATAGAAATTTAAAAGGTGTTCCGCGGCTTTTCGAATTTGCCGCGAACACCCCAAATTGTTCGCTGTTCAGCGAACGGGTGAACAGCCATTGTTCGAGTCGAACTCATGTTTGACTTGAACAGATAGCCCATCCCTAGTTGTATTTAAAGGAAAATGTGGTCTAACAAAATACTGACATAAGAAGGGTGATCCTTTTTCCAACTCAGTGATTCTGTTTTTTTTTTTTTTTTATTTTATTTTTTTTTCTGACATGTTGGTGTTATATCTTTCACTTTGATGTTATAAGCTGCACTAGTAAATACAGCTGGATAAAACAAAAACTGTGTCAGTTTTCATTTTAGGCTGCAAAGCAACAAAATGTGATTATTTTAAAGGGGTGATTCTTTTCTATCTACTGTGTGTTTGGGGTTTGTGGATTTTTGCTAGGCTTAAATATTCAGGTTATATCATTGTTGGCATAGATTAATAATGACCTTTACACTCAAGCTGTGTTCTGTAGTCTAGGAGGCAGAGTAATTAGAGAGTGCTTTAATAACAGGTTCAGGCCTCCATTAAACATGTCCAAGCTTCTAAGTATATCATAACATGAACAGGAACTGGAACTAACTTGTACAGAGTATAAAAAGTAAAATTTATATAAAAACTGTAGACAGTAATGTTTCAAGCCAGAGGTATGCACACCATATATTACCCTCACAGTACAAAAAAAGTATTTTTTTAAAGAAATGATATTACAAAACAAACAGTACTAAGCATTTTATTTACATCATATAATCCTTTGATCCACACAGGAGGCCTTCTCATTCTTTAAATGTGTCTAGGCAGTGCATGTTCCTGGTCTCAAGTTTGGTTGTTATCATTAGAAATAGGAAAATGTCCTTTGTCAAATCAAACTTCTGAAAAGCCCTGAGGTGCAAGATGATTGACATTCTATATGCGTTAATCAAATAGCTTATAGGTGTGAGGCCTTTGTTGACTTGTCATTCTAAGCAGATCAGAGGCGTTGCTAGGGAGGTGCGGGGGGTGCGGTCCGCACCCGGGTGCCACCCTGCAGAGGGTGACACCAGGCTTAGGCAAGTACCGGTACCGCGCGGCTCCCTCCCTCTCTTCTGGAACCTCTTCAGCTGCACGCGATGTGCAGTTAGAGTGGGGGAGGAGCCGGAGGGAGTGAGGCAGAGAGACAAGGTGCACAGGATCCCACCGTCCCGCACGCTACAGTCACATCTCTCCCCGCTGGCTCCATAAAATTCACTGCAGAGTGCAGACTGGACTATAGCCGCCGCCTCCTCCTCCTCCTTCTTACAAGTACACAGACCGGGAGGAGGAGGAGGGACACTGCTCTACAGCATCTGCCCGGCGCTAAGGTACAGTAAGTAAAGTAACAGGAATATTGCAGGGGAGGGGAACATGGCGATTGGGAGGTGGGGAATTGACAGGTAACATCTATGCTGCTAGGAGTGTTTTTAGGGAGGGGTGGGGGTTAGAGGATATGTGCTAGGGGGCTTTGATTTGGGTTAGAACTCGTGCTAGAAGTAGAAGGAGGGGGCAGATTTGAAGTTTGACCCCCCAGCACAATTCCTCTTCCTTCCCAAAGCACCCCCTAGTACATATCCTCTAATCCAATCCCAGCTCCATCCACCTCCTCCGATCCCATCTCGGCTCCATCCATCCCCTCTGATCTCATCCCGGCTCCATCCATCCCCTCTGATCCCATCCCGGCTCCATCCATCCCCTCTGATCCCATCCCGGCTCCATCCATCCCCTCCAATTCCATCCTGGCTCCATCCATCCCCTCCAATCCTATCCTGGCTCCATCCACCCCTCCGATCCTATCACAGCTCCATCCACCCCCTCCAATCCCATCCCGGCTCCATCCACCCCCCACTGATCCCATCCTGGCTCCATCCATCCCCTCCAAACCTATCCCGGCTCCATCCATCCCCTCCAATCCCATCCCAGCTCCATCCATCCCCTCCGATCCCATCCCGGCTCCATCTATCCCCTCCGATCCCAACCCAGCTCCACCCATCCCCTCTGATCCTATCCCGGCTCCATCCATTCCCCTCTAATCCCATCCCAACTCCATCCATCCCCTCTGATCCTATCCTGGCTCCATCAACCCCTCCGATCCCATTCCGGCTCCATCCACCCCCTCTGATCCCATCCCGGCTCCATCCATCCCAGCTCCATCCACCCCCTCCGATCCCATCCCGGCTCCATCTATCCCGGCTCCATCCATCCCCTCCGATCTCATCCCGGCTCCAATTATCCCCTGATCCCTCACATCCCGGTTCCAACCACTGTGGCAGGTTAAGGGGGGAGAGCCACATCAATGCACTAGCCTGGCTTAATGCTGGAGGGGGGTGACACCATTTTTTACCGCACCGGGTGACACCAACCCTTGTGACGCCACTGAAGCAGATTAGAAAATTTGTATTGCCCCTGTTTCAATAAGACAGGTTTTTCAACTCTCACTAGAGATCCAGACTTCAGTTGTAATTTTCTCATATTACCTTTGCTTTAGGCACAAAGAAGTTTTTTTTTTTTTTTTTATGTAGTGAGAGCTGCCATCTACAGCTGAAAATATGCTGTTCTTCTGCTCCCAGGCAGTGAATAAGTAAAGCATGCTTTCTAGCAGATAAGTCCTTCTGATTAGAGTTAAGTATGTAATTCTCAAACATACGAATCCAAGCATTAAAAGGCATTGGAGGCATACCGAGCTGTGGAAGAAAAGATGCAGGCTGTTGTAGAGATAGCAGAGCCATACTCATCATCAATTGTGTTGTCTCCTGTAGTCTGAGAGGCAGAGTAGTTATAGAGTGCTTTATTAATAAGTTCAGGCAGCCATAAACCATGCAGGTATATCATAACAGGAACTGGAACTCACTTGTACAGAGTACAGAAATTATAGTGCATGTTACAACTATAAATAGTGAAGTCTACAGGCCAGAAGTATGAACAGCACAAAAAGGTAAAAACTCTTATAGGCAAGAGTACACCAACATAGGTATACCCAAATACTAGATGTAGGTACAAAAAAAGTAAATGCATTTGTTCCCTTTATTGCAATTACTCTTAACAAAGGCCAACTGTTCTCACCTATTTTTCATAGACTTCACAGAGTAAATGGAAGAAAAAAAGGGATACAGCATAATACTGTATAAAGATAAGAGCCTAAACTTAATTAAGCCTAACTTATCCTTCTGTTTTTTTCCCAGTACCATTACTTAATTTAAAATAATGTAGATCAACCATATTATCCACTATGAGCATGTTACAGTAATAATGCACCCATATTTATCTACTTAAATATAATATTAGGCAAAATTACTTAATTTGCTTCACCTTTTATGCTTGAAAACTGTAATCACAGTTTTGTCTTCTTTACATTCAATTTAGAGACAGCCAATGCATAAGAAATCCCTTTTCTTTAGGATTTGCATATCATTATCAGTTATAATTGGCTAATTCTGCCACCCAGTTTGAAAATCATTTAATTATTTTGACACAAAAAAAATCTTAATAGAGATTTAAAAAGAAATGCAAAAAATGTTATGTAAGCCATGTTCTATGCAATCTTTGTAAGTCAAGTGTTAACCACTTAAGGACCAGCCTCGTTTTGGATTTTAGGTGTTTACATGTTTAAAACAGGTTTTTTTGCTAGAAAATTACTTAGAACCCCAAAACATTATATATGGTTCTATTTCTAACACCCTAGAGAATAAAATGGCGGTCATTGCAATACTTTTTTTGCACCGTATTTGCGCAGCGGTCTTATAAGCGCACTTTTTTTGGAAAGAATTAACTTTTTTGAATAAAAAAATAAGACAACAGTAAAGTTAGCCCAATTTTTTTTATATTGTGAAATATAATGTTACACCAAGTAAATTGATACCCAACATGTCACGCTTCAAAGTTGTGCCAGCTCGTGGAATGGCGTCAAACTTTTACCCTCAAAACTCTCTTATTCACGCTTAACAATTAGTAGATAGTTGGAGAACTCTTTATGTACATGACAGGGTTTATACTTTTTATTCCAAACATCATAAAACATATACAAGAATTATATTGCAGAATGCTCTCCCTTATGTCTCCACTGCTTCCATTGAGTCATTTTCTTTATCAGATCATGCTCCGACCTGTTGTTCGCTTGACAAAGACAAAAAACCTGTCCTGAGATTGTCAATGGAGAATAAATGAAACACTTCTGCAAAATTCTAAATTTAAAAGTCAGATAGCACAAAAAATTAACTCGTTCTTTGTCAATAATGACACAACTGTGGCTTCCCCCATCTGTCTATAGGAGGCACATAAATGCGTTATTCAGGGCATCTTAATCAAGCTAGGCTCTCAACGTAAGAAATTCTTTACCTCTCCAATTGATTCTCTGTTAACAGAAATTTGAGAGTTGAAAAAAACATAACAAAAGCAAAAAAAGCAAACATAAGAAATCCCAAGCCCAAAGGATAGGTAATCAATTACAACAACGCTAATGATAAAGACAAATCGAAACTTGCCCATTGCCAAAGAGCATTTTATGAATTTGGGAATAAGTCACGTAGAATGCTAGCTAATGCCCTGCGATCCGTAAAAACTAAAAATTAGTTTTTAATTAAAGTCTGTATATCAAAATGGGTGGGGAATACTTTGGTGAAATCTGCTAAGGAAATCAGTCATGCGTTTAAAGAATACTATGCGGCGCTTTATAATCTTGAGACGCACTTACAGGAAGATAAACGCACTTACAGGAAGATAAACACTCTGAGCCTCGACAATATATTCGGGACTTAGGAATGCCAATGCTGCCTAAGTCGGCTATCGAGATTTTAAATGTGCAAATCTCGGTTTAAGAATTTAAAAGAGCATTGGACTTGATGAAGAGAGGGAAGAGAGTTGGCCTGTTGGTTTGTACAGGCATACAATTCACTGAGTGAGGACCAATCACTGCTGAGTGCTAAAAAAATGAATAAAAACCAAGCGCTGATGTGGATAGATATGTGTGATATAAATAAATTGTGCTTAAAAATATATATATACCAATATAGTTAGTGCTATGAAAAAATCAGTAAATTAAAGCTGCTATCAATATAGGGTGATCAGATAACCAAACAAATAGTACTAAGTATAAAATTGATGCGCTTTAAATAAATAGTGCACAATATGCTGCTGCGACTAAGCTTAAATCCAGGAATAAAAAATGCATACATGTGAATAAAATAAATAAATAATTATGGTGCTAGTACATGTGTTAAAATTGCCAAAATAAATCTTCAAATTGGTGATGTGACGGTGAGTATAAATAAAATAATAATGACACTCTGAGTACAATGTCCAGGCAGAGATAAATAGTGGGAGAAAGTAAAAATAATTAAACAGTTCCTTCCCTTAATCCAGATTGATTGACAAACTGGGGTAGATCGTTTGTACCAGGATATTTAGTTTTTCTTGCATCCCACTTCAGCAATTATACTGCTGGTGATTCGGCTCTCAGGATAAAGGTTTTATGCAAAGCAAGCAAAGAAAAAATAGATCATTGTGCAGTGAACTTACTAGATAGTACATAAGCAAAACAGGGACAAGAGATACACTCACAAACTCCCGGTCTATTAGAAGCATTCAAATAAGCAGATTGCAGTAAGCCGCTGTGGACGAGGGTTCCCATAGAGAAACAGGTGTTGTTAACCTTCAGGTGTATTGCAGCACTGAACGTCCTAAGCTCCTCCCATGCGTTACATCACTGACACGTGACTTTTTCAAGGATAAACCCAGGAAGCCACGGCCTCTGTATTTAAGTCCTATGGCATTGTGGTTACCATGGAGACAGCGCTGTGTTCATTGGATCATCATACTGCTTTCTGCTACTAATGACATGTAAATATTTTGGCTTAAGCCTTATTTAATTGTTTTACAAATTATTAAAAGGGGAACATATATTTATAAATACAGGTTTGCAAACAAATATAGAACACTTCCAGATAAAAAACAAGAACATAAAAATGGACCTAATTAGTGCGGTCACGAAACTCCCTCCAGTGGTAAATAGTGTTACTACACATTCAATGTTAACACCTCAGATCGCATGTCATTACATGCTGCGATAGATAGCAAAATCACTAATATGTATGTGTACTTCCGCAAGTAAAATACCAATTGATCCATATTGTGTAGTTACTAGCAACATATTGGATAGGCCCGTATTACACTCACATCCACTAGTGAAAATTATATAAAAAATATAAAAAAAATTAAAATAAAAGATTAAGGTTACATTGTTGCGCCACTAGTTCGCCATTGCAACAATGTTTCAAAAAAAATTATATTGAAAAATTAAATTAAAATACTAAATAAATTGATATACATAATTGACTAGATGCACAACCCAAATATTTGATACTATACACTCATTTACAGTAAAATCAAATATATGATCCCTATGATATTAAAAAATATATAATAAAAATTTATTTTATTTAAAATAAATACTAAAATATAGACTATCGTTATTATGATATTAAGTGTAAAGAGACAATAAATTTACGTACCAATTAATACCAACGAAATAAAATCTAAATTAAAATTTAAAAATTTAAAATATATATGTAATAAATGTTTAAAAATTAATAAGACATGTCTTGAGAGTATCACGGAGTATTAAAAATCTGATATGAAGCAATTAAGATCAAATTCTATGTTTAGGCCATTTGGCGCAAGAGTCCCCATCTGGAATATCCATTTAGACTCGCTTTTACTGAGTTCCCTTATCTTATTTGAGCCTCTCCAATGTGGCTTGTATTTCTGAATCGCCCAAAATTTCAACTGTTTGGGGTCACTATTGTGGTGCATAGCAAAATGTCTGGAGACATTATGCTTAGGGAAAGATTTTTTGATGTTCTGGATATGTTCCCTTATGCGTTTCCACATAGGCCTCTTGGTTCTACCAATATATTGTAGTGAGCATGAGCATTGCAAAACATATACTACTCCGTCCTTTACTTGCGGAAGTACACATACATATTAGTGATTTTGCTATCTATCGCAGTATGTAATGACATGCGATCTGAGGTGTTAACATTGAATGTGTAGTAACACTATTTACCACTGGAGGGAGTTTCGTAATCGCACTAATTAGGTCCATTTTTATGTTCTTGTTTTTTATCTGGAAGTGTTCTATATTTGTTTGCAAACCTGTATTTATAAATATATGTTCCCCTTTTAATAATTTGTAAAACAATTAAATAAGGCTTAAGCCAAAATATTTACATGTCATTAGTAGCAGAAAGCAGTATGATGATCCAATGAACACAGCGCTGTCTCCATGGTAACCACAATGCCATAGGACTTAAATACAGAGGCCGTGGCTTCCTGGGTTTATCCTTGAAAAAGTCACGTGTCAGTGATGTAACGCGTGGGAGGAGCTTAGGACATTCAGTGCTGCAATACACCTGAAGGTTAACAGCAGCTGTTTCTCTATGGGAAACCTCGTCCACAGCGGCTGACTGCAATCTGCTTATTTGAATGCTTCTAATAGACCGGGAGTTTGTGAGTGTATCTCTTGTCCCTGTTTTGCTTATGTACTATCTAGTAAGTTCACTGCACAATGATCTATTTTTTCTTTGCTTGCTTTGCATAAAACCTTTATCCTGAGAGCCGAATCACCAGCAGTATAATTGCTGAAGTGGGATGCAAGAAAAACTAAATATCCTGGTACAAACGATCTACCCCAGTGAGTCAATCAATCTGGATTAAGGGAAGGAACTGTTTAATTATTTTTACTTTCTCCCACTATTTATCTCTGCCTGGACATTGTACTCAGAGTGTCATTATTATTTTATTTATACTCACCGTCACATCACCAATTTGAAGATTTATTTTGGCAATTTTAACACATGTATTAGCACCATAATTATTTATTTATTTTATTCACATGTATGCATTTTTTATTCCTGGATTTAAGCTTAGTCCCAGCAGCATATTGTGCACTATTTATTTAAAGCGCATCAATTTTATACTTAGTACTATTTGTTCAATCACTGCTGAGTGATATCTTGCAAACGTATAGTAGTATTCATACCAAAAGAGGGGAAGGATCCAGAGGCCTGTTCAAGTTACCTGCCCATATCATTATTAAATACTGATTTGAAAATTTTCACTAAGATTCTTGCGTTGAGAATCATACAGTATATACCAACTCTTATTCACCCACACCAGGTGGGTTTCACCTCTGGGAGGGAAGGTAGGGACAATATACAGAAAGTGCTTAATGCAATTCACTATTTCACCTGCCAATCTTTACCTCTAGTGCTTTTATCTGCTGATGTATAAAAAGCATTTGGAAGGGTAGGTTTGGACATTCATAAAAGCCACATTAGAACATATAGGCCTCGATGATGAAAGGATGTATAAGTTGATTTTGGCACTCTACTCGGTTCCATCGGCTACAGTGCGGACTAACAATATCATCTCAGAACTATTCCCTATACAAAATGGCTCCAGGCAAGGTTGCCCTTTGTCCCCCCTTATTTTTATACTTACCCTGGAACCATTTCTGCACACAGTTAGGGCACATCAGGATATAAAAGGTATCCAGAGGAAGGGGATGAAACACAAATTATCCGCATAAGCGGATATTTTGATCGTCTTTTTGACCTCACCAGGGTCATCAATACCCTCACTACTAGTAGAACTACACAGATATGGGGCTCTGTCAAACTTTAAAGTGAACTATTCTAAATCAGAAGCGATGGGAGTGAGCTTAAATGTAATAGCAAAACATCAAATATCCCAAGTTAACTTTAAATGGACAGATTTATATTTGCACTTCTTAGCTACATCCCGAATAATCTGCACAAAGTCTTTAAACGAAATTTTTCCCCACTAGTCCGCTCGCTTAAACTAGGTCTTCGGAGATGGGGTACTGCATTGTTTACTTGGTTTGGTCGTACTAACATTATTAAAATTAACATAATGCCCCAACTTATATATTTGCTACAGTCATTACCAATTAAACTACCCCAGGGCTTTTTAAAGGACCTGCAAGCAAGGTTTTTCAAGTTTACATGGGCGGGCAAACCATGTTTCGTACTAAGGTACTTCAACTGGGTCATGCCTGCTTGGCTCTACACACCGCACTTATTTTTATTCTTCTTGTGATCACCATTTGTACTCATCTTAAAGTGATGGTTGTACTGTTTTTACCATTTTTGTTAATACATTTTTTATGGGATTCATCAGCATTATGTGGAGGCCATCTCTTCTTTTTATATGACTTATGCTGATCCTTGGATGTAAGAAGCAACATACATACCAGGAACATCATCGCTGAAATCTGTATTTTGGTATTGCTTCTGGCTTGATGTACATAGGTATACTCATATACCAGTCTAACCGTGGATGTCCTGATCGGAAATCGAGTTCCATGCCTGATTGACTCACCACCGCTGATGTGTGAGTCCACGCTTGAGGGTAAGAGTACCCATTCCCCTTCCCCGGTGTTGAAGACATCCCTGGGTGTTGTGTACAAGTTCCACTCTGCATGAGTCAGCAACATCTCTACTCCTTATGAACATACCCGATGAATTTTTCACTGTGGGATTATGTTTTAGTTATTATTACCCAGTTATCTACGATGAACTTTATTATACTTCAGTGACTTTTTCACATTGATATTTCACTTTGTTCTAACCTCACGTGGTTGCAAACACAGATTCATTTATGTGAAGCTTTGTATCGTTTGTTCAGGTTTGTATACCTTGTGTGTGCTATTATCACATTATGCACACATTTTGTTTTTAGGATTACCATTTTTGTTCACACATGCACTGTATTTTGCACCTTATACTTTGCACTTTATCCCCCAATTTAATTCCTGGTTTATTTATTTTATAGTGCTGCATCTCCTTTGTTCTATATATTTGTATGCAATTAGTCTTATTGCTGTGTCATGTACCTGTGTGTATTTGAACTGGGATGTTCCTGGGACTCACTAGCCCACCTGCTGCCAGCTATGGACAATCTACAATCAAAGAAGCCCATAAATAGCAGCACTTCCTATCTCTCAGTGCCTGTTTGTTTGGACCAGCTTCCTGGGTGTTTTGACTGCTTTGTGACTTTGAATATCGTATTTGAACTTCTGCCTGAATTCCTGACTACTCTCTAGCCTGCTGATTTTGTACTTCACCACCAGCTCGTGTATGACCTTTGCCTGCCTGACCAATCTCTGGATTTCGATCGTGTACCTCTTTGCCTGATCTGTTGCCGTCCTGATCTTCCTGACTAAGTTTTCGCCTAAATCCTCAGCACACAAGCTCCACTTCAGACACTACCTATCACAGGTATCTTACAATACAAATGGGCCACAATGGCAGTGGACCCTGCTGAGATTGTTAAGGTGATTTCACGTCAGGGAAAATTGATTGGAGCTCATGAACAGCATCTTTCTTCCCTGGACACCAAGTTAGATGAACTTTGTACTATGCTTAAATCTTGCTTGCCTGGTACTTCTGCAATGCTCCAGACTCCTTCTCCAATCCAACCTACCTCTTTTGTACCACCCAAACTTCCCCTGCCTGAAAAATTTGGTGGTCATACTGAGGACTGCAGAGGCTTTTTAAATGTTTGCCGTTTGCATTTCCGCAACAACTCTGGGACTTTTAACAATTTGTTAGCCAAAGTGACTTTTGTAATTTCCTTGTTAAAGGGGAAGGCCCTGGCCTGGGTCTCTCCTTACCTGGAACACAAGGATCCTGTGCTGCAAGACGTTGACAAATTTCTGGCTTCTCTCCAGACTGTATTTGGCAAACCAGATAGAGCTTCTGCAGTTGAGTACTCACTTTTGGACATAGAGCAAGGTACCAGGTCTGTGGCACAATATGCTATTGAGTTCCATACCCTGGCTGCTGAGACTAATTGGGACTCAAGGGCATTACGTGAAGCCTTCCAAAAAGGTCTTACAGATTGCATCAAGGACAAACTAGTCTATGAGGATTCCCCAGAAGACCCGTGTGTTCGTCTGGATGTCCGGTATCATGAAAGGTGCCGAGAGAGACTTAGAACTCGCAAGTTTCCTAGACCAGTTTACCATTTGGCCCCTAACTTCCAAGCACCACCTCAGCCAGAACCTGAAATTTCAGTTGAACCTCAGGCACCTGTGGAACCCATGGAAGTAAGCCGTTTCCACATAACTGAGTCGGAGAAACAAAGGAGGAGTGCATTGGGTCTATGCCTGTACTGTGGATTAAAGGACATTTGTTATCTGTCTGCCCTTCCTGTCCAGTAAAAGGCAGGGTCTAACCAGTGTTGGAGAAGCTGGGTTAGACCTTATAGGTATATCGTCCAAGACCAAGATTACCGTTCCCGCAATTATCCATTTACCCTCCAAACTTGTCTCCTGTGAGGCTTTTGTGGATTCTGGAGCCACTGGCATATTCTTGGACTACACTTTTGCTAAAGAAAATAACATCCCATTTGTTCCAATGTCTAGACCCCTGAACATCACCACCCTGAATGGACAACCCCTGGGAGATGGCATTGTAAAATTTGAGACTACGACAATCACCCTTCAGGCAGGCATACTCCACAAAGAGGAAGTTGTCTTGTCTCTTATTGATTTTCCACTTCTGCCCGTTATCCTTGGTTACAACAACATAACCCTTCTTTTGATTGGGAAAATTGAGAACTAACCTCTTGGGGGTTGTTCTGTCATCTAAACTGTTTGTCTCAACCCAAAAGACTTTCTGGTTGTCTGTTGGCTTCCGTGGCCATCCCATCTACCTTGCCTCGTGAATACCATGAGTTTGCAGACGTATTTTTCAAGCAAAAGGCAGAGGTTTTACCTCCACATCGTTCTTTTGACTGCACAATTAATTTCATTCCTGGAGCACCTCTTCCCAAAGGAAGGACCAATCCCCTGTCTTTGCCTGAACAAAAATCCATGGAGGAATACATAAAAGTCAACTTGGAAAGAGGTTTTATCCGACCCTCTTCTTCTCCAGTAAGGGCAGGTTTTTTCTTTGTTGAAAAAAAAGATTGGGGTCTTCAACCATGCATAGACTATCGAGGGTTAAATCAAATCACTATAAAAGACTCCTACCCTTTGCCTCCCATTCTTGAACTGTTTGATGTACTTAAGGGAGCCGTTATCTTCTCTAAGCTGGACCTACGAGGGTCTTATAATCTGAATCGAATTAAAGACAGGGATGAGTGGAAGACAGCATTCAACACTCGTAATGGATATTTTGAATATCTGGTTATGCCATTTGGGTTGTGTAACGCCCCTGCTGTCTTCCAACGTTTCATGAAAGACATTTTTCACAGTTTCAGCAACAGTTTTGTGATCATCTACTTGGACGACATTTTAATCTTTTCCTAAGACTCATCTAGCGCACATCTCACATGTAAAGCAGATATTACAACGACTAAGAGAAAACCATCTTTACGCGAAGATTGAGAAATACAGTTTCCATAAAAGCCGTTTTCCTTTCCTTGGATACATTATAAGTGCTGTCGATTTCCAAATGGATCCTCAGAAACTTTCTGCTGTCTTGCAATGGCCCCAACCGACAATTTTAAGAGGACTCCAAAGCTTTCGAAGGTTTGCAAATTACTGCAGACGCTTCATCAAAGGTTTTACCTCCATTGTGGCACCCCTTACTGCTATGACTAAGAAAGGTACAAATTGCAAGGTGTGGTCCTCAGAAGCAGAATCGGCTTTTCAGCAATTAAAAGACATGTTCAGCAAGGCTCCAATTCTTCAGCATCCAAATCTCGATCTCCAGTACATAGTTGAGGTTGATGCCTCCGAAGTAGGAGCAGGTGCCATGCTGTTCCACAGACAGCCTAAGTCCGGTAAAATCCATCCAGTAGCGTTTTTTTCTAGAAAGTTTTCTCCAGCAGAGATGAGTTATGATGTTGGGAATCGAGAACTACTGGTCATCAAATTGCCATTGTCTGAATGGTGACATCTTCTGGAAGGGGCTCCCAAGCCTTTTTCTATCCTTACTGACTATAAAAACCTGCTGTATCTTCAGACTGCAAGACGTTTGAACTCACGTCAGACTCGATGGGCTCTGTTTTTCTCCCCTTTTAATTTTGTTCTTTTTTATATTCCTGGGCATAAAAACAAGAAAGTTGATGCTCTTTCCAGACAATTCGCTACCTCTGAAGATCAACCTACCGAGCAGTATATAATCTCACCTCACAAAATTGTCGCACAGATCTCTACAGCTCTTTCCCAACAGTTACAAGAAACCCAGAATCGTGTTCCCCAAGGCTTGAAGATACCACCAGTTGCCTATTCGTAGCCCCTAGCCTCAGACAACCTGTACTTCTCTGGGCTCAAGATGGTGTGTTATCCGGTCATCCTGGTGTCACCATCACTCGTAAGACCTTACAATGTCATGTCTGCTGGCCTCATATGAAAAGGGATGTTTCTGACTATGTGGCTGCCTGTCCAACTTGTGCTGCTAATAAAGTACCTCGCACATTGCCTACTGGACTGTTACAACCACTTCTGGCACCTCGCCAGCCTTGGACCCATTTGACTATGGACTTCATTACAGACTTACCCAAGTCCGAGGGCATGACTACTATATGGGTCATAGTGGATCGCTTTTCCAAAATGTCTCATTTTGTGCAGCTCCCGGGATTACCCACAGCGGAAGCACTGTCTAACCTCTTCCTTTCCCATATTGTGAGATATCATGGCATACCTACCAATGTCATCTCAGACAAGGGATCCCAGTTTGTTTCCCGATTCTGGAGAGCATTCTGCAAGAAACTGGGAGTAATGCTCTCACTCTCTACCTCACATCACCCTCAAACAGATGGTCAAACCAAATACATGAACCAGACCCTAGAAACCTATCTTCGACATTATGTCAATGCCTTACACTACAACTTGTCTGAGTCTAAAAGAGTCTTTGGCTGAGTTCGCCATTAATTCCCATTGGCACAGTGCTCTTCATACCACACCATTCTACGTAGCCCTAGGCTATAACCCTTAGACTTTTACCCTACTTCAGCCTTCTTCTAATGTAAATGGAAAAAAAATGCAGCGCTAAGAAGTAATAGGAAGTTAGGGTGTAGTGAAACAATTAAGTAAGAGATGCTGTACTGAACAGTAAAGCATATGTGCAAAAACCATAAGTGAAATGAAATGAACCAACACAGTATAAAGTGTCCACATATGGTAAATGGATGATTCCAAACTCAAATTATTAAGAGGAACTGGTATGGACCAAAAAATGATGTGAAACTAGAAAATAAAGTCAATGGTGCACGGTGTGGATCTGTGACTGTGAGTCAACAACGGGGTACAGAACTTCCGTAGCTGTAAACCAACATCTCGATATGGGGCATCAGAATGAAAACATCAGGAAGTAAGATAAGATGGGTACTCTTACCAGATATGTATACAAAAAGTGCAGCGCTGGAAGACTACCACAACAGTAGACAAATAAAATTTGTAATCACAAGAAAAACTGAAACATTAGTGCTAATAAACCGTGCACATAAATATTCCACTAATTATCAAATAGGGGTTAGTGGGTAATGATAATACTAAATACAAATTCCAATGTCATAAGGACGTGCTTAATTATAATATAGTGTCCATGAAAAGCATATGTGAATATTCCGCTGGGTAAATCCGTGACATCTACCATTGACAGAAACCGTCACCACAGAGAAAGATGGAGGCTTACCAGACAGCCCTTGTAAGACAGCATATGATATCCTCCCCTTATGGATGTTGTCCTCCCTGTGGATGGTTCCTGTTTGTGAGCGCTGTGATGGTGGTTTCCAGATCGAGCCTCAGCAAAGAGAGGAGGGGAGAGGGGGAATCCCCTCTCAGCGATGGTAACAGTCCAAAAAAAGGGGAAGAAGAAACTCCAATAGTGTAAAAAGTTTAACTTCTTTTTATTTAGTTAAATCGCCAACAGGCATCCATAAGTAAAAGTTCCTTGCAAGGAGTTTAAAAACAGCTCCAATGAATCAGAAAGTCCGCGCATGCGCAGTCCGTGCGTGCGTGTCTACCCTACGGCCGTTTCGTCAGAAATGACATCATCAGGGGCACGCCCACACGTCCGCGCATGCGCAATAAGTACCCAAACGGCGGAACGAAAAGGATCAGCCATTGGTCACTGGAGCTAGCAAAACAGCTGAAGTGACAGCCAAAGAAGAACACTAATTGGTTCAGATGATACTTAGCCTGGTTTTAACACCTAGGGCCGCTTGGAACTATTATAGTGCCATCTTGTGGATAACTAGCTTATTACCACAGCAGTACAATTAATTTTTAATTTGAACACAGAAGAGCTTTTAAGGAGTTTCTAAAATAGTGCAAATGGCTGAAGGACAGTTCGTAACACCCTTCTAAGAAAAAACATTTATATTGCACTAAACCTTCAATTAGGAGACTTACTTCCCACAATATCCTAAAATCATATGGTATAACATAAAACATTTTAAAATAACTAATCAAGCCGAGAAAAACGATAATGGTTATATCAAATAAAATGAAATGAAAAATAAAAAATAAATAAAATACAAAATAAAAAAAAATAATAAATAATTAATGTATTCCATATTCTATTTTCTTCTTATCCATTTTTATCTTTAGAAGTCAAAATTAAAAGGCGAATAGAATATAGTAATTTCCCTTTTTAACCTTGCAATAAATGTAATTTAGAGGATTTAATTCCAAAATTGCTTAAAACTATATAAAGCCAAAAGGGATAAGTTATACAGCTCTATTCCCCTGGGGTGTATGGGGGACATCAAAATGGAAGAAAATGGGAGAAATATTCTTCAACCATTGTTAATGAAGCAATTGATGTCCCACTCCACATTCAAACCTCCAGGGACATGACAGTCCAGCTTATATATCCAATTGGTCTCACTTCTAGATATGCTACGTTTACCATTGCTACCTCTCCAGTGTGGTATATATTTTTCGAGGGCGACAATCAATGTTTTGACACATTATGTTTGTCAAAACCCTTCCGGATATTGGTAAGATGTTCCCCCAGTCGAACTTGCAACTTTCTAGTGGTGCGCCCAACGTATTCTAGACCACAGGGACACCTTAACAGGTACACTACGCACTTCGTAGTGCAGGTGATAAAGGATTTTATTGGGTATGTGATACCAGTACGTGTTGATGTAAACTCAGTTAATCGCCTACCTCTAAAAGTATTGATGCTACAAATTTGACATTTCCTACAAGGGAAAAATCCCTTTAGATCCCCAAAAAAAGAAGGTCTTGTAGGTGGGTCTGGAACGTTAGGTGCTATGAAGTGCCTGAGATTTGTATTATCATTACCCACTAACCCCTATTTGATAATTAGTGGAATATTTATGTGCACGGTTTATTAGCACTAATGTTTCAGTTTTTATTGTGATTACAAATTTTATTTGTCTACTGTTGTGGTAGTCTTCCAGCGCTGCACTTTTTGTATACATATTTTGTTTTGTGCCCCCTATCAGGGTTATAGTGTTCAGCTGCAGGGCATTTAATTTAACATATAATTTAAAATTTAATCTTCATTCACAGTTTTCGGTCACTTATTTTCTTGGCACACCTAGCGCAAATTTTTCTTTTTAGATAAACCCCTACTCTTACCAGATGACGTGGACTCCACTGTCATATGACATGGAGTCAATGGTGCATGGAGCCAAACCTAGGCTGGAAAACAATATCTGGAACGGTGGAACCTCTGTCTCACTTCTCGACTTCTCTGGTGGGGTGAAGAAACCTCAGGAAGGGCCGCCAACTGGATATCAGCCAACAGACCTCAAGGATGTGTTCCAAGGAGAAGCCGGGGACAGATTTTATCCAGACCCCGTGATGGAAGTAGGGCTACTGGAAGGCAGTTTCTTGCATCTGGATAATATGCAAATAAAAAATAAAAGGCTTCTGCATAGTGCAGGTAAACCAGGGATTTTTATTTCTAAAAATACCGTACAAAAAATGGATAAAAGTGATCACAATTAAAATAAAATCTAAGCAGCGTAAGGAAGGGGAGATCGTACGACGCGTTTCGACCAAGGGGGTCTGAACAGCAGTATACAGGCGGTGCAAACAAGACAGGGACTGTAGGTTTGTTGTTAAGTAGAATCTGTTTGTAATTTTGAACTGATACATTTTTAACGTGTTTAGCTGCAGCCAAAAAATCTATTTTAAGCTTTTTGGAAATCATAGGGAAGGGTTATCACCCCTGTGACATTTGTTTTGCTGTCTGTGCTCCTCTTCAGAAGATTTCACCTCACTTTTTGTCCCAATGACAAATGTTTTTTGAAAATTTGGGTTTTTTTGTGAAACAAGGATTGGTGATAAAGCATCAGTGGAAAGGAGAAATGTTTTTCCCATATTAACTCTTACAGGAGAGAATTTCCCTTCCTAGGAGTAGATTTCATCTCACTTCCTGTTGTCTCCTTCCGTTTGCAAGTAGGAGTCGTTTGTAAGTTGGATGTTTGAAAGTAGGGGCCTGCCCTATATACTCAGCAGAAATTTGGGCCTTAGGTGTTGTTGTGGCCACAACACTGTAAGCCCTCACATGGCCCTGCTGTGAAATATTAGATCAAGAATTGTAATTACATGCCCCTGTTGAACAGCGGCAGAAAAATTGGACCTTTTGTGGTGGTGGTGGTGGTGGTGCTGGTGCCACAACACTGTAAGTCCTCACTCGCTCTTGGTGGGCACAGAAACGGGCCCTGCTGTGAAATATTAAATCAAGAATTGTAATTACATGCTCCTGTTGAACAGGGGCTGCAAAATTGGGCCTTAGACACTGGTGCTGGTGCCACAACACTGCAACCCCTCACAGATACTCTAGTTGGAACGCAGAAACGAGCCCTGCTGCAAAGTATTGCATCAAAAATTGTAATTACATGCCCCTGTTAAACAGGGGCTGAAAAATTAGGCCTTAGGCACTAGTGCTGGTGCCACAACACTGCAACCCCTCATAGATACTCTAGTAGGAACGCAGGAACGAGCCCTGCTGCAAAGTATTGCATCAAAAATTGTAATTACACGCCCCTGTTAAACAGGGGCTGAAAAATTGGGCCTTAGGCACTGGTGCTTGTGCCACAACACTGTAACCCCTCACAGATACTCTAGTTGGAACGCAGAAACAAGCCCTGTTGCAAAGTATTGCATCAAAAATTAAACATGGGCTGAAAAATTGGGCCTTAGGCACTGGTGGCGGCGCCCAGAACAAAAAATGTTCTTACAAGCTATCAGCGTGATCATTGAGGAGGAAGAGGATAATTGCTCATGATAGTCACTCAGCATCAGCATAGGCAGTCTTTGAAGGGATCTGAGATTTTTAAAAAAAATATTCGGTTACATCAGCATCAGGTGCTTGGTAGCTGGTGGTGATCCAAGACTGATTCATTTTTATGAAGGTCAGTCGATCGACCGAGTCGGTGAACAGATGCACCCTGTGATCGGTTACAAAGCCTCCAGCAGCACTGAATGTGCGTTCCGAAAGAACGCTGGATGCAGGAAAGGCCAGTAGCTCAATTGCATACTGTGCAAGCTCTGGCCAGTGATCCATCCTCAAGACCCAGTAACCCAGAGGATTTTCGGTGGGAAAGGTGTCCAAGTCAGATCTTGCCCCTAGGTATTCCTGCCCCATGTAAAACAGGCGCTGGCGATGGTTGCTGGAAACCGACCATACCTTGGGGCTGCGGACTAAAAAATTGTCTGAATGCATAGGTCAGATGGCCACCTTCTCCACCGCTCCTTCTTTGACTGACCAAAGCCTCAGCAACACATTGTCCAGAAACAGGTGTTTGTAACCTCCGAGTCTCTGGGAACGCGTTGCACAGACCTTTCTGCAAGGCCTCCCGAAGATGTTTCAACCCCTGCTCCCTCTGCGACGGCAAGATAAGGTCCACAACCTTACCCTTGTAACATGGATCAAGGAGGGTTGCCAGCCAGTATTGGTCCTTCTCCTTGATACCAATACGAGGATCCTTAAGCAGGCTTTGCAGGATCAAGGAGGCCATGCAGCGTAGGTTTGCTGAGGCATTCGGTCCGGAGTCCTCTGAGTCACTAAGGACGACATGGTCCGCAGCCACCTCCTCCCAGCCACGTACAAGTCCATGTGTTTCTTGGGACTGATCCCTTAAAGACTGCTGCTGATGCTGAGTGCCAGGCTCCACCTCCATACTGACACAATCCTCCTCCTCCTTGTCCTCTTTCTGTGTGATCGGCGGGCACGCAGGAACACTGTCTGGATAAAGGGGGCATTGAGAGCTAAGGAAGTCCTCCTCTTCCTGCCTCTGTTCTGCCTCAAACGCCCTGTCCATTATTCCATGCAGCGTGTGCTCCAACAGGTGGACAAGGGGGACAGTGTCACTGATGCATGCACTGTCACTGCTCACCATCCTCGTGGCCTCCTCAAATGGTGACAGGACAGTGCATGCATCCCTGATCATGGCCCACCGGCGTGGGGAAAAAAAACAAGCTCCCCGGACCCTGTCCTGGTGCCATAGTCGCAAAGGTACTCATTGATGGCCCTCTGCTGCGTGTGCAGCCGCTGCAGCATGGCCAACGTTGAGTAGGGCAGGTTAAACTCATTTTGGAGGTTAGCCAGCCGAGCACTGGCATTATATGACCGGCACAAAATGCACACAGACTTTCCTGGCCTGCCTCAGGACATCCTGTAAGCCCGGGTACCTGCCCAAGAACCGCTGCACCACCAAGTTAAGGACCTGAGACAAACAGGGCACATGGGTCATTTGTCCCTGTCGGAGGGCAGAGAGGAGGTTGGTGACATTGTCGCAAACCACCATTCCTGCCTTAAGTTGGCGTGGCGTCAACCACCTCTGAACCTGCCCCTGCAGAGCTGACAGAACCTTTGCCCCAGTGTGGCTCCTGTCCCCCAAGCACACCAGCTCAAGCACCGCATGGCATCTTTTGGCCTGCATACTTGCATAGCCCCTTGAACGGCTACAAAGCACCGCTGGTTCTGAGGACAAAGCACAGGAAGAGGCCATAGAGGAAGAAGAAGAGGAGGGAGTAGAGGAGAGAGAGGTGTGTCACAATCATTAGTAGTGGCATTTTGGAGGCGTGGTGATGGAACAACTTCCAACACTACTGCACCTTGTCCTTCATCCTTCCCAGCTGCCAGCAGAGTCACCCAATGCGCAGTGAAACTTAGGTAACGTCCCTGTCCATGCCTGCTGGACCATGAGTCAGCGGTAATATGCACCTTACCGTTGACCGCCCTGTTCAGCAAGGCATGGAAATTGCCTTCCACATGCCGGTAGAGAGCCGGAATCGTTTTCTGTGAGAAAAAGTGGCGTTTGGGTACCTGCCACTGAGGAACCGCACATTCCACAAACTCACGGAAGGGGGCAGAGTCTACCAACTGAAAAGGCAGCAGTTGAAGTGCTAGCAATTTTGCCAAGCTAGCATTCAACCGCTGGGCATGTGGATGGCTGGGAGCGAACTTCTTTTGGCGGTGCAGCAGCTGGGGCAGGGAAATTTGCTTGGTACAATCTGACGTCGGTGTACCAAAAGCAGATAGCCCACAAGTACTTGGCTGTGACACACCTAATTCTACACCTTCATTCCTCTCAGTGCAGGTCTCAGAGAGGACTGAAGGTATAGTGGGATTGGAGATCTCAGCTGATGAGGAGTAGGGATGAGCTTCGAGTTTGAGTCAAACTCATGTTCGACTCGAACATCGGCTGTTCGCAAGTTCGCCGAACAGCGAACAATTTGGGGTGTTTGCGGCACCCTTTAAAAGTCTATGGGAGAAATCAAAAGTACTAATTTTAAAGGCTTATATGCAAGTTATTGTCATAAAAAGTGTTTGGGGACCTGGGTCCTTCCCCAGGGGACATGGATCAATGCAAAAAAAAGTTTTAAAAATGGCCATTTTTTCAGGAGCAGTGATTTTATTAATGCTTAAAGTCAAACAATAAAAGTGTAATACTGTATCCCTTTAAATTTCGTAGCTGGGGGGTGTCTATAGTATACCTTAAAGGGGCGCATGTTTCCCGTGTTTAGAACAGTCCGACAGCAAATTGACATTTCAAAGGATAAAAAGTCATTTAAAACTACTCGCGGCTATTGCATTGCCAGTCCGACAATACACATAGAAGTTCATTGATAAAAACGGCATGGGAATTCCCTACAGGGGAACCCCGAACCAAAATTTAAAAAAAAATGACGTGGGGGTCCCCCTAAATTCCATACCAGGCCCGTCATGTCTGGTATGGATATTAAGGGGAACCCCGGCCAAAATTTAAAAAAAAACAGCGTGGGGTCCCCCCAAAAAACCATACTACATCCTTATCCGAGCACGCAACCTGGCAGGCCGCAGGAAAAGAGGGGGGGACGAGAGAGCGCCCCCCCTCTCCTGAACCGTACCAGGCCACATGCCCTCAACATTGGGAGGGTGCTTTGGGGTAGCCCCCCAAAACACCTTGTCCCCATGTTGATGAGGACAAGGGCCTCATCCCCACAACCCTGGCCGGTGGTTGTGGGGGTCTGCTGGTGGGAGGCTTATCAGAATCTGGAAGCCCCCTTTAACAAGGGAACCCCCAGATCCCGCCCCCCTTGTGTGAAATGGTAAGGGGGTACTTACCCCTACCATTTCACTAAAAAACTGTCAAAAATTTTAAAAATGACAAGAGACAGTTTTTGACAATTCCTTTATTTAAATGCTTCTTCTTTCTTCTTTCTTCTGTCTTCCTTCATCTTCTTCTTCTTCTGGTTCTTCCTCCGGTGTTCTCGTCCATCATCTCCTCCACGGCGTCTTCTATCTTCTTCTCCTCGGACCACTCCGCACCCATGGCATGGGGGGAGGCTCTCGCTCTTCTCCTCATCTTCTTCTCTTCTTCATCTTCATCTTCTTCTCTTCTTCATCTTCTTCTCTGGGCCACTCTGCACCCATGCTGGCATGGTGGGAGGCTCCCGCTGTTTGACGAGTCTCCTCTTCTGACGGTTCTTAAATAATGGGGGGCGGGACCCACTCTGACG
This sequence comes from Lithobates clamitans, assembly GCA_037952925.1. Taxonomy (NCBI): domain Eukaryota; kingdom Metazoa; phylum Chordata; class Amphibia; order Anura; family Ranidae; genus Lithobates; species Lithobates clamitans. The sequence goes on from JBBGZY010001949.1 coordinate 1,145,168, forward strand.
CACGGGACATGAAGGGATTTCCCTGTGGCATTCCCCGCAATGTCACAGGGAAGTCCCGTCAAGTCACCGTGCGTCAGAGGGGGGGCGGGGTCACCAGGTGACCCCGCCGTGGTAAGCGGTGCAGAGAAAAGCCGAGGACTCTCGGGTATGTGTATCTCGGCTCCGCCGAGTCCCTGCAGTCCTGGCGCCATATTTGAATTTACACATACGCTATGTATGTCGGCAGGTATCGCGGGGATCCCACAAAGCTGCACGGGGGCAAGGCTGCACGGGGGCAAGGCTGCACGGGGGCAAGGCTGCACTGGGGCAAAGCTGCACTGGAGAAAAGCTGCACTGACAAGGCTGCACTGACAAGGCTGCACTGACATGGCTGCACTGACAAGGCTGCACTGGAGCAAAGCTGCACTGACAAGGCTGCAATGGACACTGGGGCAAGGCTGCACTGACAATTCTGCACTGGGGCAAAGCTGCACTGACAAGGCTGCACTGACAATTTTGCACTGGGCAAAGCTGCACTGACAAGGCTGCAATAGACACTGGAGCAAGTCTGCACTGACACTGAAATGCTGCAGATGGACACCGATAACGCTGCATTGATGGGCATTTTAATGTAAGTTTTTCTTCCTTAAACTTTACTCCTAAAAGTTTTTTTCTTTAAAATTCCCTCCTAAACTTGGCGTGCATGTTATACGCCAGCGCGTGTTATACGCAGATAAATACGGAATTGTCAAAAACTGTCTCTTGTCATTTTTACCATCTTTGACAGTTTTTTAGTGAATTGGTAGGGGTACTTTTGTACCCCCTTACCATATCACACGGGGGCGGGATCTGGGGGTCCCCTTGTTAAAGGGGGCTTCCAGATTCCGATAAGCCCCCCACTCACAGACTCCCACAACCACCGGCCAGGGTTGTGGGGATGAGGCCCTTGTCTTTATCAACATGGGGACAAGGTGTTTTGGGGGGCTACCCCAAAGCACCCTCCCAATGTTGAGGGCATGGTACGGTTCAGGAGGGGGGGCGCTCTCTCGTGGCCTCGTCTCTCGTCTCTCCTGTGGCCTGCCAGGTTGCATGCTCGGATAAGGGTCTAGTATGGATTTTTGGGGGGACCCCACACCATTTTTTTTATTTTGGCGCGGGGTTCCCCTTAAAATCCATACCAGACCTGAAGGGTCTGGTATGGAATTTAGGGGGACACCCACATCATTTTTTTTTATTTTGGCCGGGGTTCCCCTTAATATCCATACTAGACCTGAAGGGCCTGGTATGGAATTTAGGGGGACCCCCACGTCATTTTTTTAAAAAAATTTTGGTTTGGGGTTCCCCTGTAGGTAATTCCCATGCCGTTTTTATCAATGAACTTTTATGTGTATTGTCGGACCGGCAATGCAATAGCCGCGAGTAGTTTTAAATGATTTTTCTTCTTTGAAATGTAATTTTGCTGTCAGACTGTTCTAAACATGGGAAACATGCGTCCCTTTACAGGCATACTATAGACACCCCCAAGCTATGAAATTTAAAGGAATATTAAATGTTTTAATGTTTGACTTTAAGCATTATTAAAATCACTGCTCCTGAAAAAATGGCCATTTTTAAAACTTTTTTTTGCATTAATCAATGTCCCCTGGGGCAGGACCCAGGTCCCGAAACACTTTTTATGACAATAACTTGCATATAAGCCTTTAAAATTAGCACTTTTGATTATTCATGTTCCTGTCCCATAGACTTTAACAATGTTCGTGTGTTCAAACGAACTTTTTTCCTGTTCGCATGTTCTGGTGCGAACCGAACAGGGGGGTGTTCGGCTCATCCCTAATGAGGAGCAAGGAGAGGTCCTCTTTGTTCTTTGGTGTGGGTCTTTTAGATATGCTTGCCAACGAACTGCATGGCAGGTCAACATATGTCTGGTCAAGCATGTGGTGCCCAAGCAGGAGATGTTTTGAACACGCGAGATACGCTTGAGACATATGTTGCAAATAGCAGTGGTGCGATCTGATGCACTCGTCTCAAAAAAGGCCCACACCAAAGAACTTTTGGAATAACACGCAGAGACAGCAGCGCCCTGCACATGGGGAGCTTTGGGGTGTGATGCAGTCAGTGTGCCGCCCTTAGGCTGGCCCCTGGAGGGCATCCTGCCTCGTTGGTGATGTGCCTCCTCCTCCTCTCTCCTATCAGGCACCCACGTTGAGTCAGTGACCTTATCATCCCCTCCCTCCTCTTCACTGGAGCAAACCTGGCAGTATGCTGCAGCAGGGGGAGCATGACTGCCAGATTGCTGTCCTTCTTGGGCACCTCCTCTGTCCGTGCTCACGTTACTGCCTTCATCTAGCTCAGTATCATCATCAGAGCCTACTAAACGCTGGGCATCCTCCTGGAGCATGTACCCAACACTGTAGTCAAACAGTTCGAGGGACTCCTCAGGAGGACATGGTGGGGCTAGGGAAGGAGTCACTAATGCCATTGAGCCAAGGAAAGAGGCTGCGTTGGCAGCTGCTTTGCCAGACAAAGTACCCTGAGCATGGGTGAGAGAGGATGAGGATGGCTTGGCCATCCACTCGACCAAGTCTTCCGCATGTTGCGGCTCAACACGGCCAGCTGCCGAAAAAAAGGCCAAGCGTGTCCCACGACCAATTGCTGATGAGGATGCACCGTCTCCACAACCAGCACTGTCGCCTCTAGACACAGAGCCTGCTTGCCCTCTTTTATTGGCTTGTGACTGTCTGCCTCTCCTTGTTGGCCTTCCAGACATACTAATGGCCTGTAGCTGCACTAAGCTGGGATATATATATATTTTTTTTTTTCAAAGAAGTTTATTACATTTTTCATGAATACAGGGTATAATCAACATATATTTTGCATTCCTTTACAATTGTATGAAAAAGGTAGAGACAATTTAGAGGCCGGTGGGCCTAACAGTGAAATAACGGGTACAAGTGTCTCATCATTCGAGTTGCAATCAGGCACAGGTAAAGTATGAATAGAGTCAGTAGGAGCATATAAACTTTAAGATTAGGAATTCCGTAACAAATAGGTGTGAGTATGGGTATTAAGGAGGATGTACACCGCAGTGTTAGGCCCAAGAACCATCCACCCCTATAAGGGAACTTTCTGTGGATGGGAGGGCGACTAAATGTAGGTAAAATCGGAGTCTAACATCCAGCGGTGTGTTAGGTTAGCGTAGCTAAGTTTGTGAGGGAGCATCATTATAGGGGTGCTTTAGCAGCAGAAAGGAGTTGGGGGGGGTGAGGGTAGGAGAGGAATCCAGTGACCGAGTCGAGACGTGACTATGCTCTGTGACCGGAGGGTTCAGAGAAGGAGCGGGTGCAATCCCTCAGTGGTTGCTGAGAGTGGGTGTAGTGGCCCATGTGGGGGGGGGGGCATTGGGTTGCGTGCTGTGTGTGTGTAGCCAGGAGGATCTGGGAGAGGGAATGTATAAGATTTGTGTGTTCTAGTTTCATGTTCTCACGGTGGGGGCGATGAAGAGGCATGAGGTGTATTCTGAGTCATGGATTGTTTGTAGTGGAGCCAGCAAGCCCACGTGGTGTTGAATTTGGACGGATTGTCCTGGGCCTGACTTATGAGTTTTTCCATGTTTGCGATTCTGTCTACTCGACGAATCCAGTCGTTTACCATTGGGGGGGAGGTAGTTCTCCAAAGGGGAGGGATGCAGAGGTTGGCAGCATTAATAAGGTGTATTGTGAGCGATGTTTTATAGGAACCGGGGGGAAGTGGGGTGTGGTGTAAGAGGTAAAGCGCGGGAGAGAAGGCTAACGTGTAGGTGGTTATTTGGGAAATCAGTTGGTGAATCTCTGACCAGAAAGGTTGGATGATGGGACATTCCCACCATATGTGTAGAAGTGTGCCGCGTGCTGGTGTATGGTTATCTGCTAATTTCTTTGTTGATTGCTAACCTTCTGGTTATAAATCAAGGAAGAGAGAAAAGTAAATTCAAAATCAAGAGGAGAGGAAGAGACAGAGGAAGGTAAAGGAAAAGGAGAACCATAATAGTTTATGGCAGTGTGCCAATCTTGGAATTTGGTTGCTTTCCTTTTTCAAGGATTGTTTCCTCTTCGGTCAGCAGTATTGTTGATCTACAGAGTAATATCTTATACTGTACCTGTAATCCTTGAGTTTATGTCTTAGTTTAATATTCTACTTTCCTGTTGTTCAGCTGCATGGTATTAAAAATGTATAAATATAGAATATAAAGGTGAGGAAAGAGAAAGGGAAAGAAGAAAAAAAAAAGACTGAAACTGTCAAACTTTCAATGGCCTATGACCCCTGACCCTTGCTAAAGGGAGTTCACATTGTTCCCCGAGGGCAAGTGTGGGAGCAGGCAAAGAAGCCTCCAAGGGCTATATAGATAGAATAGCAATATTAATATGGATTTCATATATAATGGGTTAATGATACAAAGACATTTTCCAGTGTAGCATAGTAAGGTGGAAGTGGGCAATTATTCCATTCGGATACTAGTGGCAATGGTTATTAGTGAGATAATCCATTCAATAGAGTGCCTACAATTTGAGAGTCCCCGACACAGGATCAAAATCTGGGGTGAGTCAAATATATCCAGAAGGTTGGAGTCCTTGTAATATCTATAAATGACAGTGGGGTACTATGAGTAGGGAAAATATATTAACAGGTATCTTAATTAACCAAAATCTAAAGAGATATACATACCATGATGACATCCAAAAAATAGATATAAAGGGACGGTGGGCCACTGTAGATGGAATTAGGCAGGCTTATGGTATTTATGGCTTAGATGTAAAAAGAGTAAAGTTTAAAGCAGTATACAATGTACACTGTCCAAAAATTAGTATATGGCCGCTCAGTAGAGGAAACCTTTGAAAAAATAATAAAAAATATTCATATGTACAGTAGATATGCTCTTGGATATAAAGTATCATATAGAGATTTCTAATAATGATCTAGTTTGTTAAGACAGTGTAAACAAAACACCATTACCAAAAATTAAATACTAGGAGGGTAAAGAGATATGCCAGGCAAGGAGCCTTTAAAATCCAGGGTATGAGGTAGGAATACCTGTAGAGAGCAGTAATGAAATAAATATAAAGCTATCAGCATGAAACAACAAGAGGGGAGAGAGGTTCTCAGCTGAAATGCCTCTGTTTTAATTATCTGCAATGTGAAGACTGCCTGCAAGCCAGAGCCTGTCACGATGTAGCCACACATCACGGTGGCATACTTTTGTCTTCTCCAATCCGGCGCATCTATCTGGCCAGTCGGCCAGGAAATTACGTCAGCCAGACCCGGTCCCTAACTGCGCATGCACCGAGTAATCGGTGCATGTGCAGTGCTGATTTGAAGCCCAAAGTGAGCAGGGTGGAACCCTGCTCTGAGGTGTATTCAGTGAGAGGGGAAGGCAGTGAGAAGGATCCTACCTGTACATCATCTCTTAAGGGAACACAAACTCCCCCAAGGGAAGCCAAAGAGAACCACCCAATGGTCAAAAACAGGAACAGAGATCTCAGGGAAAGTGCGAACACAACACCACAACTGGCAAACAGCAATACAAATTGTCAATTATTCATGTATAGAACATTAACAGAACTATTCTAGTAATCATAAACTTTATACATGAATATTGTAAAGTATGTGCATAATTATATGTCCAAATGTGGAGATCCTGATAGATATAACGAAAGAGAAGGACAACATCCAAATCAAACAGCAAAAATCAGCAGCAATGAGCAAACGGAAACCTGTCATCAGTATGTTTATGAGCTAAACAGTGTAGAGGCTCAAAAAAATGTGTATGTCTCAACACAGATTGAAGGAACAAGTATATTATATTAAGATACGGTATTATTAATATTGTTAATTTTATTATGTCAGATCCAATTTACAGAAACGGCTTACAGGTTATCATTTTATTAATGCCAGGGGGGATTGTGGCATTTAATCATTCTTTTTTTTTTTTTTTTTTTTTTTTTTAAACAAGTTTTTATTGAAGTGTTCAAGTAAAGATTACCAGATACAGAAAAATAAAACAGGTCATTACTGCAGGTAACAATGCGGACGCAGCCGCTTAGGTATTGTCATTAAAATTAAGCAGTTAGGGTACATATGAGTATTTGCTTTGAGTAACTGGGTATGTAGCATTGGTGTTTACGTTTAATATGCGGGATCCAGTGTTTACTCCCAATTGTTAAAAAGTTTAGCCGTCTTACATGTGTGGTAGTTCAAGTGCTATATATGGTACTTGTTGGGGGGGTAGACGTTAAGGGAAGTGAATTTTCCGACCTTTTCGTAGTAAAAGAGCATATGATGTCAAGTGGTATGAATATGGTTATGAGTGTGTAGTTTTGTAGGGAAGGCATATGTCTTACATAAGTGGAACATGGTAAAATGGTAGGTTATATAGAGACTGTTTTGTTCAGGGGTCTGGTGTTCTGTATCTTGGTGTCCTGCGCTTTTTGTGCAGGGTGTGGGAGAGAATGTGGAAGTGGGGAGGGGAAGTGGAGAGAGTGGAGGGGGATGTTATGGGATGGAACAGGGGGGGAGACAGGGAGGAGTCTGTTTCCTGCCACAGCCCACTAGAGTCATTCATGTTGTGTATCTTTTGTATTCATCTGTAGTTGTGAAGTGTATCCAAGTTGACCATGTTTTAGTGAACTTAGCTTGTGTGTCATTGGATTGATGAATAAGGTCTTCCATGACCATTGTTTGGTGTATGCGTTTGAACCATTCCTGTACGGTGGGAGGTTCAGAGGAACGCCATTTGGGGGGTATGCACATTCTCGCTGCGTTCACTAAATGCATGGCTAGGGAGCGGTGGTACGCTGGTATGAAGGTAGAAGAGTGATGTAGTAGAAACATAGCGGGTTCAAAATCTAAGGTGTATGTAGTGATTTTTGCGATTAGATTGTGGACTTCCTTCCAGAAGGATTCGATTTTGGGGCAAGCCCACCAGATATGTATAAGTGATCCCGTGTCCCTGTTACATCTCCAGCATAGTTGGGGTATTGATGAGTTGAAGTGATGTAATAAAAGCGGGGTCCTATACCATCTGGAGAATATTTTGTACGCGTTTTCTTGGACTTGTACGTTCATCGAGCCCTTGTGGATTAGGGTGCATATATTGTCCCAATCTTGGTCAGTTATATGTATGGAAAGGTCTTTTTCCCATTGTTTGTTGGTCCAGTGTGATGTCGGAGTGTGCTCGTCGAATAATAAGTTATATGTTTGTGAGATCATATGTGATATTGTGCTGGTACTCAGACATAGCTTTTCAAATGGGGTCGTGGTTCTGGACCATTCTGTGGTGGTTGTCGTTTTGGTAAAGAAATTTCGGAGTTGGACGAATGTCCAGAAGGGAAAGGTATCAATGTTCAATTTATAGGTCAAGGCGGATTGTGATAATAGGCGATTATTTTCAAAGAAGTGTTCGGCTCTTAATGTTTTGTGGGGCCATACGTCTAGTAAGAAGGAAGCGTGCATGCCCGGGGAGAAGTCTGGATTCAATCTTAGGGGTGTCATTGGGCCATTGATTGTTGAAATTTTGTGTTTTCTACATGCTGTGCGGAATGAGGTTAGTGTGGGGTTGATAATCGGGTGTCGGGTATATTCCAAGGGTATAGAGGGTGTGTTTATCCATGGAAGGTTTTGAATGGGAATATGGGAGAATGATTGTTCCAGGTGTACCCAGTCTTTGTTTTCGGAGTGTACATTCCAGTCAATAATCCTAGCCAAGTGGCATGCTTGTTGGTACTTACGTATGTCCGGTAGACCTATGCCTCCTATGCCTTTGGGTGTAGTCAGTCTTTCGAAGCTTAGTCTTGGGTGGGTTTTGCCCCACAGAAAGGTCGTGCAAGCTTTGCGGTATGTGGAAAAGAATGTAGGTGGTAGTTTGATTGGGATGGTTTGCAGGAGGTATAAAATTCTGGGAAGGATGTTCATTTTTATGATTGCGGCCTTGCCGAACCAGGAGAAGTGACCTGAGGACCATTGTGTTAGATCTGATTGGATTTTGTGAAGAAGCTTGGAATGGTTAAGGGTATATAAGTCTGTTAAAGAGGTCGGTACCTGGATGCCTAGGTAGGGGATTGCATGTTTGCTCCATGTGAATGGGAAATTAAGTTGGCATTGTTGGTAGATTTCCGGGGGAAGGGAAATGTTAAGGGCTTTTGATTTCGAGAAGTTGATTTGGAGGTTCGATAGGGTGTGAAAGTTTTGGAAGTCTTTGAGTAGGTTTGGGATTGTGGTGAGGGGTTCTGTAAGGAATAGTAGGATATCATCCGCGAATGCTGCCAATTTGTATGTGCGGTGTTTGATTTGTATACCCTTGATGTCTGTATTTGAGTTGAGGCGTCTAAGAAGGGGTTCTAGTGAGAGAATGAATATCAATGGGGAGAGGGGGCACCCTTGACGAGTTCCGTTAGACACGGAGAAGGCATTCGACAGATGGCCGTTAAGGTGGACCTTTGCTGTAGGATTAGAGTACAGCGCTAATATATAGTTCAGCATTATTTGGGGAAGGCCGATAGTTTTGAGGGTTTCTTTCATGTAGTCCCAAGCCACTCTGTCGAATGCCTTCGCCGCGTCCAGAGATAGCATGAATCCCTTGTTCTTGCTGGTCGTGAGCCAATGGTGGATATTGAGGGTCTTTAGGGTATTATCCCTCGCTTCCCTTCCAGGTACAAATCCCACTTGGTCAAGGCCTATAAGCTGGGGTATTATAGGTAGGAGGCGGTTTGCTAATGTTTTCGCGTACCATTTAAGGTCCACGTTTAGCAGTGAGATAGGTCTGAAGTTTGTGACTAGAGAATGGTCTTTGTCTGGTTTGGGAATTACTACGATATGTGCCGTGAGTAGATCTCGCGGGGGGTTAGTGGGTTGTGCGAATGTGTTGAAAGCTTTTAAAAATGAAGGTGTGAGAAGCTCTGCGTATGTTTTGTAATAGCCTGCGGTAAGGCCGTCTGGACCTGGGCTTTTGCCTGCTTTCAGTTGTTTAAGGGCGGTGTCTACCTCAGTGCGGGTAAGCGGGGTATTCAGTTCCTGGGCCGTGGATTCTGATATGGGAGTGGGGCTATATTTTTTTAAAAAGTCCGATATCATTTGGGTGCGAGAGATGTTATCCGATGATGATGTGGGATTGGGGAGGTTGTATAGTTCACTATAGTACTTGACAAATTGTTGGGCAATATCAGGGGTTTTGTTCAGTTTGCGTCCGGTGGGGTCAGTAATTTGGTGGATCGTCTGATTAGACCTTGCAGTTTGCAGCGCTCTGGCTAGCATTTTGCTTGCTTTATTGCCAAATTCATAGAATTTCTTTTTAAATAGAACGTATTTTCGTTGTAGCTGTTTGTCCAGTAGGTTTAGTAAATCTTTCCTGGCCTGTATCAGGTCATTTAAAGCGGCCCGTGCGTGAGATTGTTTGTGTATCCCTTCTAATCTGCGTATCTTTTCTATTAAATCTGTGTGTTGTTTTCTCTTTTCTTTGTTTCTTTTGGCTGCCGCCGCAATGAAAATGCCCCTGATTACACTTTTGTGCGTTTCCCAATTGTTTATAGGGGAAGTGTCTTCTGGGTTGTTTTCCTGAAAAAAATGTAGTAATGTGGTTTCTACTTCCTTTGTGATGGAAGGGTCAGTGAGTAAAGAGGGGTCCAATCTCCATGTGCGTGAGCGCGGTGTAAGTTCGGGAAGTTTCAGTGAAAGAGTTATGGGGTGGTGGTCCGATATAGTCATGGGTTCGATGGAGGTGTGGTGGATGAGCGGTAGATCATTTTGTGACAGTAGTAGATAGTCTAGTCTGGAATATCGGTTGTGGGGTATGGAGTAGAATGTGTAGTCTTTAGCATCTGGGTTTAGGGTGCGCCACGTATCGTGGAGAAGGAGTTTTTTGAAAATAGAGTTGATTACCCCAAGGGCATTGTATGGGAGTGTTGTGGTTCCCGAGGATGTGTCTTGGATTGGATTTAAAGGGACGTTGAAGTCTCCTCCTAGTACAAGGGTACCTTCCTGGAAGGTTGTGAGGGTATCGGCGACTGCTCTAAAGAATGTTACCTGATGTTTGTTTGGGGCGTATATGTTTGCCAGCGTTATCAATCTGTTATGTATCGAGCCTTTTAGGAAAAGATATCTGCCGTCTGTGTCTATCAATGAGTCCTTGATTTTAAAGGGGCAGTTTTTAGCAACAAGAATCGAGACCCCCTTCGTTTTATGTAAGGGGTTGGGGGCGTGTGTCACGTATGGGAATTGGGCATTAGTTAGTTTTGGGATGTTATTAGAACGGAAGTGTGTTTCTTGTAGAAAGATAATGTTGGCTTTGAGTCTGTGCATGGTAAGAAGGAGTTTGGATCGTTTTTCTGGAGTGTTGAGTCCCTTTACATTAAGAGAAACTATTTTGAGCGTAGTTTCATTCATTTTCATTGTTGTCTGTGTCTTGAGGGTTTTATTCGGATTCATTTTACGGTGAGGTGTGGGCTGTGGCAGGAAGTTTGAGACGATGAGGGTTGTGGTTTGGGTAAAGTGGGTAGGTAAAGTCTTTAGAGAGGTCGGGGAAGGGGGAGCCGGCACAATGTGGTGTTCAGGTCACCTAAATCGGTGTCCCGAGCCACAGGGGTATATCCGCCGGTACAAATCAGTGGGTTTATACTGGGATTTACAAATGGGAGTTGGATGCAATTTGCGCGACCACTGTGTGGGGGTTGGTTTGACGATTGAGAGGAATAGTCTATGAGATGAGTCAGAAATGAAGAAAGAGTGAAATGAAAGGAAGAATTAGAATTGAGTGACCGAAACAGTCTCTCTCCTCATCAGCCTTCTATTTTGGAGATGGGGGGTATGTTATAGTTCGGGGTTGTGTCTAATGCGGTAATGATAGAAATGGACGCTGGAGGGCAGAAACGCTTGAATGCTATGTGGATAGGATGTGTACGTTGATACGTGGGTGTTTTGGTGGTTATCGAATGAGTGGGCCATGTAAGATGGAGCCTTGTGGGAGGCTGTCGTGATGTGATTAGCTAACTGGCAAGGTAAATGTAGGAGTATGTGCAAGGGGAGTTGCAAGCCTCTATCTGCTATGTTAGCGTGTGGCTGAGGTTGCTGGAGGCTGTCAAGGCTGAAGCAAATAAACATTTTTAACCGGTTGCCTTTAACTTTCGTGCAATTCTCATACAATATAACATTTGTCAACTTAGAAACAATATAAACGATATAAACAAACCATTGCAGGAGAAAAGAGTTTCCCCCAAGAGCATAATGACTGGTGTGTTGTCCCGTCCCCTCGTTTCAGTTGTCTATTGTGTATGTTGTTCTAGGAGCGAAGAGTGAGGTCGTTTGTGTAATTTTTGGACCGTTCTTACCTGTTGTACTATGTTGTCGTGGCATGAAGTATTTGAGAGGGATGTGTGGGATCCCTGTCTGTTGTTTCAGCAACCCTCGGAGGTTGTAGTGGTGTGAGTGTCTTTCATGTGTGTGAGGTTCTGTGAGTCTGAGCGTGTAACGGTCCGTCGCTTGTGTAGCGTGGCAGTCTGTGTAAGGGGTCTGTCGGAGTATACCAGCTGTCAGTGTGGCCTAACTGGTGTATCGTGTAAGCCCCGGTGTCCGTAGGTAAAATGACTACCTCGTCTATGTCCCCGTTTATCCAGGAGGAGCAATAGTCTATGGGCAAAGATGGCGCGTGTGGGGGTCTCTGTATCGCTGCTCTCATGTACGCTAGAGGGTGAATGATAAGAGGGAGGGTTGAAGCTCCGTGGGGTCACTATGTCATTATTTCTGGTCATGAGTGTGGTGAAAGGTGGTTTGGGTGTGTTATAGAGGAGAAGTTATGTTGAGAAAAGTCCCATATCAATAATGTGGTGAACGGAGGGTGATAGTTATCGCACGTTGTCCCGACATAGGGGGAGGAGAACCATTTGATAAGATCTCCATATGTGATGCTCTTCCCCCGTTACCTGCGTGTCGACAGATAGACGGTCCAGACAGGGTATGGAGATGGCTCCTTCGTTGCTGTTGTCTCCGTGGGCTGTGTGCGAGTGCTGAAGAGACAATGTTCTGTCTGGATAAGTAAGGTAATGGTGTGGGGTTGCGTCCTGGGTCGATGGTGTGTTATCCGTAGGGATTAGAGTCTAGGAGGTTGTCGCATTGCGACGGAGCAGTCCGTAAACAGGGGTGGCCGGATCTTCTCCTTCGGCGTCGTTCGGCAGTCAGGTGAGAGAGTCGTTGGTGATCGATGGTCCGTCTTGAAATCCTCTGCGTGTGTCCATGGGAGCAAGGTGTGACCGAGGGTGAGCAGGGTGGTTTGGTCGCGGCTGGGTTCAGGAGCCAATGATCCAATGGTTGTGAACGTAAACGGTCTTCGTGTAGATGCATGGAGTATGTGAGAGATCCAGTTAGGATATCTGGCTGTCTTCAGGTAAGAGCTGGTTTGTCAGGGAGATCTTGAGGAAGCAGGACAGACAGTTCTTGCTCAGTTTTCCCCAATAGAGGGATAGATGATCAGCGATCACGTCTGGCTCGGCGAGGCAGAGGTGCTGTCATGGGGCTAGAAGGCGGGTGGCGTGAGCCCGGCGGGGAGCCATTTCCGTTCGTGGACGGTGAGCGTCTCCTGCGAAAGCTGGTGTTGTGGGCGTCCATCGGTTCTTCCCAAGGAGGCTGTCGATTGGGAGGTTGCATGTTGAACTCCGCATACCAGTCAGGTACAGGGGTAAACGGAATGTCCAGTGCACGGCAGAAGGAGTCAAGGTCCTCCGGGACTCTTAGGAGTGCTGATCGTCCCTGGTGAGAGGCGGATAAGTCAAAAGGAAACTTCCATCTATAGCGAATTCCTCTCGTGCGCAGTACATCCAGCAGAGGGCGCAGGTCTTTTCGATGGCGTAGCGTGATGGCCGATAGATCCTGATAAATCTGTACAGGGTTGCCATTATATTCCACAGTTGGAGTTTCGCGGGCTTTTTGTAGAATAGCTTCTTTGACTGAGAAGTCATCTACATGGCATATAATATCTCTGGGCGGTTCATTATCTCTCCCTTTTGGGCGCAGAGCCCTGTGAATACGTTCCATAGCTATCTCTTTAGTTGCCGGTCTTTCCAGCAGGTGATTGAATAGGCCTGTTACCACTGGTATAATCCTGTCCTGTTCCACCCCTTCGGGTATGCCTCTTACCCGGAGGTTATGTCTTCTGCCTCTGTTGTCGAGATCTTCAACGTGGCGCTGAAGATCTCTTAACTGCAATGTGTGGCGATCAACAGTGTGGTGGATGATCTTCACTGCGGTTTGCTGCTGGGCCGTCTTGTCTTCTACTCTCTGTATGCGGCCTGTGATAGCTTGTAGCTCATGTCGTAGATCCGAGATAGCTGAAAACAGGGTATCCTTTATATCCGTCGCAACTGCTTGCAGGTCTTGTAAGCTCGGTTGGCGGTGAGCTGGTAGAGGGTTCCTGTGGAGGGTGACTGTGTTCAGTCGACATGAGAACGATCCCATCCTGGTTTAGAGAGGAGGCTGAGGCGGGAGGGGAGGACGCCATATTAGACCGCTGTGTGCGGAATATCTCCGGTATTGTCTGGCTCGTGCGGCCGGCCGTTTCTCTCGGGGATCTGGATCTGGTTTGTGATGATCCGCGGGAAGACGTTCCCATAGTTGGAGCGCGGATGCAGTCGGTGAACCCCGGTAAAGGCGGATTTTAGGCTGTGGTGAGAGGGAGCCGAAGGATCAGGCAGCCATTTCCTCTCAAGGCAAACCACGCCCCCCCGGCATTTAATCATTCTATCCACAGTGTCTCTCGCTGTAGGATATGTTTATCCCAGTCACCACCTTATGGGTCTGGGAAGACAACTTCCAAGACAAAAAAGGTGATCACTGAGTTATCAAATCTATGATGTAGCCCTATATGTCTGGTAACTGGAGTTAATATCTTTCCATTACCAGAATAATAGAGGTGGCCTCCTATCCTTTGGCCATGTTGACGTGTAGTTTTGCCAATGTAGAAGGCTTTACACTGGCACATCATGAGGCAAATAACCCCTTGGGTGGTATAATCTGCATAATGATGTAATATATGCCACTCACCATCGAATACCTGGGTCCTCGGTCACCCAGGGACATTGTGCACAATTTCCACATTGATTTGCATTCCCTGGTAAGGGAGAAGGACCTGTGTTATTACAATAGTGACTTGCAGTGAGGCAATCTCGTAATGAGGTTCAGGAGTGGATCTAACATATTTATGGTGTATTCATTGGTCAAAAGATGCCAATGTAGGGCAATTGTTAAGCATAATTATTGCAAATTTGCTGAATATCTTGTAATGAGTTTGACTGTACTGGTATCTTTTTCTGTGGGGGTATCATATAATAGAGACACTTTAGATTAAGCAGGTATTGTTTAAGATCATCTGTTTGTATTTTAAAATCTGCTTCTGATGTGCATTTCCTGCGTATTCTTTAATATTGTGCATATGGAATGCTTTTGACTAGGGGGGCGGGATGGGCACTCATTGCATATAAAAGAGTATTCCCCACACTTGGCTTACGATACAGGTTTGTGGCCACATATCCATCAGGTTTGATTATCTCTAGATCCAAAAAGATACTTCTTAATCGTACATCATGGGACATAAAGCATAGTAATTACTATATGAGTTATAGGCCACCTTCAGGTGATGGACACTGGCAAACCCTAAGACAAGAAGTCCACCCCTATATAACCCCTCCCACCATTGGGAGTACCTCAGTTTTTTCGCCAGTGTCTAAGGTGTTGGTCATGAGTAAAGATGTGCTTTGCTGAGCTCCACTGGAGCAATCCTTGCTGGGGCTAGCTATGCAGCCGGATCCATTCAAAGTGAGGAACGAGGTTTAGCCCGTAATGCTTCTCTTACTAGAGAGCTGGACCCCGGGATCCAGCGCTTTTGTTTTTTTCAGCCATACGTTTTTTCTGGAGGTGTGCTATTACGGGTCCAGGAGTGCGGATCCCCCAATAAAATGGGCCCAAGTTCCTCAAGGTTTTTTAAACGGAGCCCACCGTGAGGGGTGAAGATTGGGTCTGTTGGTTTTACCACAGAAATCCCTGCGATGGGAAAGGTAAGTGGAGATTTCTAAGGAATTTTAAAGTTTCTTATGAATTGTCTCCTTTAAAAAGTAAATGTTGTCATGCCTAAAAGTCACCACTGGGAGCTGTATAGAGCACATACCTTGTCATGCTTTTTCAGATCATGCTGTGTCAGCAGAAGCTGCAGCTTCCTCCGGCTAGAATTCACAGGACTCCGGTAAGATGTTGGGGGGGATTTTTCTCTAAAAACACCCCCACCTGAACAAAAGCTCTCCCCCTCTCTCTGAGTAAAGGGAAAAGCCAGAACGATCAGCGGATGCCGCTCCATTCTCCACCGCCTCTGTGGAGGCAGTTTGTCACAGCCCTCCTCCTCGCCTCCCTTCCCTCGCACACGTGCCGATCCCGTTGTATTGGAGGCCCGTGCTCGCACAGGAAAATTCTCTTTTTTGAAAAGATGAGGGGGGCATGGTGGGAACACGGAGTGGGCGTGTCTTAGCACGGCGTTGGTGTGCAGCAACGTCCAGCGCAGGGGTACTTTTAAAAGGCTTTAATTTTTTGCTGACTGCAGCTGTCGAAGAGACACAAAAGCTAAAAAGGGGCATGTAAGTGGTGACACAGGCATTCCTTTGGCAGATTTACTGACGCATCAGGCTGAGCGTTAATAGCAGCGACAGTTGCTGGACTCAAGCCGTGAATGCAATCTCTTCTGGTAGTACCTCTGCATTGTACTGACCATCGGGCTATGGTCGAAGGGGAGGTAGAAACACCCCAAAAAGGGCTCAAAAAGGACTCCTTCCAGCTCTAAACAGCCTAAACTCATCTCTACAATGGCATCCTCCCCTGAGAGGGGGTGGCCAGTCAGAATGAGCCATCAGGGCTATCAAATATTGTAATTGTTTTCAATATTGCAGCTCCTGTCTATATTACTGGAGAGGGTTTTTTCCTCAAGCCATAATAGGATTGGTTAGCGGTTTTAATTGCATCCCAGAATGGGATAAAATGTGACAGGTCCCTTTCCATTACCCAGGACCTCAAACTGAGGATCTGAGGGTGGGAGAAGATGAATTTCCCTCAGAGAACCATGGAGAGGCTGATGACTCCTCTTCTGAAGGGTCAAATCCATGGGGATCAGCTTCACAATCTGAAAGATTGATGGTGCATTTTTGCTACTCTTCATTGAGTCGGTTGATATGACCACTTTTTGCTTGGGTTCACTAAAGCCTCCCCAAGCTGTGCATGCCTTTCCTGTCAAGGCGTATGTATACTGAGTGGGATCACCCAGATAAGCATTTTTTTCCTCCCATAATGCCACGTACACACAGGCGGACTTTTCGATGGACTAGGTCCGGTGGACTTTTCGATGGACTTTCCAACTGACTTTCCGACGGACATTCGAATGAACGGACTTTTTTGTCCGTTGGACTAGCATACAGACGAGCAGACTTTTAGACCGAACTCGAGTCCGTCGGAAAGATTTGAAACATGTTTCATTTCTAGGTCCATCGAACTTTTGGGGAAAAAAGTCCGCTGGAGCACACACACGATTAAATTATCTGACGGAGCCGGTCCACCGGACCAAGTCTGCCACAAAGTCCGCTCGTGTGTACGCGGCATAACACTTTATCCTATGGTGGAAAAATTCACTAAGAAGTGGGAGATACCAGCAATTGTCACTGCTATATCCTCTGTTAATTAAAGTTTGACTTGTCCAGTAGACAATGCTCATATGCTCAGGGATACAATGGATAAGAAGTTGGAATTCCTATTATAAAAAAGCAAAAAAAAAAACTTTTTCTCTGATGACTCAACCTGCGCTAGCAGCAATTGGTGTATGTCAATCATTGAGAGACCAATTTAAACAGGTGTTAAAGGTTATTCCTGATCAGCAGGCCAGGATTTAGCTGAGTTACCAGCGGCATTATGTTTAGCAATAGACGCCATGAGAGATTATATTCTTCAAGCCATGCGCCTTACGCTTGGGCTGGTGCATAGGCATAGAATCTTGTGGTTGAAAGATTGGTCAGCCGAAGTGTCATGCAAAGCTCCTGGCTAGTTTTCCTTTTTGGTGAACAGCTGTTTGGGGATGATTTGGATAAATATATCCAAAAAATTCCTAGTGAAAAAAGTACCCTTTTGCTAGTTAGGAAGAGGAGTAATCATATTTCATTTAAACAAGCTCCTTCTCCAGTGTCAGGAGCACTTACCTCCAGGCAGTCACGACAGCCTCCACTGTTAAGTTCAAGAGGGGAACTGGAGCCTCCTTATGAGGGGGCTCCCCCGCTCGCTCGAAGTGGGGGGAAGACTTCCGCAGTTCTCATGGGTCTGGTAGGAAGTGTGTCGGGAGCCAATGGCCACATCACCCTGAAAGCGCCCAATGTCATCTGATCTCAGAGGTTAAGCAGGGTCGGGCCTAGTTACCTGGATGGGGGACCACCTGGGAATACCAAGTGCCTTAGGCTGCAGATGGGTGACTTCCTCAATGACTCTAGGGTACAAGCTTGAGTTCTGAAAGTCCCAGTCTCCTCATTTTCTCAGATTCCAGAGGAAAAGAAGTCTCTCTTTCAAGCATTGGACCATCTTTTGTCTCAAAAAATTGATCTTAGTGGTTCTCATGCAAGAGCAGGGATTGGGGTTTTATTTAAATCTTTTCACGGTACCAAAACCAAATGGGTATGTCAGACCCATTATACATCTCAAAGATCTAAACCGGTTTCTGAATATCCGCTCTTTTCGCATGGAGTCAATCCAATCAGTGGTCTCTGTCCTACAAGGTGGAGAACTTCTGGTGTCAATTGACATCAGGGATGCATACCTCTATGTGCCTATATTTCCCACTCACCAGAAATATCTACGTTTCAAGGTAGAAAATCTCCGTTTTCAGTTTGTAGCTCTGCCTTTCGTTCTAGCTACTGCACCTCGAGTATTTACAAAGGTCCTGGCCCCTCCTGTAGTCGGATTAAGGGCCCAAGGTATAACAATTATAGCTTACCTAGACGATCTGCTCTCGATAGACCAGGCGGTAGCCCACTTAGACCAAAGTATGATCAACAGTCAACTACCTGGAATACCTAGGTTGGATTCTCAACCTAGAGAAATCCTCCTAAAAAAAAAACTATCAAGGAGATTAGAATACCTGGATCTGATTATTGATACAGCCCAGAAAAGGGTATTCTTGCTCCAGGCAAAGATCAGGGCCATAAAGGAACTGATTCAGGTGGTCAAGGCAAAGAAGAATCCTTCTATTCGACTTTGCATGAGGTTGTTGAGAAAGATGGTGGTTTCATTCGGGGCCGTTCCTTATGCTCAGTTTCATTTAAGGCTGCTGCAAAACAGTATCTTATTGGCTTGGAACAAGAAGGTCCAAGCTCTAGATTAACCAATTTACCTGTCTCCAGAGTGAGCCAAAGCCTCAGTTGGTGGTTGATAACCAAGAATCTGCAAAAATCTTTCCTACCAGTTACCTGGAAGATGGTAACAATGACCTTGCCCATCAACATTCTAGAGATCTGGGTAACGCACTTGGCCCTGAGGGCCTTGACATTCAAGTTACGGAATTGTCCTGTCAGGATCCAATCCGACAGTGCCACAGCAGTGGCCTATATCAATCACCAAGGGGGGCATGAGAAGATGTGCGGGCCAGAGAGAGGTGAATGATATCTTATTTTAACAATGTACCTTGCCTATCAGCAGTCTTCATTCCGGGAATAGAAAATTGGCAGGCAGACTACTTGAGTCTCCAGCAGTTGTTCCCAGGAGAATGTTCCCTTTACCCCAATATCTTCCTGGCAATGCGCCGAAGATGGGGGATCCCAGACGTAGATCTGTTTGCATCCAGGTTCAACAAGAGAATCAACAACTTTGTGTAAAGAACAAGGGATCCGCTAGCATGTGAAACAGATGCCTTAGTATTCCTGGGGAATCAGTTCTCACTGATTTATGCATTTCCTTCTATTATTCTGCTTCCAGGACTGCTTCGCAGAATCAAGCAGGAAGAGAAATCGGTGATTCTTGTGGCCCCGGCGTGGCCCAGAAGATCTTGGTATGCAGAGATTATAAAAATGGCGGTAGGGGACCACCACGTCCAGACCTTCTCTTGCAAGGTCCGGTCATCCATCCTACCATATAAACGCTAAATTTAACGGTTTGGCTATTGAGACCCACATTCTGAAGAAGCGTGGGCTGTCAGGTCCAGCTGGCTTCCAGAATCATAGAATAAAGAGTCTGGAAAGCATATTTTTTGTCCTACAGAGCCCGCACCCCCCACACCCGAATCACCCCTCCCGCCTTCACTGAACATCATTGCAAGGGCTCCGGGATCTCACCAGAGGCTACTCCAAATCAATCATCCTAGACGCAGCCACCGCACCACCTACCAGTAAGTAGTGTCTGATCCCCCCTCGTCCGCCGGACCATCCTACAGGTAAGCCACCAAGGGTACTTCATCAGTTGATCCAGGGGCCAGTCCGATCGCCCCTCGGGGGGTCAGGAAGGAATTTTTTCCTCTGCTGCATTATTGGCCTCGCAGCTAGGGGTTTTTCGCCTTCCTCTGGATCAACGACTAGGGGGTAGGCAGCCGTACCTCCTCAAGTACCGCCGCACCCACACCAGCCCATCGCCACACCACTCCATTAGCAGCGGGTAGCCACCAGACCCCTCCATCTCCCTGGAAGTGGATCGTCACCACATCACTACCACCATCAGAATACCTTCCCTGCTAGCAACACCATCCTCCTCATCATGTGCAACTTTAAATACACAGCAGACACCATCCACAGGCTAAGAAACACCGCCGCAACTTTACCGATCGCCACTAAGGAAAGACTAAAAAAAGAACAATTATTAAGAACCAACCCACAATCAACCAGGAAATGCAAGGAGACACCGATCCAACCGCAACAACTAGCATGCGCCCTGATCAACACCAGATCTGCAGTCAAGCATAGGCTTGAAATCCACGATTTCGTCATCGAAAACAACTTAGATTGCCTCTTCATTACAGAAAGCTGGCTAACACCTGACTGCAACACCATCCTAACTGAACTGGTGCCCGAGAACTACAGTATCCTAACCGAGCATAGAATCGGAAAAAAGGAGGAGGCCTAGCAGTGATCTTCAAATCTCATCTTGGGTTCACCAAACCAAACGTACAGAACTCAGTGCCTTTCATGGAAACACTCTCACTGCACCTCCGAACAACACCTCAAGACACCGTTCACATACTACTATGCTACAGACCACCAGGACCAAAGACCAATCTCCTCACGCCGCTCACTGAATTCTTCTCGATGCACACCTTGAAAACCAAAAACCTGCTGGTACTTGGGGATTTTAACCTGTGGGCAAACTCTGCCCAAGACCCCACCGCAACCGCCTGCGTCAACCAAATGGAAGAACTTGGTCTTCAACAACTGATAAACTCTCCCACGCATGGTTCAGGACACACCCTAGATCTCATCTTCAAACAGAATATGGACATCAACGTTTTTGACAACACTCCACTACCATGGACGGACCACCATGCTATCAAATTTAAAATCACTACTAACACCATCCTCCAAAAACAGAAACACGTAACAGCAACACACTGGAATAGATCTCAGAAGAAACTTCACTCTGATCTCTTCAAAACTACATTATCGAGCAAAATTCTTTTGCTAAACTCAAACCTCTCAACAGAACAAACGCTCAACTCCCTAAACAATGTATTACTACAAACAGCAGACTTCGTGGCGCCAAAACGCAGAACACTCATCCGCAAAAAAACTCAAGCTGGTTCAATGGTACTCTCACCCTACTCAAGCAAGAACGTAGAAGAGCTGAAAGAGCATGGAGAAGAAATCCTACCAAGGAAAACCATGCTAACTACAAAGCACTTACGGGGAAATACCACAAGGCAATCTTCAAAGCCAAAAAAGAACATTTCTCAGACACCATCTCATCCGCCTTAAACCGTCCGCGGGAACTGTTCAAAATAGTGGCTCAGTCTATGAACCCGACCTGCTTAGAGCCCCCAGGAAACGATACTCAAGAATTCTGCAATGAGTTATCAGATTTCTTCATCGACAAAATCAACAACATTCGGAAATCAATCCATCAGAAAACAACGATCATCCTCACTGAACCAAACCAAAAAGAGGATATCGACACGAACTTCACTCAACCACCGAATTTCATTTTGTCTCCAATCACCATAGACACAACCAAAAACATCATCAGAAGCCTTCGAGACAGCACATCACCGAACGACATCATCCCCACTAAACTGCTTAAAGAATGTTCCGACATCTTGGCTCCTATCCTAACACAGCTCATAAATCAATCATTCAAAGAAGGGACTGTGCCAACCTCCCTCAAGCAAGGCATCGTCAAACCTCTCCTAAAGAAACCAAATCTCGACCCTAAGGACCCTAACAGCCGCAGACCAATAACAAGCCTCAACACCATCTCCAAGATTATGGAGAAAGCAGTAGTACAACAGCTACAATGCCACCTGGACACACACCAACTCCTGGACCCTCTGCAATCAGGCTTCCGCCCAGGCCATGGCACAGAAACAGCACTTCTGAAGATATGGGATGATGCCCTTGAAGCAGCAGACGACGGAGAACAGAGTCTCCTGGTACTGTTAGACCTCAGCGCAGCATTCGATACAGTAGACCACAATACTCTACTCGTCCGCCTCGCTGAAGTAGTAGGAGCTACAGGTTCTGCTCTAAAATGGTTTACATCCTTCCTAGAGAATCGCTCCCAGACAGTGAAACTAGGTACATTCACCTCGGAAACCCGGGCAGTCTCCTGCGGAGTCCCTCAAGGATCACCCTTGTCACCAGTACTATTCAACATATACATCCGCCCACTTTTCAATATCATCAGGAAAACCGATCTTTGTTTCCATTCATACGCTGACGACACCCAACTCTACCTTCGTATCAACGGACAAAAAGACCTTCATCAGCAATTACAGAAATGCCTCTCCTTAATAGACGACTGGATGACCACTAGCTCCCTCAAACTCAACGGATCAAAAACAGAACTACTTCTCCTACAAGCTACAACAAAAATTCCAAAATAAAGACTACATGGACACCTCCCACCATCCTTGGACAGACCATCTCCCCAAGCACCAAAGTCAAAAGTCTTGGAGTCATTTTTGACTCAGGAATGACAATGGATGCACAAATAGGATCAGTGGTGAGCGGATCCCACCATCTCCTCCGCCAACTACGCAGACTAATCCCCTTCATCCCAGAAGAGGACAAAGCGGCAGTTGTGGGAACAATCATCAATTCCCGACTCGACTACGCAAATTCGCTCTACGTAGGACTACCCCAATATCAGCTTGCGCGCTTACAACTCATCCAAAACACGGCGGCAAGACTGTTAACAGGAAAAAAACCCTGGGAATCCATCTCCCCCTCCCTAAAGAGCCTACACTGGCTAACCGTGAAGAAACGGATCACATTCAAGACCCTCTGCATCACCCACAAATGCGTACAAGGAAACGCCCCACCATATCTCCGCGAGAAAATAAAACACTACACACCGACTCGCAGTCTTCGATCAGCTAACCAAAACCTCCTTACCATTCCCAAATACCGCTACAAAGCAAAGGGAGAACGAAGATTCGCAGTCCAAGGACCTCAACTATGGAACGCTCTTCCTACCAACATCCGCATGGAAGAAAACCACCAGGCCTTCAGAAAAAAACTAAAGACCTTCCTTTTCTGAGAAGCTGACATCAGAGAATGCATCCAGCGCCTTGAGGCGATTCAGTTCGCATTTGCAGCGCTTTATAAATCAATCATTCATTCATTCATTCATTCATATGTCTCCTGGTGTGAATCCAGGGGTTGGCACCCCAGGAAGTCATAGGTAGAATTCTTGACTTCTGTAGATGGGGTTAGAAATTAAGCTGGCCGGGCACATGTGCAGCAGCCTGAGGTGAAGGTAATGTTACCTTAGAGCTCCGCTCCTCGGGAGTTTTCATCGGAGGACTACAGGTCCCAGTGAACCAGCAAGTATCCCAAAACTGCAGAAAATCCTACCTAATACTGTCAGCTTCACTGACAATGGTCTTGAGAGCTGCTAAAACAAAAATTAAAGCAGAAAAAAACAAAGGAAACGGCACACAGGCTGGCGGCTGGAATGGCGGCGGCATCCTCTCCCCCACAGCACAGCGGTGAATACACTAAAAAATCTTTACCTCACAGTCAGCATAGCTGTGAATACACTGGAAAATCTTTACCTCACAGTCAGCACAGCGGTGAATACACTGAAAAATCTTTACCTCACAGTCAGCACAGCGGTGAATACACTGGAAAATCTTTACCTCACAGTCAGCACAGTGGTGAATACACTGAAAAATCTTTACCTCACAGTCAGAAGACACAGGCTGCTAATGGTGAGTCTGAGTCTGAATATGAATACTGTGAATTACAAGCTGCTACACAGTCTGACATCTTCAAAAAATTTGAATGTATGCTTCAGAAAGCCCTCAAACAGACTTCTGATCATATAACTGACAAACTGACTAAAGAAATTAGAGAACTAGGTCAGAGAACAGCTGACTTAGAACTGAGGGTTGATGAAATTGATAATTTTACACAGAACTACATGTCTGAGATGAAGGTACTAAAAGAGGAAAACCTTACATTACAAAATCGTTTAGAGGACCAAGAGAACAGAGATCGTCAATCGAATCTGCGAATCAGGGGAATCCCTGAATCTATTCTAGACCTGCAGGCTAATATCACGGCGCTCTTTCAAGAATTATTACCTGGAACCCCTATTGACAGGTTCGAAATGGATAGAGTGCATAGAGCGTTAGCCCCACGCAAAATAAATGGTCCCCCGAGGGATATTATAGCTACATTGCACTTTTACAGAACCAAAGAACAGATACTAACAGCTGCCAGAGGAAGAGAATCTCTTAGCTTCCAGGGCAATACCTATCAACTCTTCACAGATTTGTCCCCACTAACGGTTGCAAAAAGACGTGCACTTAAACCTCAACTCAAGGTACTCCAGAGAAATCAAATTTCCTATCAATGGGGATTTCCTTTTTGTCTCAGATTTACTCATTTGGAAACAAAATATGTTTGTCGCTCTTCAGAGGACTTGAAGTCAGCCCTATTTGATATGGGCCTAGCCGAAGCAATCTTACCAAATGACCAGTCTCATAGGCGCTCAGCTTTTCATTCTACACAGCAAAACAAAGACCCAAAACCCAGCTATTCCACATCTTTGGGTTACGCAGCAGGTGTCCATATGCCCTAAATCTGTAAATAAAGCTGGTCCAAAAAGGTAAAATAATTCTTGTTTAAAATGAATTGTAGTCAATGAAGCCTATTAAAGACCATGTACTGTAGATCTGTTTTGTTCCTTTAGAAAGGATTCCACCACCCGGAAGCCTTGCTCAAGCAGGATGCTCGTGTACAGGGCCTGATATCCACAGCAATAAGCAGGGCACCTGGGGGGACATGAATCCCCTCCACATGCTTCAACAGGTCAACTGTGTACCATATGTATGATGGTAATCACAAAACATGAGGATGTAGAAAGGAGTCAACATATTTACTGGCTTGTTCTGTAAGTGACCCAATCCCAGAAATAATGGGCCTGGCCAGGGGGGTTTTATAGGTTTTTGTGCACCTCAGGTAGTGTATAAAAAGTAGGTACCTGTGGATGTTTGGTGTTCAAAAAATCAAGGGTATCTTTGTTGATCAAGCCTTTGAGAAAGGCATTGACACAAATAGAATGAAATTCATTTTCAAAGGTTGTGACTATGTCTAAATCTATGGGACGATACCATTGTATGTTGTTTAGCACCTCGATGCACATTTTTTTTTGGTAATGAGTCATCACAACAATATTACTTCCCTTATCCGAGGGTTTAATTACTAATTCTGTACACCTCTGTAATTCCTGTAGGGACAAGGATTGTTCCTCTGTTAGATTAGTGGGAACCGAGTGCCAGTTTTGTTGTTTCAATTTATGAACAGTTTGTTGTACAAAAGACCAAATATTGGCATAAATAGATAAGCCTGGGAAATTGCATGATTTAGGTTTAAAAGAGGCATCTGTACATGGTGGTTTTGAGAAGATAGTTGTATTGATTCAACCTGAGAGGCAAATTCAGGACCAATTGGTCCTAAAATGTTCTAGAGCTTCTCTATTATATGATACCCCCACAGAAAAAGATACCGGTACAGTCAAACTCATTACAAGATATTCAGCACATGAGCAATAATTAGGCTCCACAATTGCCCAACATTGACATCTTTTGAGCAATGAATACACCATATCAAAATATGTTAGATCCACTCCTGAACTAATCTTTAGACAGGCAACCTCATTACGAGATCGCCTCACTGCAAGTCACTATTGTAACAACACAGGTCCTTCTCCTTTACCAGGGGGTACATATCAATGTGGAAATTGTGCATGATGTCTGTGGGTGACTGAGGACCCAGGTATTCTATTACCAAATGATGAGTGGCATAGATGACTTCATTATGCGGATTGTACCAACCAAAGGGTTATTTATCTCATGATGTGCAAGTGTAAAGCCTTCCATATTAGCAAAACTATATGTAATGGAAATATACTAACCCCAGTTACCAGACTTGCAGGGACATGCTGGCCATAGTGCAGCAGATGTGCAAAGGCAGAGGCAATTATTATGTGTGGGCACAAATCCACAAATACCCTTTCTGGCAGGCATGTCCACATGGACGCCTATTCGCATGCGCGAACGTGTACGTGTGTGCATGCCCATTAGCACTGGCACCAAAATGACATATATAAGGATGGCAGATGCACTAGGGCCTTGCTGTCTAAACTGCAGCTTTCCCCTGTATCCTGTTCCTGTGCCAATCCTTGATCTGATTTTGGCCCGGTTTCCTGACTATCTTGATTCTCTCTTATCCTGACCCCAGCTTGCCTTGACCTTGATTCACCGGCATCTGCTTGATTCTCCAATGCCAAACCTCTGCCTGAACTTTGACCATTCTTTGCTTGATGTCTCTGATGTATCTGATCTTCCGTGTATAACCTGGCTTGTCTGATTCTGCACCAGTCTCCTCTGCTTCCTCCAGACACTGCGTACTTTCACCTACAGTACACCGGCTGCTGCTGATTTTTGCTTTTTGATTTTTGCTCTTTGATTTGGATGTTGTCTTTCTCTTTCTCCATATCTATCAGGATCTCCACATTTGGACATATAATTATGCACATACTTTAAAATGTACTTACTCATATATCCATGTATAAAGTTTATGTTTACTAGAATAATTATGTTAATGTTCTATACATGAATGTTTGACAGCTTGTATTGCTGTTTGCAAGTTGTGGTGTTGTGTTTGCACTTTCTCTGAGATCTCTGTGCCTGTTTTTGACCATTGGGGCTTTCATCGGGTGAGTGTGCGTTCCCTTGAGAGATGTTGTACAAGTGGGATCCTTCTCACTAACTTCCCCTCTCACTGATTACACCTCTGAGCGGAGTTCTGCCCTGCTCACTTCGGGCTTAAAATCAGCACTGCGCATGTGCCGCTTACTTGGCGCATGCACAGTTAGGAACCGCCTGATGTCATTTCCTGGCCGACTGGCTGGATAGATGCATCGGATTTAAGCAGATAAAAGGATGCTACCATGATGTGTGGCTGCATCATGGTGGGCTCTGGCTTGTGGGCAGTCTTCATATTCAAGGTAATTAATAAAGAGGCATTTCAGCTGAGGACCTTTCTCCCCTCTTGTTGTTTCATGCTGACAACTATATATATTATCTATATCATTATTAATCTCTACAGGTATTCTTACCTCATACCCTAGATTTTAAACGCTCCTTGCCTGGTATATCTCCTTAATATCCTTGAATTAAATTTTTGGTAAGGATGTTTTGTTTA
The DNA here is from genome assembly GCA_037952925.1 of Lithobates clamitans. Classification (NCBI taxonomy): domain Eukaryota; kingdom Metazoa; phylum Chordata; class Amphibia; order Anura; family Ranidae; genus Lithobates; species Lithobates clamitans. Next base: position 1,172,083 of record JBBGZY010001949.1, read on the forward strand.
CACTGTCTTAGAAAAATAGATCATTATTAGAAATCTCTATATTATACTTTATATCGAAGAGCATATGCCCTCAACATATACTGTACATATGGGTATTTTTTATTATTTTTTCTTAGGTTTCCTCTACTGAACAATCATATACAAATTTTCAGACAGTGTACATTGTATACTTCTCTAGTTCTACTTCTGGTTACTTAACCACTTGCCGACCGGCTCACGCCGATATACGTTGGCAAAGTGGCACGGGTGCGCAGAGACGTACCCGTAAGTCACTCCATCATCGGTGGCTAGCGGGTGCGCGCACGCCGTGGGAGCATGCCCGCAGGTCCCGCGGACTCGATGTCCGCCGGTGGTCTGCGATCATGGCACAGAGAGGAAGAACGGGGAACTGCCTATGTAAACAAGGCATTTCCCTGTTCTGCCTAGCAACATGATAGGGATCTACTAGGACAATAAAAGTGAGTACACCCCTAAGTGAAAATGTCCAAATTGGGCCCAAAGTGTGAATATTTTGTGTGGCCACCATTATTTTCCAGCACTGCCTTAACCCTCTTGAGCATGGAGTTCATCAGAGCTTCACAGGTTGCCACTGGAGTCCTCTTCCACTCCCCCATGATGAGGAGTGGATGTTAGAGACCTTGTGCTCCTCCACCTTCTGTTTGAGGATACCCCACAGATGCTCAATAGGGTTTAGGTCTAGAGACATACTTGGCCAGTCCATAACATTTACCCTGGGTCATTATCATGTTGGAATACTGCCCTGCGGCCCAGTCGCTGAGGGAGGAGATCATGCTCTGCTTCAGTATGTCACAGTACATATTGGCATTCATGGTAGTTTCCCAGTGCCGGCAGCATTCATGCAGCCCCAGACCGTTACACTTCCACCACGATGCTTGACTGTAGGCAAGACACACTTGTCTTTGTACTCCTCACCTGGTTGATGTCACACAACTTTGACACCATCTGAACCCAATAAATTTATCTTGGTCTCATCAGACCATAGGACATGGTTTCAGTAATCCATGTTCTTAGTCTGCTTGTCTTCAGCAAACTGTTTGCGGACTTTCTTGTGCATCATCTTTAGAAGAGGCTTCCTTCTGGGACAACAACCATGCAGACCAATTTGATGCAGTGTGCAGCGTATGGTCTGAGCACTGACAGGCTGACCCCCATCCCTTCAACCTCTGTAGCAATGCTGGCATCACTCATATGTCTATTTACCAAAGACAACCTCTGGATATGACGCTGAGCATTTGCACTAAACTTCTTTGGTCGAACATGGTGAGGCCTGTTCTGAGTGGAACCTGTCCTGTTAAACCACTGTATGGTCTTGGCCACCGTGCTGCAGCTCAGTTTCAGGGTCTTGACAATCTTCTTATAGCCTAGGCCATCTTTATGTAGAGCAACAATTCTTTTTTTCAGATCCTCAGAGACCTCTTTGCTATGAGGTGCCATGTTAAACTTCCAGTGACCAGTATGAGAGAGTGAGAGTGATAACACCAAATTTAACATACCTGCTCCCTATTCACACCTGAGACCTTGTAATACTAACGAGTCACATGACACCGGGGAGGGAAAATGGCTAATTGAGCCCAATTTGGACATTTTCACTTAGGGGTGTACTCACTTTTGTTGCTAGTGGTTTAGACATTAATAGCTGTGTGTTGAGATATTTTTAGAGGACAGCAAATTTACACTGTTATACAAGATGTACACTCACTACTTTACATTGTAGCAAAGTGTTGTTTCTTTAGTGTTGTCACATGAAAACATATAATAAAATATTTACAAAAATATGAGGGGTATACTCACTTTTGTGAGATACTGTATATACACTGCATTTAGCATAGACTATATATGCAGTGTTTACTCTAGATTAATTCAGTGCAGGCAGTGTGTATATATATATATATATATATATATATATATATATATATATATATATACTCTGCATCCAGTGTAGCCTATATCTACAGTGCATTTGGTGATGTACTGTTTCTAATACACTTCAGGCGGTATACAGAGTATCTAATACAGTGTGTACATTTTCTAATACACTTCTGGTGGTGTACACAGTACACAATACAGCGCAACCGTACAGTTTCTCAAACAGTGCAGGTGGTGTACACTGTGTATCTAACACAGTCTGTACAGTTTCTTCTACACTTCTGGTGGTGTACACAGTATACAACACAGTGCAGCAGTTGTATAGTTCCTATTAAAGTGCAGATGGTGTACACAGTATCTAATACAGTGTGTACAGTTTCTAATACATTTTAGGCGGTGTACACAGTATCTAATACAGTGTGTAAAGTTTCTACTACGATTCTGGTGGTGTACACAGTATACAAAACAGTTTAGCCATTGTACAGTTTCTTATAAAGTGCGGACAGTGTACACAGTATCTAATACAGTGTGTACAGTTTCTACTACACTTCTGTTTATGTACACATTATACAATTTAGTGCAGCCATTGTAAGTTTCTAATGCAGTGCAGGCGGTGTACACAGTATCTAATACAGTGTGTACAGTTTCTAATGCAGTGCAGGCGGTGTACACAGTATCTAATACAGTGTGTACAGTTTCTAATACACTTCAGGTGGTGTATTAATATATATATATATATATATATATATATATATATATATATATATATATATATATAGATAGATAGATAGATAGATATATAGATAGATATATAGATAGATAGATAGATAGATAGATAGATAGATAGATAGATAGATAGATAGATAGATAGATAGATAGATAGATAGATAGATGCATATATATATATATATATATATATATATATATATATATATATATATATATATATATATATATATATATATATATACATATATATATATATACAGTGTATATACTCTGAATTCAGTGTAGCCTGTATATACAGTGCATTCAGTGGTGTATATTTTCGAATACACTTCAGGCGGTGTACACAGTATATAATACAGTTTAGTGTGGTGTCCATCAGGTCCGGAAGGCCACCAAAGAGAGGCAGACACTCACAGGCCACTAAAAGAGGGCAAGCAGCCTCTGTGTCTAGAGTGGTGGTTGTGAATATGGTGCATCCTCTGCAGGTGGCCGTGGGGCACGCTTTTCCTTTTTTTCTGCTGCTAGCCGTGTTATTGAGCCACAACATGCAGAAGAGTTGGTGGAGTGGACAATGAAGCCATCCTCATCTTCTTCATCCTCTGTCACCCAGGCTCAGAGTATTTTGCTTTCCAACGCAGCTGACCAAAGCGGCCTATAGCACCGGCTCCTTCTCCACAGTAACTCCTTCGGTAGACCCCACCATCTTGCACCGAGGAGTCCCCAGAATTATTTGACCACAGTGTTGGTTATATGCTGCTGGAGGATGTGCAGCGATTTAAAGGGTCCAATGTTGGTTCACAGGTTGAGGAAGGGAGTAACTTGAGCCTAGAGAGAGGGGGTGCCACAGAAGTACAAGAAACTGGCAGTCATGTTCCCCCAGCTGCAGCATACTGCCAAGTTTGCTCAAGTGATGAGGAGGGAGGGGATGATGAGGTCACTGACTGTACTTGGATGCCTGAGAGAAGAGAGGAGGAAAGTGAGGAGGAGGCATAACTCCAACGAGGCAGGATATCCTCTAGGGGGCAGCTTAAGGGCAGCCACCCTGTTACATCACACCGCAGAGCTCCTTAGGTGCAGGACTCTGACTCCTCGCTGACTTTTAAAAGTTCCTTGGTGTGGGCCTTTTTCGACACATGTGCAGCAGATCACACCGTTGCTGTTTGCAACCCATGTCTGAAGCGAATCAAGCAAGCATGGACAGAACAGCAGCTGCTTGGGCACCACATACTTGACCAGACATATGACTACCTGCCATGCAGTCCATTGGCAACAGCACTTGAAAGACCCACATCATAGAAAAAGGCAAACTTCTCCTTGCTCCTCATCTGGGATCTTAAACCCTACTATATTCCCCCGGTCCTCTCAAAAACCTGTACTGAGGAATGAAGGTATAGCAATAGGTGTCCCAAGTACTTGCAGCCAAGTGTTTGGGGACCTGGGCCCTGCCCCAGGGGACATGTATCAATGCAAGAAAGCAAAAACAATGCAAAAGAAAGTTTTAAATATCGTGCTTGGGGAATTTCTATAGTATGTCTGTAAAGTGACACGGTTTTCCTGTGTTTAGAACAATACCACAGCAAAATCACATTTCTAAAGGAAAAAGGTCATTTAAAACTGATCGCAGCTGTAATGAATTGTCGGGTCTCAGTGATATAGATAAAACTAATTGAAAAAAACAGCATGGGCCCCCCCCCCCCAGTCCATTACCAGGCCCTTTGGGTGTGGTATGAATATTAAGGGGAACCCTGCACCAATTTTTTTTTAAATGGAGTAGGGGCCCCTCTAAAGACCATACCAGAGGGTCTGGTATGTATATTAAGGGGAACCCTGCACCAATTTTTTTAAAAAAATGACGTAGGGGTCCCTCTAAAATCCATACCAGACCCAGATTTTTTTTTCAAATATATTTTATTAGTTTTGTAATAGTTTTGACAGTTGGAGTAGTTAACAAACAAGGTAGTCAGATAACAGATATAGTCTCCGCAATGATAATAACAGCCATTGTTACATGGAAGGAGCATTGGAGAAGAAAAGAAAAGGGAGCAGCTAGGGGTGAGAGGAAGAAAGGGAAGAAAGGGAAGAAGGGTGTGAGATGGATCAAAAGGAGACACCAACCTGGGACAGCCGATAGCTGTCCCACTTCGGTGGCCCCAGCTATAAATCTAGGGATATATATATGGACATCAATAAAAATTAATACATCAGTTTATCTAATTTGTAGATCCTAATAGACAAGGATTAATTCAAATGTGAAGTCGACCAAGCAAAAATTACCATTTTTTTCTCAGGGAAGGAAAGCTCTTGGTGTCAAGGCTTATGGAAAGGATAGGCATGCCTGCTTGTGAGAGGAAGTGATGTTGAGTATAGGTGATTTTTTTCTGAAGGTGTCAGACAGCAGTCAATAAAGGATGACCATTTTCTCGTGAATTTGTCATTAGGCCATTTGTGTTGGATCATGGCATCCAATTTTTCTTGAAAGAGCAGTGGTTTTAGGGGTCTAATCGTTCCGGATACTGTCGGAGGAGCAGTAACAATCCAATGGTTGAGGATGTTTCTGCGGGCTATGAGCAGCGTGATAAGGATCCATGGATGGTTTTCTTGAGGTAGCAAATTAGATGTGTTTGGGGATTCCGATTTTGATGTGGGGTATCCGAACAGGAGCAGCATAGGGTCTTTCTCAGATTGCCAGTTAGTCACTTTGTAGATGAATGTGAGGATCGAGGACCAATAGGCAGAGATCCTTGGACAAAGCCAGAGGCGGTGGAATAATGATGGTTTACATAATGAGCACCAAGGACAAGATATACCAGTTGTGGAGGGGTGATTCGATGAAAAGGGGATGTAGGCTCTGTGCATTAGCTTGAATTGTGTTTCCCTCCAAGATTCATTCGGTTTAATTAAAAATAAGGAAACCGCGCTATAAATGATAAAGAGTCCAAATTACAGTCCCATAAAACGTAAATGGATAGTCCCAATGTTAGTCCAGATTAAAAGTTCATCCAAAAAAGACAGTGATAATGGACACAATCAGCGGAACACTTCAACATCAGTTGCGCTTACCAGAAGTAAGATATTAAGGGCGAGTGGCTTGAACCCAGCCTGGGCCTTTGGATGTATACTCCAGGTGAAACAGGAAGGGCGCCCTCATCCCGTGTATCCACAGTTATAATGCAAAAAAATATATAACAAAAATATAGCGTAATATTGTTTCCCCATTCCCCATTGAGAACGTCAAACGTATGACGAAACGCGTCTGGGAGGGGCGTGCTGACGTCACCACGCTGTTAGATTGAGGACGGGAGTGTGTCCGGAGGCCGGCCGGCTTCGTTTTTACTATCCTTTCAGCTTTTAATATTCGACCTATGTAAGTGTCATTCTTTTATAAATAAACACAATATAGACAGTATTACACTATTGGCTCTCCATTATTTATGTGCTGCCGAGTTCGGACGGAGAGGGCAAGACGGGGGTACACCATTCCGGTCGGAAGTGTGATTTTAATACATCTGCCTTATATGCTCTTTTGTCTGGTAAGGGGACAATCCCGAAGGTTTGTCTTTTATCTACTCCTTGGTGGTGGTTCCTGTGTTTCCACTTATCTGCATATGAGGGTCAGCCCTCTGGTAAGCAGCCTGCATCACTATTTGTCTCAACACTGAATAAGAGTTTTTTCTGTTCACATTTTTACTTATTGTTTGGATTGCTTTATATATGCCGACTGTCCAATCATATCTGGTAAGCAGATTTGGAAGTCGTTGCAGCTTACATTCATTTATTTAATATTTTTATTTTCACTTGTGTTTGCATGATTGCATGACACTCACCCCACTGTCCTAGCTACTTCAGCGTAGGATTTATGATCACACGTGATTTAAGGATTTTTTGGTTGTCACTTTTTTCTGCTTTGGTGTGGCGTATTTTTTAAACAATATTACGCTATATTTTTGTTATATATTTTTTTGCATTATAACTGTGGATACACGGGATGAGGGCGCTATTCCTGTTTCACCTGGAGTATACATCCAAAGGCCCAGGCTGGGTTCAAGCCACTCGCCCTTAATACCTTACTTCTGGTAAGCGCAACTGATGTTGAAGTGTTCCGCTGATTGTGTCCATTATCACTGTCTTTTTTGGATGAACTTTTAATCTGGACTAACATTGGGACTATCCATTTACGTTTTACATTTTATGGGACTGTAATTTGGACTCTTTATCATTTATAGCGCGGTTTCCTTATTTTTAATTTTATGTGGTGGGCTACACTTGTAACCGCAGCTGATATTTTCCTTTTCATTTTCCAAGCGCAGTTTTTTTTCTTTATTTCATTCGGTTTAATGCTTCTGGTGAACTTGTAGCCATGAGGATGTTATCTACGTTGACATAACCCGGAAGGTCTGTTATTCAGGATGTGAGCGAAGTGTCGTGTAAAGGTTTTGAAAATTTCCCGTTCAGAGGATGGTGCAAGTCCGAGATGGAGTATCTATGCTCCTCAAGCAGAGTATCCAAAAAGGATGGTTGGAATGTAATGTTTTTCCTTGGACAGGTCTTGCTGATGAAGTCTGAGAGATGTGAGACTTGAAGGAAATGATGGGTGGGTAGTTTAAATTCTTTCGCTATGAGGTGAAAAGGTTTAAGGGCATCATTTGTACAGTGGTATAGGTGATAGGCTCTGGTCAGCCCTTTGTCTTTCCATTTGGAAAAAGGTTCATATTGTAGACCAAGGAGGAAAATGGGGTTGCCTTGGATTGCGAGGAATTTGGCTACATGGGGTGAGAGGCCTAATTTTTTCCTTACTTCTCTCCATGCTATCATCATGTCTCTAAACATCAGGTTTTGCTTAATGTGGCTCGGGATTTGTCACAGAGAGCTATGTAGGAGTGCTGACAGATTTATCGGTTGGACCATGGCAGATTCCAGGTCATAATTGGAGTATTTCGATGATTGTGATAGCCAGTCCATGCCTGATCTCAATAAACATGCAAGATTGTATACTCTAATGTTCGGGAGGCTGGCTCCCCCTTCCCTCTTTGGGAGAACAAATTTTGTTAGAGCTATTCTTGGTTTACCCTTTTTCCGTAAAAAAGGCAGAAATTGCCTTATTTAAAGACTGTACATCTTTAAGTTTAAGCAGTAAAGGTAAAGTTTGCAGTGGGTATAAAAGGCCAGCAAAACTGACCATTTTGATAAGTACGCATCTCCCAAAGAGTGATAGTGGAAGGTTGGACCAGGCCTCCAGTTCGCCCATAATTTTCAAAATCAGAGGAGGGTTATTGAGGTGGTAAAGAGAGGATGGATCCTTCCCTATTTTGATACCCAAATAGATAATAAGCTTCTCGTTTATGTGAAAAGGGGAGGAGGACAACCATGGTCTGGACGTTGGAGCACCCAAAGGAAGGATTTCACTCTTGGCAAAATTTATTCTCAGGCCAGAGCACTTGCGGAAGGAGTTGAAAATAATTTGTATGGCTGGAATATCAGTTTGGGGGAAAGTCGTGAATAACAAAATGTCATCCGCAAACAGAGCGGCTCGCAATTCCTCACGCCCAAAAGGGATTCCTTGAATGAGGGCTGTGGTGTTAAGGTATCATGAAAGGGACCTAATGGCCAGGTTGAATAGCAGGGGAGAACCCTGCTATTCAACCTGCTGTAGGGGACACCCCTGTCTTGACCCGTTGTGTAGTCTTATGGGGTTAGATTGTATTCCTGAAGCTATTACTGTGGCTGACGGGGATGAATACAGGTTTTGTATGAAATGGTAAAAGGGGCCTGATATACCAAACTTTTGCATTACTAGGGATAGCCATTGAAAACTAACGTTGTCAAAGGCCTTTTCGGCATCTAAAGTTATAATTGCTACATCTCCTTGGGGGTGTTGTTTTGCATACTCTAAGGCGGCTAAGACCTTTCGTTGGTTGGAAGCAGCCGATCTGCCCTTGGTGAACCCTGCGCGTCGTGGATAGTAGAAGGCATAATGTTTGCCAAATGGGTAGCTATTATCTTGGATAGTATTTTAGAGTCAATGTTTAGCAGTGATATTGGGCGCTACGACCCTGAATTCTGTGGGTCCTTACTTTTTTTTGCAATCAGTTTTATGGTTGCTTGATGGCTTGTCGGAAGGTATGGGCCCCCGTCCCATATCGAAATATACACTGATAGGAGAGAGGGGTGATTGAGTTTCTGAGCATTTTAAAGAATTCGGGAGTGTAGCCATCGGGGCCAGGGGCCTTACTGTTCAAAAGGCCACTGATGGAGACCTCGATTACCTCTGCAGTAACAGGGCGTTTAAAGTTTTTAGCAGGTCTGGTGTAATCTGAGGAAGGGACGTAGCATCTAGCCAGTTTGCTCTTTTAGTAGGATCTATTGATTCAGGGGCATAGAGGTTGGAATAAAATGATTCCAGAGTTTTAGTTTTTTTCTTTGGGCGATGTAAAAAGAGTGCCGTCAGAATGGCGTAGGGCGTTGATATGGGTTGGAAGGAAGGTACCTTTGGAGAGCCTAGCCAGTAGCTTCCCTGCCTTATTGCCATATTTGTGGTATTGTAATTGGGTATGGGACATTTTCATACGTTCTAGATTGTGTGCCCAGGAGTAAAAAAAGTCCTTCGCTTCCTGCCATAACTTACGGTTTTCAGGGGTGTTTTGATTGTTTAGTCGCTGTTGGGCTGTCCGTAGTTTGTCACTGGCCTCCAAATAATGTATTTGGGTGGATTTCCTATGGGCCAATGCAAAGGATATAATCCTTCCCCTGAGGAACGCTTTCCCTGCCTCCCAGAATAGATTAGGGTTATCCTCATGTGGGCTATTGTTGTGTGAGTATTCAATACAAGCCTCACGTAGCATTGTTTTGAAATTGGCATCTTGGGTCAAGTGACCCGGGAACCACCACTGTCTGTATTCTGGGCAAGACTGGAGAGCGTCTATGGTGATTGAGATTGGGGAGTGATCTGAAATTGATATGTCATGTATAGAAGAGTCCCGAACCCTGTTCAAAAGGGATGGGGTGCATAGCAAGTAGTCGAGTCTGGCAAGGGAGTCATGGGCTGGGGAGAAGAAAGTGAATTCCTTAGCTAGGGGATGTTGCAGTCTCAGCGTATCGATCAATTGAAAAGCATTAACCATGTGGTAAAAATCGGTGAACTGGTCACATATTGACGGTCTTGATCTGTAGTGTGGGCTAGATCTATCTTCGCTGTTGTGTAAGACTGAATTGAAGTCACCACCTATAAGGTGAAGTATGCTGACCTCTTTCGCTAGTTGGGAAGTTAAATTTGCAAAATAGGACTTGTCCGGGGAATTGGGTGCATATATATTAGTTATCCTCATGATATAAACTTGCCTTCCTCATCTTTGACAACTGAGACTAACTCGTGTGCTAGTTTTTTGTGTAGAAGTATAAGTGTACCCACCTTGCGTCCCTTGGAAGCTGAGCCTAACACCCTTCCTATCCGAAGCTTTTGCATTCTGGAGAAGTCACTTTCCGCCAAGTGCGTCTCCTGAAGCAGAGCTATGTCCGACTTTAATCTTTTTAAGTGCCTGAGGATCTTCATTCTTTTTATCGGGGAGCGAAGCCCTTTAACATTCCAGGATGTAATTTGTAAAGAAGCCATAGGTCAGGAATGGGGTAGATAGTGTAGGTGGTTGTATGTGGGAATTACCTGGATCGTATGAACGTAGTTCAATTTTGTGCAGAGTAGTGCTGAGTTCTGGATTTGTGATGGGGGGAACCATCCCTTCTTTAGAGAGTTGGGTACATAAGAGGGAACGGGAAAAGAGAGAAAGAAAAGATTTACCATGAGAGGTAAACAAATACGCGACTTTGCTTTTTTCCGTATGCTATTTCACCACCGGTCAAACCGCCATCCCACAGGCTGTAAAGGAGTGGGGTCGAGTGCAAGCCCTCAAAGGTTGCAGTAAAAAGAGCTCAACTAACATGGAGTGTGCGACAACCCTAGGGCAGCACTCCTTTGATCCTTTCAAAGGTTAAAGGCTCCTGAGGAGTAAAGACTGGTATGAGAGAGTACTCTCATCACTCACGTGTGTGAGGTATTGATCAGATGTTAACGTCAGCGAGGTTCTTGCTGATCATTTAGAGAAGTGGGCTTTAGACGTTTGGGGGGGTCCTTCCTAGGGCTCCTTTGCTGTCTGCCCCAAACTTCACTTTTTCTGTGTACGTTGCAGATGGGTTTCACTCGGATGAACATGAGAGTGAGCGCAGGAATGCGTTCGCCTTTTCCGGGCGATTGGAAGGTGAGCTGTTCTCCATCCGGAGCTTGTAGGCGGAGAGTTGCTGGGTAGGCTAAAGTGAAGCGGACGCTCCTTTTGTAAAGCTCTGCACATACAGATTGGAATTCTTTGTGTTTGCGTGACACTTTGGACCTGCGAAGATGAGAAGCTTGTGGCCCTCCACCATGATGGATCTAGCTTTCCGAAAGCTTTGTAGGATGTCCGTGCAATCTGCGTAGTTAAGATACTTCGCTATGTTTGGTCTTGGGTGCTTGTGATTATTTGCAGGGGCCCCGATTTGATGGGCCCGTTCCACGGTGCATCTGCGGTTCATTCTGAGGGCTTCTGGAATGATGGAGGTGCATAAGTCGAGGAGCGAGCCTGGTTTAGGATTCAGGGAGGCCGATAATCCTCAGATTGTTCCTTCTGAAACGGTTCTCCAAGTCCTCCATTCGATCATGTAAGTGCTGCTGGGCTTAGGCATATTTTTCCATAGCTGCACTCATATGGTATTGATCATCTTCAATGGAAGAGATTTGCTGCTCTGCCTCTGTCAGCCTCTGAGAGTGCTCTTCCAGCTCCTTTCTCAGTTGGAATATGCCTGTGGATACTTGTCTGTCCACTGCGGATGTTATAATGGGAGAGAGAAGAGCATCTACAGCCTGAGCGATCTGTTGATGTGAGCTGTGTGACTCCTGGTTCCCCTGAACACTGTACTCAATGTCCTCACAGGAGAGTTCTTTTGTGCAGGGAGTACCTGATCGCTGAGATTGGTGTGCGCTCTGTGGAGGAGATGAGGGACCTGCTGTGGCAGCCATGTTAGATTTCCCTGAGGGAGAAGGAGACTTGTCCCTCGATCGTGAGCCGGAGCAGGATCGCAGCTGTGTGAGGTACCGCTCCATGCACGGTGTTGCTGGGCGATTGTGCGGGGGCTTTTTTGGGGGGGTGAGGTCTGCTTCAATGCTTTTGTATGCCGATTATCCTGCAGATAAGCGGAGCCGCCGGTCCCTCTGACTCTCACATACGGCGCCGGAACCGAAAGTGTGGTATAGATTTTAAGGGGAAGCCTGCTCCAAAATTTTTTTAAAAATGGCGTAGGGGTCCCCCCAAAATCCATACCAGACCCTTAACCAAGCAGGCAACCTTGCAGGCCACAGGAAAAGAGGGGGGATGAGAGAGAGCACACTCCTTCCTGAACTGTTCCAAGCTACATGCCCTCAACATGGGGAAGATTCCTTGGCGTAGCCCCCAAAACATCTTGTCCCCATGTTGATGGGGACAAGGGTCTCATCCACACAACCCTTGCCTGGTGGTTGTGGGGGTCTGCAGGCAGGGGTTTATTGAAATCTGGAAGCCCCCTTTAACAAGGGAACTCATAAATCCCGGCCCCCCTATGTGAATGGGTATGGGGTACATTGAACCCCTACTAATTCAACAAAAAAGTGTCAAAAATATTTAAAATGGCATGAGACACTTTGGGACAAGTCCTTTATTAAAAAATAAAAATGTCCCACGATGTAAATCCATCTTCGATGACAGTGCCGACAGGCAGAAAAAAGCCCGCAACAGCTCCGCCTCCATGGGAGGGTCCTGCCGAGTGACACTTCTTCTCGATGACAGCTGTTATATAGCGGGAGCCTCCCATGGAGGCGGAGCTGGTGTGTTTTTTTTCTTTTTTTGGTTTGTCGGGCCGCGTGAGATGGATTTACATCGCAGGACATTTTAATTTTTTTAATTTTTAATAAATGACTTGTCCCAAAGTGTCTCCTGTCATTTTTACTAATTTTAACACATTTTTGGTGAATTGGTAGGGGTACAATATACCCCTACCAATTCACATGGGGGGGCTGGGATCTGGGGGTCCCCTTGTTAAAAGGGGCTTCCAGATTCTGATAAGCCCCCCACCCGCAGACCCCCACAACCACCGGGCAAGGGTTGTGGGGATAAGGCCCTTGTCCCCATCAACATGGGGACAAGATGTTTTGGGGGCGACTCCAAAGCATCCTTCCCATGTTGAGGGCATGTGACCTGATACGATTCAGGAGGGGGGCGCTCTCTCGTCCCCCCCTCTTTTTCTGGGACCTGCCAGGCTGTGTGCTCGGATAATGGTCTGGTATGGATCTTGGGCAGGAGGACCCCTACACCCCTTTTTTTTTATTTTAAGGTTACCCTTAATATCCATATCAGACCTGAAGGGCCTGAAATGGATTTTGGGGGGCCCCAACGCAATTTTTTTTTTACATTTTGGTTTGGGTTCCCCTTAATATTCATACCAGACCTGGGCCTGGTAATGGACTGGGGACCCATGCCATTTATTTCAATGAGTTTTATCTATATTGCCAGGACCCAAAATTCATTACAGTTGCAATCAGTTTTAAATGACTTTTTTTCCTTTAGAAAAGTCATTTTGCTGTGGTATTGTTCTAAACACGGGAAAACTGTGCCACTTTACAGGCATACTATAGACACTCCCCAGGCACGATATTTAAAGGAATATTTTATTTTTATTGTTTCACTTTATGCACTATTAAAATCACTGAAAATGCGGCCCTTTTTAAAACTATTTTTGCATTGATACTTGTCCCCTGGGGCTGGACCCGGGTCCCCAAACACTTTTTATGACAATAACTTTCATATAAGCCTTTAAAATCAGCACTTTTGTTTTTTCATATTAGTGTCCCATAGACCTTAATGGGGTTCTGTGGCTTTCAAATTTGTCACGAACACTGCATAATGTTCGTTGTTCGCCGAACATCCGAACAACCAAAGTTCGGCCCGAACTTATGCTCAGGCCGAACTGTTCGCCCATCCCTACTGGTAGACTCTGCCCCCTTTTTTGAATTTGTGGAATGTGCTGTACCTCAGTGGCAGGTTCCAAAATGCCATTTCTTTTCAAGGAAGGCCATTCCGGCTCTCTACCAGCATGTGGAAGGCAATGTTTTGGCCTCGTTGGGCTGGGCAGTCAGCAGTAAGGTTCATATTACCGCTGACTCATGGTCCAGCAGGCATGGGCAGGGACGTTACCTTTCCTTCATGGTGCACTGGGTAACTCTGCTGGCAGCTGGGAAGGAAGCAGGACAGGGTTCAGTGATTGTTGGAGCTTGTTCCACCACCACGCTTCCAAAATGCTAGTGGTGTTTCTGCCACAGCTCTCTCCTCCACCCCCTCCTCTTCTTCTTCCTCTATGGCCTCTTCTGCAGAATTGGCTAAGCAAGCAGTCAGGCTAAAAGATGCCATGTGGTGCTTGAGTTGGTCTGCCTAACGGACAGGAGCCACACTGGGGCAGAGATTCTGTCAGCTCTGCAGGGGCAGGCTCAGAGGTGGTTGACACCACGTCAGCTTCAGCCAGGAATGATTGTATGCAACAATGACAGGGACACTTGACCCATGTTCCATGTTTGGCACACATCCTAAATTTGGTGGTGCAGCAGTTCTTGACCAGGTACCCAGGCTTACAAGATCTCCCGAGGCAGGCCAGAAAAGTCTGAGGTCATTTTCACCGGTCATACAATGCCAGTGCTTGGCTGGCTGCCATTCAAAGGGTATGCAACCTGCCCACCAACTGCCTCATTTGTGACATGCCCACCAGGTGGAACTCAACATTGGCAATGCTGCAGCAGCTGCACACACAGCAGAGGGCCATCAATGAGTACCTGTGCGAGTATGGCACCAGGACAGGGGAGCTTGGCTTCTTTTCACCACGCCAGTGGCTACTGATCAAGGATACATGCACTGTCCTGTCACCTTTTGAGGAGGACACAAGGATGGTAAGCAGTGACAATGTATGCATCAGTGACACTGTCCCTCTAGTCTTCCTGCTGTAGCACACGCTTTGTGGAATCATGGACAGGGCACTTGAGGCAGAACAGCAGGAGGAATAGGAGGACTTTCCTCTCAAGGCCCCCTTTATCCAGATAGCATTCCTGCGGGCCCACCAAACACACAGGAAGAAGAGGAGGAGGCTTGTGTCAGCATGGATGCAGAGGATAACAATCAGCAGCAATCTTCAAGGGATGGTTTTCAGTCCCCAGAAACCCAAGGAGTTGTACATGGCTGGGAGGTGGTAGTTACGGATAATGTGATCCTTAGTGACCCAGAGGACTCAGAATCGAATGCCTCTGCAAACTTATGCTGCATGGCCTCCCTGATTCTGCAAAGTCTGCGAAAGGACCCTAGGATTCATGGTATCAAGGAGAGGGATCATTAATGGCTGGCAACCCTTCCTGATCCATGTTACAATGTTAAAGTTGCAGAACTCATCCTGCCTTCGCAGAGGGAGCAGAGGATGAAACATCTTCAGGAGGCCTTGAAGAAAGGTTTGTGTAATGCATTTCCAGACCCTGGTAGGTTACCACTTCCTGGTGCTGGACAATGTGTTGCTGAGGCCTTGTTCATTCAGAGGAAGAGCGGTGGAGAAGGTGGCCGGCTGACTGATGACTTTAAACAAATTTTCAGTCCTCAGCACCAAGGTCTGATCGGTTCAAGCAACCATCGCCAGCATCTGCATTATATGGTGCAGGAATATTTAGGGGCAAGAGCAGATTCGGAGACCTTTCCAACAGAGCATCCACTGGGATACTGGGTCTTGAGGATGACACATTGGCCAGAACTTGCTCAATATGCAATTGAGCTACTGGCCTGTCCTGCATCCAGCGTGCTTTCTGATGGCACATTCAGTGCTGCTGGAGGGTTTTAACAGATCAAAGAGTGCGCCTGTCCACAGACTCCGTTGATAGGCTCACATTCATAAAAATGAATCAGTTTTGGATCAGCAGCTATCAAGCACCTGATGCTGATGTAACTGATTGAATTTGCTATGGATCTGTGATCCCTTGAACACTGCCTATGCTGACTATCCTAATCCTCCTGAATCTTGATGATGCTAGCTTCCAACAATATTTATGGTTTAGGGCACCACTATCCAAGGCCCAATTTTTCTGCCCTTGTTTAACAGGGGCATGTAATTACAGTTTTTGATATAATATTTCTCAGCAGGTCCCGTTCCTGCACCCAATAAGAGTATCTATGAGGGCTTACAGTGTTCTGGCACCACCAAAACTAAAGACCCAATTTTTCTGCCCCTGTTTAACAGGGGCATGTAATTACAATTTTTTAAATAATAGTTAGGCAGGGCCCGTTCCTGCGCCCAACAAGAGTAACTGTAAGGGGTTACAGTGTTCTCGTGCCACCAAAAGCAAAGGCCCATTTTTTTCTGCCCCTGTTTAACAGGGCCATGTAATTACAATTTTAGACATACAGTATCTCACAAAAGTGCGTATACCCCTCACATTTTTGTAAATATTTTATTATATCTTTTCATGTGACAACACTGAAGAAATTACACTTTGCTACTGTAGCAATAACTCACGGTGGAGCTGCTGGTTTAAGCGGGTCTGTTACCTTTACTCTGCTTCCCTCTGTTTCACTGACACCGGGTCTAGGGTTCCGTTGAGTTTACTTCTGGACAACACACGCACCAACACTGGAGTACGTTTTCAATGTTTTATTTAAACAAACGACTTAGGAAGTAGCAGGAAAGAGGTAGAAAGGAAATTGCAGAAGAAACTCAAATATTCTCTGGTAGGGTTCTCTTAACAAAATGTCCTGGTAGAATTCAAATACTATTTGAAATGCGTTCCCCTCGTGGGACACACTCCTTGCTCATCTGGATAGGCCTCTCTCACCGGTCTAGCAGCCAGCATGCAGCACGAATCAAAGTCTCTGCCACAGACTTATTTGGCAACAAAATCTGTACAATCCTCTTCCACAGGATGTATAGGGTTTTCTGTAGTGAAAGTCAGTCACAGTGCTTGAACCTTTAAGCCGAACCGGCAACACTATGCTGTATAGTTACTTTTGGATACGTCCTCCAACCGAGTCACCAGGCCCCTCTATAGACCAGCACGCTGCGTGATCTCTCCAAGACGGGTCCTCCCCTGGGATCTCCTCGGCTGTCCAGCTTCATCACACAGGACGGACAGCTCAGGACCATTCCTCGACCACGGTGGTAGGCTCCAGACAAGTCTCTGGACCCACCGCTGTGCCGCTGTATCATGGGCCTCCCGAACGGAGGACCACGAGGTAGCTCCTTAACCCATACTTGTCGGCCAGGAGGGCCAGCAGGTGGCTGTAAAACGAAACTCTGAAATATGGCATCTGTCCCATAAATACCCTCGCCCAGAATGCAACTCGGAGGACCACCTCCACCAAGCGTGCCTCCGGGACAGAGGAGCATCCATTCGCTGCAACACGTTGCCTTTCCAACCCTGACCAGTGGCAACAGCGACACCCACCGGTCAGCACGGAAACACACACAACGTCAGCCAAGCTCGAAGAGCGCAAATTACTAAATTTACCTAACATGCGGTAGATTGCAAATCTACCAGCGCTACACTACAATGTAAAGTAGTGAGTGTACAGCTTGTATAACAGTGTAAATTTGCTGTCCCCTCAAAATAACTCAACACTCAGCCATTAATGTCTAAACCGCTGGCAACAAAAGTGAGTACACCCCTAAGTGAAAATATCCAAATTGGGCCCAAAGTGTCAATATTTTGTGTGGCCACCATTATTTTCCAGCACTGCCTTAACCCTCTTGGGCATGGAGTTCACCAGAGCTTCATAGGTTGTCTCTGGAGTCCTCCCACTCCTCCATGATGACATCACAGAGCTGGTGGATGGTAGAGACCTTGCTCTCCTCCACCTTCCGTTTGAGGATGCACCACAGATGCTCAAAAGGGTTTAGGTCTGGAGACATGCTTAGCCAGTCCATCACCTTTACCCTTAACTTCATTAGCAAGGCAGTGGTCATCTTGGAGATGTGTTTGGGGTCATTATCATGTTGGAATACTGCACTATGGCCCAGTCTCTGAAGGGAGGGGATCATGCTCTGCTTCAGTATGTCACAGTACATGTTGGCATTCATGGTTCCCTCAATGAACTGTAGCTCCCCAGTGCCGGCAGCACCCATGCAGGCCCAGACCATAACACTCCCACCACCATGCTTGACTGTAGGCAAGACACATTTGTCTTTGTAGTCCTCACCTGGTTGCCGCCACACACGCTTGACACCATCTGAACCAAATAAGTTTATCTTGGTCTCAGACCACAGGACATTGTTCCAGAAATCCATGTCCTTAGTCTGCTTGTCTTCAGCAAACTATTTGCAGGATTTCTTGTGCATCATCTTTAGAAGAGGCTTCTAAATACACCAATTTGATGCAGTGTGTGGCGTATGGTCTGAGCACTGACAGGCTGATCCTCCACCCCTTCAACCTCTGCAGCAATTCTGGCAGCAGTCATATGTCTATTTCCTAAAGACAACCTCTGGATATGACGCTGAGCATGTGCACTCAACTTCTTTGGTCGACCATGGCGAGGCCTGTTCTGAGTAGAACCTGTCCTGGTAAACCACTGTTTGGTCTTGGCCACCATGCTGCAGCTCAGTTTCAGGGTCTTGGAAAACTTCTTATAGCCTAGGCCATATTTATGTAGAGCAACAATTCTTTTTTTTCAGATCCTCAGAGAGTTCTTTGACATGAGTTGCCATGTTGAACTTCCAGTGACCAGTATGAGAGAGTGAGAGTGATAACACCAAATTTAACACACCTGCTCCCTATTCACACCTGAGACATTGTAACACTAATGAGTCGCATGACACTAAGTAGGGAAAATGGCTAATTGTTCCCAATTTGGACATTTTCACTTAGGGGTGTACTCACTTTTGTTGCCAGCAGTCTAGACATTAATGGCTGTGTGTTGAGTTATTTTGAGGGGACAGCAAATTTACACTGTTATACACTCACTACTTTACGTTGTAGAAAAGTGTCATTTTTCAGTGTTCTCACACAAAAAGATATAATAAAATATTTACAAAAATGTGAGGGGTGTACTCACTTTTGTGGGATACTGTAATATTTCACAACAGGGCCCGTTCCTGTGCCCAACAAGAGTAACTGTGAAGGGTTACAGTTTTCTGGCACCACCAACATCAAAGTCCCAATTTTTCTGCAGAGTATATAGGGCAGGCCGTCTAGTATATATACTATAGATACTACAGGGACTCCAACCTTCTGGATAAGATTGACCCACCCCAGATTTTGTTCCTGTGTCGGGGACTCTCAAATAGTAGCCACTATAATGAATGGATTATCTCACTGATAACCACTAGTATCCAGTATGTATGGAATATTTGCCCCCTTCCACCTTACTATGTTACACTAGAAAATGTCTTTGTATCATGAACCCATTATATATGATATCCATATTAATATTGCTATACTATCAATGTAGCCCTTTGTGGCTTATTTGCCTTCTCCCACACTTGCCCTGAGGGAACCCTGTGACCTCCCTTTTATGGATTTTTTCATCTGCGGTTCATCTGATATCCAGGTTAAGCAATTGGATGTTCACTCCAACTGTCAAAATTGCACTAAAATGTCTATGTATACTTTACCAATAACCTATATGTATATTTGTTTGTTATAGGGTTACTGTATTTCCATTTCTGAACTCCTGAGTAGGTGGTTAAAACTGCAACACATGTTGAGTTTTGGCTAACTGTACACGTCATCTAAACTATATGTTGTGCTCAATAGCATGGGTAAAATATTATAGTTACACTGAAGCCACTATAATGGGTAATCTTACTTCTTGATTTTATTCTAGAGTATTTTATATCTTTTTCATAAATGTAATAAAGACTTTTTGATTTTATGTGTTTGTTATGCTTTTGACGGTACAGGAAACATCCTCCCTGCCCCTCTTCTCCCCTCTCTCTTGCCTAATGGCTTAAAACTTACTATTTTAGGATGGAGGTACCTTGTTTATAACCACCTATTGGTAAGTGCACTCATATATCTTTTACCTGTAGGTAAAATAAATATCTCCTAAACGAGCACCATTTAGGGGATATTCACCCTGGGTGCAGCCAGTGACATCACCGGCGCATGCGCTCTGAAGATCCTGCATACCTTGCCAGAACTTCAGAGCTTTGTCTCAGAATCGAGGGCTTCAGTGCGCATGTGCGGGAGTGACGTTATCACGGTTCTGGCCAATTATACAGCCGGAGCAAGCGAACCCGGAAGAAAGACCAGGGGAAGATGTCAGCCCTTGCAGCTGTGACAGCAAGGCACTGGAAGGCTTCGTTCCAAGATAAGTATTTCATAATGTGCTAGTATGTGATGCATACTAGTCAATTATGCCAATGTCTTACAGGATTATTATTTTTTTAAACCAGCCGTGGTTTACAACCGCTTTAATCAGACTAGCCACTGTTTTGTAAAAATGTATCTTTCTTGCATCCATAACAATATTATTATATATATTTTATATTTTCATTCTCTTGATCACATGATTGGCTCACTGCTTCTGCTAGAAATCTACTCAGCATTGTAATGCCATGTACACACGATCGGAAATGCCGCCAGCAAAACTCAGATGAGAGCTTTTTGTTGGAAAATGCGACCGTGTGTATGCTCCATCGGTCTTTTACTGGCAGAATTCCAGCCAGCAAAAGATTGAGAGCATGTTCTCTATTTTTCAGTCGGGAAAAGTTCCTATCTGAAAATGCGTTCGTCTGTATGCAATTCAGACACGCAAAAAATCACGCACGCTCGGAAACAATTTGACGCATGTTCTGAAGCATTGAACTTCATTTTCTTGGCTTGTCGTAGTGTTGTACGTCACTGCGTTCTTGACAGTTAAAAGTTCAGAGAACTTTTGTGTGACCGTGTGTATGCAAGGCAAGCTTGAGAGAAATCCTGTCAGAAAAACAGATATCCAAAAACAGATATCCAAGATATATATTTTAATGGTTAACTTTAAAATGAACCCATCCAAAAAATGGATAGCAAGTACATGTGATATTGTACAGAAGGCTGTCAGGAATCTGCAACAGAAATGGCCAGATCTGCACAGCTACACCTAGAAACTGAGACCAGACTATATATAGTGAAGTACATTTATTAACCATCTCAACCCCAGACCATTTGGCTGGCCAAAGACCAGAGCACTTTTTGCGATTCGGCACTGCGTCGCTTTAATTGACAATTGCGCGGCCGTGCAACGTGGCTGCCAAACAAAATTGACGTCCTTTTTTTCCCACAAATAGAACTTTCTTTTGGTGATATTTGATCACCTCTGTGGTTTTTATTTTTTGCGCTATAAACAAAAAAAGAGCGACAATTTTGAAAAAAAAGCAATATTTTTTACTCTTTGCTATAATGAATATCCCCAAAAAATATATAAAAAAACATTTTTTTCCTCAGTTTAGGCCGATACATATTCTTCTACATATTTTTGGTTAAAAAAATCGCAATAATCTTTATTTATTGGTTTGCGCAAAAGTTTTAGCGTCTACAAAATAGGTGATAGATTTATGGCATTTTTATTAATATTTTTTTTTTACTAGTGATGGCGGCGATCTGCGATTTTTATAGTGACTGCGACATTATGGTGGACACATCGGACACTTTTGGCACTATTTTGGGACCATTCACATTTATACAGTGAAGGGGTTAACCATTAGGGGGCTAGGAAGGGGTTAAGTGTGTCCTAGGGAGTGAATCTAACCGGGGGCGTGGCTATGAGTGACACGTCACTGATCGCTGCTCCCGATGAGAGGGAACAGATGATCAGTGACATGTCACTAGGAAGAACGGGGAGATGTTGTGTTTATACTGACATTTCCCCATTCTTCAGCTCCGTGACACGATCGTGGGACACCGGCGGACATTGAGTCCGCGGGTCCCGTGGGCACGATCACGGAGCTCGGGACGGAGCTTGCGGCAGGGTCACGCGTGCGCCGCCGGCGGTGTGCACGCGACCACACGGCAGCAAATTTAAAGGTATTTACCTGTACGCCCATTTGCCTGTCTGTGCCATTCTGTCATCATATATCTACATGCGGCGGTCAGTGGTTAATAATAAGACAAAAAACACCCACATACCAGAAAACAGGAGCCAAGCAATCATAAAAATACAAGTGAACTGCAAACATAACTAAAATGCCTAACTAAGTAAGCACAGGTCACAGGAAATACCCAAGATACAAGGAAGGGGGGCAGGACTGGGTACAGGAACAAGGGGACTATATGGCAGCTGGGTGCAGGGTACAGGATGCAGGACAAGAGCAAGATCAGGCAGGATAAATGGCAGCAGCATCTGACTTAGCATGGCAAGCAAATCAAAACACTGATGCAATATGCATTAGCAGAAGAGGGAGAAGAGGAACTTAAATGACAGCTTAGCGCTGTCATACATTTACCTGATCAGGTGCAGTATCATCTTCCAGTCTACCCTTAAAGCATAAAATTATTTTGATCAATCAGGAACAAGTTACAGGTTAACTAGATAGTAGAAGAAAGTTGAACTTTCCATTCACACCCCTACCACCCTGTTGAGCAGCCAGGGCCCTGAGGAAGATAATCAGATATGTCATATCTGAGGGGGGAGGGTATATCTCTTCCCTACACTCTCTCTGTGCACCATTGGGTGAATTTGAAAAGAAGAACATAATAAGTGGATAGAGGTTACTGGTACTAGAAGGTAACAGCAATCTTAGTCTCAGTAGTTATGAGAGTGTTTTTTATATTTTACCAATGTAGTTCTTTAAATATTCAAAACATGCATCTATAGTAATATGCAAATATGATCCATTTGGTATCCCAACATTTCCCCTTCCAAAGGCATGGGAATATATATATATTTTTTGTTTAACAAGCAAACACTACTCTTTTGTATGCATTATTGCACAAAAGCATAATCTTGATTTTAGTTTTTGTGACATTTTTTTCTCCAAAACCTACAACTGTTCTCGACACTCCTTTGATCATTTCTTTGAAAAACGACAAAAAGAAGAAATGAAAAGAAAATGATACTCTACCACACTTAAAAATGTATGAATTCAATTTGTAATTTCACATTTAGAAATAAATAATAAATTGCCTGCCTGTTGTTAAGCTAGTTTCAGGCTCATGATAATTGTAATACTTGATAAATCAGGAGATGTCTGGAGAACCAAGCAGCAAGATGTGTTTGTTATTGCTTCCCTGGTTTCTTTGACAAATCATGCCCTTGGAGTATATTTTTCATACAAGTTTCCATGGAGATTTCAATTTCTTTACATAAGAAGGATTTCCTGGGCTACCAACTGATGTTGCTAGAAGCCTTAGTCAATATAAATGAAGACTTGCCTTTGATTTTCACTTGCAATGGAATGCTGAATAATTTGGATGTAACCTGGGTTGGTAACATACTAATATTGAACCACTGTTTTTTTTTTTTTTTTTAATACTTGTTTAAATGGCAGAATACATTTACTGAAGAATGTAATTATTTTATTGGCTTTCTGCAGGTTCATGCCCTTCTACATCTCCTAAAAATACTAAACATGAATGGTTGCTTATCTTTATAAAGTAAAGATGCATTTGCTTTAAATATTTACTAAGTCTAAAGCACACAGAGATCTTGGGAAAAAAACACAGTTGCCAGGCAATTCCAAAATAGCTAATGCCATATGGGCTGTATGAATTGCCATAGCTGCTGTAGATGGCTATCCAAATACGTCAACACCTGTATATAGGTCACACCCACTTTTTGTATATTGTTTGCATATATACGGTCATGTGGCCAAAACCAAAGAACACTCACATGAACATTAACCAAGGGTTAAAACAATATACAAGAGCTTACATGTCACCAGAGTCCTTTGTGGTGTGTGTTATGCAGCCTGGTGGCTACAACAAAGGGTGAGGTACCCATGTAATATGACCAATTCAATGGCGACAGTCACTGCCCAATGTGGATGGAAAAGCTGGATCTGGGTGGAGAATAAAAAGCCTCCGGTGCATTCGCCAAGAGCCCAGTCACTGAAAGTGATGTGCTGGAACTATATCACCTGCTACTGCATCACCAAAAGTTGTGCACTGCTGGACTCTGGAGGATTAGCAGGGGAAACAGGAAGCTTTTTTGGTCTCTAAGTCTCTCCAAGATGCTTTCTGTTTCCCCTGCAGATCCTCCAGTGTCCAGCAGTGTGCCACTTCCAGTGGCACGATAACAGGTGATGTCGTTTTGGTATATCACCTCCAGTGACAAGGCTCCTGGTGACTAGTGCATTGGAGGCTTTTCCCTTTCAGTTTTTTTTTTTTTTTTTTAAATAATCTCCTTGGAGCTTTTGCATTCTGATTGATCTTTATAATTGTGTTTGTGGTTTAACCTCAGTTTGTCTTTGGATAGTCTCATTATCTGCGTGCTTCTATCTGGTTTCCTACAATGCCTGTACTCCAAAAAAATACTTAACCTCCCTGGCGGTATGATTATTTCATATTTTTGATGCTGAAAGTGGTACCATTATTTTGCATGGAAATTTGGCGTTTTATAATGTAGGCCTGTAATTCTTAGGAATAACTCACTTGAATCTATCCAAACCAGAGTCTAGTAGACATCTCGGGTATGATAAAGTTTGAAACACGAAATCATAAATTATAATATAATATATAAATATAAATAATTATACCAAATAATAATAAAAAAATATTCAATAATGTAATCAAATCAAAAACACTGAAATTTGCTCAGTTGCAGAATTGTCGCTGTCATTACTTTTCAGTGTTTGATGACGGATCTCCCCACAATCACTATCGCTCAATTTTGCGAGTGATTCTAATTAAATATCGCTGTTTTCTAGCTGGTCTAAAGCCACTTTTGATGTAAAGGGACGGTTTTGGTTGCTATGGACAATCTCCAGTTTCCAGGGAGAAAGAACAGTTTTTATTATATAAAACTGCATGCAGGCCACTGGAGAAACCACTAGGGACAAAAGGGATGTGAAATAATTTCATACAGTAATGTAATCTGTAAGATTACAGTATACTGTATGTATTGTGCGTGTTTCACTTTTTGAATTTGGCGCTGTTCTCCGTCCTGTGCGTTGCAACGCTCGCAGGGAACGGAGCTCAGCTCTGTGATGAATCGAGCGGAGGACGAGCCTCTCACACTGCAGGGAGACATCGCAGGATCCAGGGGACAATGTAAGTAAGCTCTTCCTGGATCCTGCGATGCGATCCCGAGTCTGGCTCGGGGTTACCGCTTTTGGTTCTGAAATTACACCCTGAGCCAGACTCGGGAATACCGCCAGGGAGGTTAAAGGAGTTGTAAAGGCAGAAGGTTTTTTTTATCTTATTGCATTCTATGCATTAAGATAAAAAGCCTTCTGTGTGTAGAAGCCTCCCCAGCACCCCCTAATACTTATCTGAGCCCCCTCTCTGTCCAGCAATGTCCACAAGTCCCTCAGCTTTCCAGGACTCACCCTCCTAAAAGGCAGCGACACAGCAGCGGTGCCATTGGCTCACACGGCTGTCAATCAAATTCAGTTAGCCAATCAGGAGAGAGAGGGGCGGGGCTGAAACTGCAGCTCTGTATCTGAATAGACACACGGAGCTGCAGCTCGGCTTGGGTGCCCCCATAGCAAGCTGCTTGCTGTGGGGGCACTCAAGAGGAGGGAGGGGCCAGGAGCAGAAAAGAGGGACCTGAGAGGAGGAGAATCCAGGCTGCCCTGTGTAAAACCAACTGCACAGAGGAGGTAAGTATAATATGTTTGTTATTTAAAAAAAAAAAACTAAGACTTTACAATCACTTTAAACACACAGGTACCCTTGAATCAGAATTCCCTTTATTTGTGGGAACAGCAATTCTCATTGGGTCACCTGACCATATGGGCCTGTTTGTCCCCCTCCCACCCTCTATCTAAATTGTAGTTTTTTTATGGAAGGCATTCTTTTTTTTTACATGCTTTTACTTCTTCAATCTTCACCTAGGTAAAGATGGTGTTACACCCAGATTTACCCTCCACAGTCTCTTGGGATAAAATCACACATTCCAGGAGGCTACAGGACCAGTCTACCTGTGCCCCTCAGTTTCATGAATGCACAGTGGGGAGCCATCTGTGAGTCATCAGAAAGTCACAGCTGACTCTCAAATCCAAGAGAGCAGAGCCGGAGAACCACAGCTCTTAAAATATTTGGCAGCGGGGAACACAGCAGTAGACTCCATGGGCTGGTAAGTATTTTTTTCTTAAAGGAGAAGTATTGCCAAAGCTCTTTTGGCCATAATTCTCCATTAGATCACTTAGTTATGCACTCCTGTGACCCAGATTCACCAAACAGCAGGCCAAGCTAAAGCTTGCTATCGACTGACCTCACAGAGGCAGGGATTCTGGAAATAATGATGGGATCAACCCACATACTTGACCAACAGATGGCTCAGTCTTTCAGTGCACCACTGAGAGGCTGATACAGATACTTCTGCCCTCCCTCCAGTCTGGTGCTCCAATGAGCGCTGGAAAAGCAGAGCACAGAGTGGTGACTGACAGTCACTGCTCTGTGCTCAGAGCGGACCTGAGAACTGAGCAATCAGTGGTCATTGATCGCTCAGTTGTCAGTGTAGATTTAGCGGGGGACAGATGCAGCATCGGACTGATGCTGCATCCACCTAGGTGAGTATGAATGTTTGTTTATTTTTTTTTTAATCCCACACTCTTTTAAAGGTCTACAGCTGCAATATTTGTAGCTGCTGGCTTTCAGTTTCCACACACCCAGGTCAAGTTCCTTTTCTCAGTCTTTAAGCTTTTGCAGTTACTTTTTTTATTTGATTGGTATATTATGTTAAAACGAAGAGACAGATCAACAAAAATATAGTAGCAGTGAATAATGCCAATTATAATAGCACATTCCCTAATTATTATGTTACCTTTCTGACCACGTAATAAAACAAAAGTTAAAATATGTCTAAAAAAAAAAAGACCCTGTGTTTTTTATGAAGCTTTATAAATTGTGAAGGCGACATCTCAGCTGAGCCATTAAAACAGTGTTCTGAGCACATGCCAAGAAGAGGGTCCCTCCTTTTCAATAACCAGCAATCACGGTATACAGTGTGTTACAGAATGTCATGAGAGAGAGTGAGTTAATGAGCTGTCTGTGGGATTAAGCCATACTGATTATGTCAATCTACACCGGCACAGAACTAAGCATTGGGATTTATATTTTCTAACTCATATTTATTTAAGATCCATATCTTGAATTATTAGCAGTAATCAGGAAGTTTGCATGTGGTAATAATTGTTGTCATGAGAAAACATATTATTTTCACAACTAAACAAATCCATACCATCATTCTACCCTCACATATACTGAAATAAAAATGTAAAAAAGTTTAAAGTGGTGGTCATTTTTGTTCACATTTACTGTGGAGCCCATTTTAAAGATATATTTTTCTGTAGATGTACTGTATGTGTCAATAAATTATCATGGTGCTGTAAAAAGTTCGTTATTACCTACTGATCAGAGTTTTGTGGTCTCAAAAATGACATTAAACACGCAGAAGGAAAATGGCCATGGCTTTATCAAAACAGGTAAAGATCTAGGATAAGATTTCAGCAAGTAGTTTAGAGGTCAACTCCATATAAATTTATACTACACTTTGTGTGGTCAATTGCAAGTTGAAACTTAAGCTGATTTTATTTATCTCCAGGAGTGATATAGAACTACTATAATGGGAAAGGTTTGCCCATTTTTGTCCATTATAAAGCCAAACAATGGTGTCAGATGAACTCCAGTCAGCTATGAAAATGGCAGTGAATTAAGTTATACATTTTTATACAGTCCAGAAAGTATTTTAAATGCAACTGATATAAATACCTGAATTTTATTTTATTTTAGCCTCCTGAAATCTCCTGTACAGCATCACTTGGAAGAGGGAAGGGCAGTGCATGGGACCAGTCAGACTTTACTCTAGCTGAGAAAATTCTCATCACCATGCTGACTGGAGCAATTTGCAAATACAGGGACACTCAGGGAGTGGCCATTTTCATGTAATCAGACATGCAGCGATTACCTGTGGATGACTGAATACAGAACAAACAGAGTCTGTGAGTACTGTCCGCCTGCCATTGCTTTGGAAGGGGCTTCCCATACAGAGCTAGTCAGAGACAGATGTACAAAAACCTTCTCCAAGAAAAAACAGCTCACATGCAGTATATAAATTTCAATGGTAAATTTACCTATTTGCCTGGAGTTAAGTTTTAAATACCTCAATCGGAAACCTAGCTTCAGGAAATACACCTTTATTATGATCTTGGGAAAAAAGATGATTATACAAATGTCTGTGGAGAAAAATTAACACTGATTTCTAGGAGAAGTATAAAAAAGCCACTGAAGTAAACACAAACCTTAAATATCTGATTTTGATGGAGTTGTCACACACACCAATTTCACACTTGTATGTTGTGTTTAGTTCTATTTAATAGCGTTATGATTTTATTTTTAAAACAATTTGTTATTTTTTGAAGCCCACTAGCGATATTTAGACTTTCCTTGTTTTTGTTGTTTAAAGTGAAAATAAAAACAATCCAGCACAGTTTAATTGGCCAGTGTGGTTGCCATATCTATCTATCATAGATATGGCACCTCTATCTATCATAGCTAATTCACACCATGTTACATGATAAATAAAGTTAGCCTTTAAAAAAAAGTTGTGTTGTGAGCTATGTTGTCCTAACAAGGTACAAAGCAGAATACTCCATTTCTTAAGATAAAATTATACCTGGAGAACAGTGTAACTTTCAAAAAAATAAAACCATCTAATTCTAAAATAGCAAAATGGGTTCACCATTGAATGAATTCCAAATGCAATGCAGAATGTCATATGGATTTTTTCACTAAGCATAGCTGCACATCTTCTGACAACCCCTACCCAATTCATTGTGTGAGCTGTGGTTCTGTTGTATATGTAGCACTCCACTACATACATTGATCAGAGTTCTTAGATCTATTTACAATTGTTGAATATCTCTAGATACTAGGTTTTTGGGAGTTGGCTGCATTTTATGTAAAGTTAAACTACACTTTTGTTGAGGTAAAAACTTTTGAACAGATTAAGTATGCACATTGTAAAGTCTTTATCAAACTTCACTGCAGATTTGTACCTTCTTTTGTTCTGCTGATACCATAAACAGGATATTTTACTAGTTTCCTCAGAATAAATTGGTAGAGTCAGAGTGTTAAAATAGAATATCATTTCCAGCATTGTAATAAAAGGGAAACTGTTGGGAAACTGTCTTGGAGATGCTCTGTATACACAGTAG
The DNA here is from genome assembly GCA_037952925.1 of Lithobates clamitans. Taxonomy (NCBI): domain Eukaryota; kingdom Metazoa; phylum Chordata; class Amphibia; order Anura; family Ranidae; genus Lithobates; species Lithobates clamitans. The sequence goes on from JBBGZY010001949.1 coordinate 1,201,060, forward strand.
TTGACCCTTTCAAGGAAATTTCCCCCAGCGCTTAAAGAGGATCTCCAGTCACCTCCCAAAACAATGAAAAGATACAGATAATGTAGCTGCTGACTTTTAATATAAGGACACTTACCTGTCCAAGGATCCAGCGATGTCAGCACCCAAGCCAATTCTTTAATCGGCTTTGGGTGCAGGCACCGGCATTGTAAGTAAGGGGGACTGGCAATGAAGCCTTCTGGCTGCATAGCCGGCTTCCTACTGCATATGCGCAAGTCATGCTGCGCTTTGTGAATGTTCCTGCAGTCTTCTGGGACATGTGAGTCCCAGAAGGCTGTGGAGGATAGAGGAGGGGCTGAACATGCATGTAGACTGCCGTGTTGATCGGAGCCAGAAGTGAGAACAGGTACCCGCCCGTCCAAACCAGGTACCCGCCCCCCCTTCCCCCAAAAAAGTGCCAAATGTGGCACTGGAGGGTGCAAAAAAACACCTTTAGAGTGGAGCTCCACTTTAATGAATTACTTTCATCATTCAGTCATGTGCAAGCAAAAGTGCCTTCCTGCTGAACCGGCTGAAATTTGAACCATCTATGGCTGGCTTAAGTGAGAAGAGGGTGCCTCTGCAGCGGAATCTCTGCAGCCTCTGTCCGGGAACCCATGAAGGGTTTGATGATATTGTATGGTCTTACATGAACATACCTGTAGGCAGCAACTATTCCATTGTAGACATATTTTTTAGCAATGGGACAACAATGGATGTCTGTTAGCCTATTTGGTGAGATCCCACTACATTCCCATTTCTATCCTCATTGTTAGAGTTAATATATCATCATTGTCATAGTTTAAAGGAACTTGGTTGAGGATATGTATGACATTGTGAACACTTTTTTTCAGTTTTATAGAAACCTATATGGGTCGTGTAATATGGTAATTATGGAAGCATTGTCACCATATCTCTCCTCCACCTGTTGATATTCCTAAATTGCCAGACACTAATAGGGATAGACTTGAAGAGGGGATTGCCATAGATTAAATTGAGGCTGCTATAATCCCCGTTCCCCCTCACAAATCTCCAGGACTGGTTGGGTTTCCATCAGAATGGTACCAAACATGCGATGAGACTCTTGCCCCTTGTTTACTTAAAGTGTTTTTCTCAGTAAGAGAGGGCAGTAGCCTGCCACCTTCTATAAGGGAAGCTCTTAGTGTGCTGCTTCCTAACAATGGAAAAGATACTAGGGAGTGTGAATTATATTTCCCTAGCTTGCTGATGAATGCAGATGTTAATTCTGGCCAAAGTTCTTGCCAGAAGGCTGCAGTCTGTCTCTACTTTTATTGGCTGGGAAGATAAACCATATTGGGGATATGCGACTTTAAGGGTGCTTGTTATTATAAATGGATATCACACTAAATTTAATTTAAAAAAATATATTTTTATTACAGAGAAGCATAACATTAAAAGAGTCACTTCCTTCATACAGTTACACGCAATCATTCTGCATGTTTCGCCTTACAGCTTTTTCAGGAAAATGCATGGACTTTATTTCTAGTAAATAGATACAGAGATAAATCAGCAAAAGAACAAAGTACATATGCAAAACAAAGAAAGAAAAAATTCAACAAGAACATGTTAAAGTACACATAATAATACATACATAGATGCATCCGTATAGATAGCAGGAGTTTCCCAATCAGGTGTTCTAGCCCCAATGTTTTGGGGACTCGAGCCGAATCTACAGTGGGTAACTGATATCAGAGTGAATTTCTGGACACAAATGGTCCTTCCCCCAGGAACCTCCCAACTAAGTCAGATCACCCACAGAGAGAGGTATAAATAACTTGTATATAATTTTAAAATCAATGTTTCCTTTGAATCAATCAAAAATGTTAGTATGACACGTCAATCTTAGTGCATGTCTGTATTTATATTTAATTAGGATATAAAATTTTTCAGCAGATAAAAAGGGGTATATGCTTACATAAGAAACCTCTTTATTTATCGTACATCACTGGACACAGAGCGCCATAATAATGACTATCTGGGTTATATGCTACCTTTAGGTGATTGGACACTGGCAACCAATAGTAAGAAGGTTCCTCCCATATAACCCCTCCCATACAGAAAGTACCTTTAGTTTTTTGCCAGTGTCTTGAAGGTGATGGTCACGGCTGTGGAAGCTCTTCAAATTTTCTTCTATAAATGTCCCAGTGAGAATGTTATATCGGATCCATTCGGATGGCATAAAAAAGCTAAAGTGGATGGTACCCGAGCCTCAGTTCAAGAACAAGGTTTTGCTTGTAATGTGTCCTTTAAGGCGCAGGACCCTTGTTATATGGTATCCCTGGTCTTCACTTGCCCAAGGGAACCAGAAGGCTGCTTTACAGGTCCAGGGGTGTGGACCCCATGCAAAGGGGGACCCAGTCCTTGAAGGTCCTCAGTGGCGCTACCCGCCATGATGGGGGAAGATTGGGCCTGTATCAGGCCCTGCACTGAGGACCAGTGAGTACTCCCTCTGGGAGGCCTAACAATACTACTGTTGTTGCTAAACATGGAATGTTTTAGTGTATGCCTTGAGTTCCCACTGCAAGCTGTTATACTGAAGTTACAGAGAGCTGGCAAATGCAGCTTATGTAGGTGTCTCCCGCATGTGGGCAGCGTGTGCCATACGAGTGCACAGGGGCGTGCGCCAAAAGTACGCGCCGCGTGCCCGTGCACTGTGCTCATCCGTGTGCGTGGGTGACGGTCGCCGAGTGCGTCACAGCGTGCCTGAGTGGGCGTCGCGCGGGGTGCACGTGTGCAGCGTGTGCAGTAGAGCATGGGCGCGCCTGCATCACGGGGCGGCGCGCGAGTATATAGGGAGGGCACGCACCTGCATGTTCATTGCTGCTTGTCAGTTAGGCTCACAGAGCCTAGTGTGCGGTGGGACACAGAGGTCTGGGCACGTAAGTTTGGACATTTGCAACAGGTTGAAGGCTGGTAAAGCTGTGGTAGCGGTTGTATGCTGGATCCAGCCATATAACTCAGAGGGAGTGCCTTTTTTTCCTCAAAACCTTGTAAGCAATGTCTTCCAGGAAACGAGGTACGGGGAGCAGGGCAAGTCCAGGGGTTAAAGGGACTCCTTCAAAAACAGGAGACTAACCTCAGGTTACTGCAGCATCAGTCTCCCCTGAAAGACCTGCGGCATTTGGCCTGGCCATTACAGTTGTCAGGCGTGGTGGCCACTACCAATATCCCTGCATCAGCTTATGTTACTAAGGATGATTTAGCATCAGCCCTGGCTGGCCTGGAAGGCAAAATAGCGGTTATGATTGCTACAGTAACACAAGGAGGGAAGAAACATCATAGATCTCCCTCCCCTGAACCTGGTCCCAGTGGTGAGTCACTTGAGCACCAGGATTCTTTTGGCATGGGTCCCTGTGATTTGGATCCAGAATGGGCAGAGGATTTGGAGGAGGAGGTCGTTAAAGACAAGGAGGAGGGAGAGGCTTAGGAGTCCTCAGCAGAGGATTTAGGTTCTGAGGAACCAATTTCGGTCTCCCAATCCCAGAAATTGTTTATCCATTCCTTGGCAGAGATGGTGAGAGCTGGATTTAAACTACCTCCGGTACAAGGACCAGGACCCTCCTGTTCTACCTTTAGGATCCTTGCGTCCTCAACCAGGTTCCCAGGTGTTTGCTTAGCAACCTTTATTGGAACAGGTAATTTACGCTGACTGGGACATCCTGGACAGAACATACTTGCCTCCAAAAGGGTTTCCTTTTTTATATTCTACGGAGGAAAAATTCAGGAAGAAGTGGGATACACCTTTGGTTGATGCTGCTATTTCTTCAGTGAATAAAAGTCTAACCTGTCCAGTGGATAATGCCCAGGGATTTAAGGATCTGGCAGATTAAAAAAACTGGAATCCTTACGAAAAGCTTCCTTTGTGGTAGCTGGGTCAGCGGTACAACCGGCAGTTGCGGCTATCAGTATTTGTCAGGCGTTGAAGGACCGTTTTAAAAAATTGGTCAGGAACTTACCTGTTCAAGAGGAAGTTTCTGACGAACTGTCAGAACTTCCTCGCGCTTTATGTTTTGCGGTAGAAGCATTAAAGGACTCGATTCAGCAGGTGTCTCGTTTTGCGCTACTCTCAATCCATATGCACAGAGTACTGTGGTTAAAGAATTGGTCGGCCGAGACGCCATGCAAGAGGCTACTCGCGGCTTTTCCTTTTCACGGTGAGCGTCTGTTTGGGGAAGATTTGGATAAATATATCCAAAAAAATCTCAGGAGGGAAAAGTTCCTTACTTCCGGTTAAAAGAAGGAGTAAGCAGCCTTCCTTTAAGATTCCCAATGCTCCTGGGCCAAGTGCCTCTTCCCCTAAGAGGAATCGACGACCTCAGCCACCTACCTTTAAGGAGCCTCAAGGTCAAAAAAGACCCTGGACCCAGAAACCAGCCAAGGCCAATTCCAAGTCCTCCTTGTGAAGGGGCGCCGCCTCGGGTGGGGGGCAGACTGCGGTGGTTCGCAGATGCTTGGGGGAAATTGGTTCAGGACAGGTGGGATATTTCCACCATGTCTCAGGGTTACAAAATAGAGTTTCGGGATTTTCCCCCAACTCGATATGTGGTATCCAGAGTCTCATCAGACCCTGGGAAAAGGAGGGGCCTATTCCTTGCTGCAGCTGGAAAGGCAGAAGGTAATTATCGAGGTTCCACACAAAGAAAGATTCAAGGGGTTCTACTCAAACCTATTTACAGTGCCGAAGCCGAACGGAGAGGTAAGGCCCATCTTGGACCTCAAATCCCTCAATTCCCTCCTAAACGTCCGAACCTTCTGGATGGAGTCGGTTCGTTAAGTAATCGCATCCTTGAGAAGGGGAGATTTTTTAGCGTCCATAGACATCAAAGATGCATACCTACATGTACCGATTTTCGGTCCACATCAAAGATTCCTGTGATTTGCAGTAGAAGGGTATCATTTCCAATTCGTGGCACTTCCATTCAGTCTAGCCACAGCCCCTCGGGTCTTCACAAAGGTTCTGGCCCCAGTGTTGGTATTCCTAAGGTCCCAGAAGATCTCGGTGGTTGGATATCTGGACGACCTCCTGTTAAGGGACCAAGCTTACTCCACCTTGGTAGAAAACGTTACGACTATGGTCCGTTTCTTAAGGTTCCTAGGCTGGATTCTAAATATGGACAAGTCGGCCCTTCATCCAGCTCTGGTCTTAACATATCTGGGTCTGATCTTGGACACAACCCAAGAAAGGGTAATTCTACCTCCCTTAAAGGTCAACTCTATAGTGGAGGTCAAAAGTTCAGGAGGTCAAAAGGGTAGAAGGTCCTTCGATTCGTCTGTGCATGAGGCTGTTGGGCAAGATGGTGTCATCCTTCAGCGCAGTTCCCTATGCGCAGTTTCACTCCAGGATGTTCCAGAGAGCTATCCTGGAAGTTTGGGACAGGTCGGTTCAAACTTTGGACCATCCCATGTCCCTATCCCTACAGGTAAAAAGGGAACTCTCTTGGTGGTCAAAGACCAGCAACCTGAACGGCGGAAAATCTTTTCCACCAGTATCCTGGAAAGTAGTAACTACGGACGCCAGTCGTCTAGGCTGGGGAGCAGTGCTGGAAGAGGCTTCCGTCCAGGGTTTATGGTCTCAGGTAGAGAAGACCTTGCCCATCAATCTGCTGGAAATTCGGGCAGCTCGCTTGGCTCTCCTATTTTGGACGTTCAGACTGCGGGGGTCCGAATCCAGTCCGACAACTCCACGGTGGTGGCATACATCAACCACCAGGGGGGCACCTGGAGCTGGGCAGCCCAAAGAGAAGTAAATCACATATTAACTTGGGCAGAGAGACATGTGCTGTTTATGTCGGCAGTCTTTATTCCAGGGGTGGACAATTGGCGGGCAGACTACCTAAGTCGCCAGAAGCTGCTACCGGGAGAGTGGTCTCTCCACCCCAAAGTTTTCCTTCAGATCTGCCAGCGCTGGAGGATGCCAGATGTGGATCTTCTAGCATCCAGATTCAATGCCAGGGTAGACAGGTTTGTATTCAGGACCAGGGATCCCCTCGCTGTCGGAACGGATGCATTGGTAGTTCCCTGGGACCGGTATTCTCTGATTTATGCTTTTCCTCCGATCCAGATACTGCCACACCTGTTGCTCAGGATACAGGAGGAGCAGATTACAGTGATCCTGGTGGCCCTGGTACTCAGAGATTGTGAAAATGGTGGTGGAGGACCCGCTGTGTCTCCCATACCGTCCAGATCTGTTATCTCAAGGTCCTATATACCATTCTTCTTTACAGTCGCTGAATTTGATGGCATGGCTATTGCGACCAGGGTGCTGAAAGACCGTGGTATCAGAGGTTCAACTTTATCTACTCTGATAAATGCTAGAAAGCCAGCTTCTAAAAGTATTTACCATAGGGTCTGAAAATCGTACATTTCCTGGTGCGAGAAGAAAGGATGGCATCCTCGCAAGTATGCGATTGAAAGGATCCATGCCTTTCTTCAATCAGGAATTGATTTAAATTTATCTTTAGGAACCATTAAAGGGCAAATTTCGACCTTATCAGTTTTTTTCCAGAGGCCAATTGCATTCCATTCTTTAGTGCGCACCTTCATTAAGGGGGTACTGCACTTAAAACCGCCGGTTAACCACTTGAGCCCCGGACCATTATGCTGCCTAAGGACCAGAGGTCTTTTTCCAATTTGGCACTGCGTCGCTTTAACTGCTAATTGCGCGGTCATGCAATGCTGTACCCAAACGAAATTTGCGTCCTTTTCTTCCCACAAATAGAGCTTTCTTTTGATGGTATTTGATCACCTCTGCGGTTTTTATTTTTTGCGCTATAAACGGAAAAAGACCGAAAATTTTGAAAAAAAATGATATTTTCTACTTTTTGTTATAAAAAAAATCCAATAAACTAAATTTTAGTCATACATTTAGGCCAAAATGTATTCGGCCACATGTCTTTGGTAAAAAAAATGTCAATAAGCGTATATTTATTGGTTTGCGCAAAAGTTATAGCGTCTACAAACTAGGGTACATTTTCTGGAATTTACACAGCTTTTAGTTTATGACTGCCTATGTCATTTCTTGAGGTGCTAAAATGGCAGGGCAGTACAAAACCCCCCCAAATGACCCCATTTTGGAAAGTAGACACCCCAAGGAAATTGCTGAGAGGCATGTTGAACCCATTGAATATTTATTTTTTTTGTCCCAAGTGATTAAAAAATGACAAAAAAAAAAAAAAAAAAAATATTTACAAAAAGTCGTCACTAAATGATATATTGCTCACACAGGCCATGGGCCTATGTGGAATTGCACCCCAAAATACATTTAGCTGCTTCTCCTGAGTACGGGGATACCACATGTGTGGGACTTTTTGGGAGCCTAGCCGCGTACGGGGCCCCGAAAACCAAGCACCGCCTTCAGGATTTCTAAGGGTGTAAATTTTTGCTTTCACTCTTCACTGCCTATCACAGTTTCGGAGGCCATGGAATGCCCAGGTGGCACAAAACCCCCCAAAATGACCCCATTTTGGAAAGTAGACACCCCAAGCTATTTGCTGAGAGGCATATTGAGTCCATGGAATATTTTATATTTTGACACAAGTTGCGGGAAAGTGACACTTTTTATTTATTTTTTTTTTTTTTTTCATAAAGTTGTCACTAAATGATATATTGCTCACACAGGCCATGGGCATATGTGGAATTGCACCCCAAAATACATTTAGCTGCTTCTCCTGAGTATGGGGATACCACATGTGTGGGACTTTTTGGGAGCCTAGCTGCGTACGGGACCCCGAAAACCAATCACTGCCTTCAGGATTTCTAAGGGTGAAAATTTTTGATTTCACTCTTTACTGCCTATCACAGTTTCGGAGGCCATGGAATGCCCAGGTGGCACAAAACCCCCCCAAATGACCCCATTTTGGAAAGTAGACACCCCAAGCTATTTGCTGAGAGGCATGGTGAGTATTTTGCAGCTCTCATTTGTTTTTGAAAATGAAGAAAGACAAGAAAAAAAATTTTTTTTTTTCTTTTTTCAATTTTCAAAACTTTGTGACAAAAAGTGAGGTCTGCAAAATACTCACTATACCTCTCAGCAAATAGCTTGGGGTGTCTACTTTCCAAAATGGGGTCATTTGGGGGGGGTTTTGTGCCACCTGGGCATTCCATGGCCTCCGAAACTGTGATAGGCAGTGAAGAGTGAAATCAAAAATTCACGCCCTTAGAAAGCCTGAAGGCGGTGCTTGGTTTTCGGGGTCCCGTACGCGGCTAGGCTCCCAAAAAGTCTCACACATGTGGTATCCCCGTACTCAGGAGAAGCAGCAGAATGTATTTTGGGGTGTAATTTCACATATTTCCATGGCATGTTTGAGCAATATATCATTTAGTGACAACTTTGTGCAAAAAAAAAAAAAAAAAAAAAAAAATTTGTCTCTTTCCCGCAACTTGTGTCGCAATATAAAATATTCCATGGACTCGACATGCCTCTCAGCAAATAGCTTGGGGTGTCTACTTTCCAAAATGGGGTCATTTGGGGGGATTTTGAACTGTCCTGGCATTTTATGCACAACATTTAGAAGCTTATGTCACACATCACCCACTCTTCTAACCACTTGAAGACAAAGCCCTTTCTGACACTTATTGTTTACATGAAAAAGTTTTTTTTTTTTTGCAAAAAAATTACTTTGAACCCCCAAACATTATATATTTTTTTAAAGCAAATGCCCTACAGATTAAAATGGTGGGTGTTTCATTTTTTTTTTTCACACAGTAATTGCGCAGCGATTTTTCAAACGCATTTTTTGGGGAAAAAACACACTTTTTTTAATTTTAATGCACTAAAACACGCTATATTGCCCAAATGTTTGATGAAATAAAAAAGATGATCTTAGGCCGAGTACATGGATACCAAACATGACATGCTTTAAAATTGCGCACAAACGTGCAGTGGCAACAAAATAAATACATGTTTAAAAGCCTTCAAAAGCCTTTACAGGTTACCACTTTAGATTTACAGAGGAGGTCTACTGGAAAAATTACTGCACTCGATCTGGCCTTCGCGGTGATACCTCACATGCATGGTGCAATTGCTGTTTACGTTTGACGACAGACCGCCGCTTGAGTTCGCCTTAGCGCGAGAGCAGGGGGCGACAGGGGTGTTTTTTTTTTTTTTTTTTTTTTTCTTTATTATTTTTTTGCTTTTTTAATCTTACTTTTAAACTGTTCCTTTCATATTTTTTTTTTTAATCATTTTTATTGTTATCTCGGGGAATGTAAATATCCCCTATGATAGCAATAGGTAGTGACAGGTACTCTTTTTTGAAAAAATTGTGGTCTATTAGACCCTAGATCTCTCCTCTGCCCTCAAAGCATCTGACCACACCAAGATCGGTGTGATAAAATGCTTCCCCAATTTCCCAATGGCGCTATTTACATCCGGCGAAATCTAAGTCATGAAATACTCGTAGCTTCCGGTTTCTTAGGCCATAGAGATGTTTGGAGCCACTCTGGTCTCTGATCAGCTCTATGGTCAGCTGGCTGAATCACCGGCTGCATTCTCAGGTTCCCTGTTGAGACAGGAGATCCAGAGAAAAACACGGAAGACGGTGGGGGGGGGGGGGGGGCATTCCCTCCCACGGCTTGTAAAAGCAGTCTAGAGGCTAATTAGCCGCTAGGATTGCTTTTACATGAAAGCCGACCGCTGGCTGAAAAGAATGATACCAAGATGATACCTAAACCTGCAGGCATCATTCTGGTATAACCACTCAAAGTCGTGAATGGCGTACCTGAAGACAAAAAAATGGTTAACAATGGTTAACAATAAAGCACAGTAAAGTGTAAATAATTACACACCTGAAAAACAAACATGATAAAACATAATAACAATAACAATAACAATAACAATAACAATAACAATCAATAACAATAACAATAAAACATTGCAGAATAGAATACAGTAAAAAAGAGCAGAACAATAGAGAGAGAGAATAGAGAGAGAGAGAACAATAAAACAACTACTATTTTTTTTATTTCATATTTTTTTTTTTTTTTTACACTTTTTTTGTAACTAACTTTTATAACGGTAACCGGTTCCAGGTTCGGGTCTCTCAAAATGCGATGGCATCTTGGGAGACCCTGTGAAAGTGTGCCTAGTCTGTGCAATGCTGTACCCTACGCTAATACTCAACTAGTGAATGGTAGCGTTCAAAACATTCACCAATGCAAAGACCAGGATTGTCAGGACAGGAGGGACAATAATAGCGGGTGTCACGCCTATATCCGTGCTTGCTGCAGACACGACATCTTTTTTGGGGGGTTCGCTGGGTAGGGGTACTCGGGAGGACATAAAAATGCCTCTCATGCAGCCGACTGCATTTGGTTGGGGATGTGAATGGGGGAAGTACGGGCGCTGCAGAAGCGGTGGGTTCCCAATTAGGATTGGCGAATGCAGCAGGAAGGGCACTATGGGCACGACGGGCCTGTGTTTGTCTTTTTGGTGGCAGCGGGACACTACTTGTGCTTGCCACCTCACCAGCTTGAACTGCACTTATGGGACTCGCCACGTCACCACGTGTTACTGCAGTGCTGGTTTGACTACGACCGGGGTGTACTAGGCCGCTGGTGCTTGCCAGTTCACCAAAACACTACCAAAAAACTGTTAGCGATCGCAGGGATCAGGCCTGACTCTGCGAACGCTGCAGTTATGCGTTTAGTGCCTTGTAAGTGACAGTGATCGATCGATACTGCACTTGGGTGGGCTGGGCCGGGCCGGGCGGAGGGGCAAAACGCAGGTGCTAGCAGGTATCTGGGCTGATCCCGCTAACACTGCGTTTTTGGGAACCCTAAACTGCTGGTGACGCCAGTATAGATCTGATCGGATCAGATATTGATCCGTTCAGATACTATACCACTAAGGGAGGTGTATGCTGCGTGCGTGGGTGTTAGCGGTACTGGCGCTAATCTGACGCTGCCTGGGGCTGGTGCTTACCAGTTCACCAAAATGCTACAAAAAAAACTGTTAGCGATCGCAGGGATCAGGCCTGACTCTGTGAACGCTGCAGTTATGCGTTTAGTGTTTTGTAAGTGACAGTGATCGATCGATACTGCACTTGGGTGGGCTGGGCTGGGCCGGGCGGAGGGGCAAAACGCAGGTGCTAGCAGGTATCTGGGCTGATTCCGCTAACACTGCGTTTTTGGGAACCCTAAACTGCTGGTGACGCTAGTATAGATCTGATCGGATCAGATATTGATCCGTACAGATACTATACCACTAAGGGAGGCGTATGGTGCGTGCGTGGGTGTTAGCGGTACTGGCGCTAACCTGACGCCTGGGGCTGGTGCTTGCCAGTTCACCAAAATGCTACCAAAAAAACTGTTAGCAATCGCAGGGATCAGGCCTGACTCTGCGAACGCTGCAGTTATGCGTTTAGTGCCTTGTAAGTGACAGTGATCGATCGATACTGCACTTGGGTGGGCTGGGCTGGGCGGAGGGGCAAAACGCAGGTGCTAGCAGGTATCTGGGCTGATCCCGCTAATACTGCGTTTTTGGGAACCCTAAACTGCTGGGGACGCTAGTATAGATCTGATCGGATCAGATATTGATCCGTTCAGATACTATACCACTAAGGGAGGCGTATGCTGCGTGCGTGGGTGTTCGCGGTACTGGCGCTAATCTGACGCTGCCTGGGGCGACGCATATCACCGCCGGGCGATCGGGGGGCTAAACCTTTATTCGGTAATAAACGGCGGGTGCCCTGACACTATAAAAAATAAACGAACTAACCAGCGTCACCCGTAACGGTTATACGGTGATCAGTGGTGAAAGGGTTAACTAGGGGGCAATCAAGGGGTTAAAACATTTATTAGGTAGTATATGGGGGTCCCTGTCGCTATAAAACGCTGACGGCGAACCTCAATATTTACCTCACTAACTAGCGTCACCAGCGACACTAATACAGCGATCAGAAAAATGATCGCTTAGCGACACTGGTGACAGGGGGTGATCAAGGGGTTAAAACTTTATTAGGGGGGGTTAGGGGGGTACCCTAGACCTAAAGGGGGGTAACAGTAACTGTGCCAACACAGTAACTGTCACAAACTGACAGCTAGCAGTAATCAGGAAAAAAAAAAAAAAAAAAAAAAAAAAACTGCTGGTGTCAGTTTGTGACAGGGGGGGGGGGGGGTGATTGGGGGGGGATCGGGGGGCGATCGGGGGGGGGATCGGGGTGATTTGTGTGCCTGGCATGTTCTACTGTGTGTGTGTAGTGTTGTGCACTCACATACTTGTCGTCTCTCCTCGGGCCGGAACGGAAAATACCGACCCGAGGGGAGATGACATCACTTCCTTTGCTGCTGTTTAGCATACAGCAGCAAAGGAGCGTTTTCATTGGCCGGCGGCGATCGCGAGGGGGGGGCCACGAACGGATGGTCTCCCCCTCATCACCGATCGCCGCTGGACATAGGACGACCGCCTCGGGCACCGGGGGGGGGTCCGATCGGACCCCCCACCCGCGGAAGGCAAATCACGTACCCTGTACGTGATTTTGCCTGTCCGTGCCACTTTGCCGACGTACATCGGCGTGAGGCGGTCGTCAAGTGGTTAAGCATCCCTTATGTCCCTGGGACTTGAACTTGGTACTATCAGCCCTACAGGTTCAACCCTTTGAACCGATTAGGCATATTCCTTTAATTCTGTTGACCAGGAAATTGGTTTTTCTAGTAGCCATAACTTCGGCTAGAAGGGTGTCTGAATTGGCGCACTTTCATGTAAAAAAAACTTTTCTATTTTTACATCAGGTGGTGATGCGCCCCCATCCAGATTTTTTACCTAAGGTGGTTTCCAATTTTCATTTGAATCATTTTACCTTCCTTTTTCCCCAATCCTAAGACTAAGGAGGAAAAGTCGCTTCACTCACTGGATGTAGTGAGAGCAGTCAAGGTGTACTTAACCTCCCTGGCGGTATGATTATTTCGGATTTTAGGTGCTGAAAGCGGTACAATTATTTTGCATGGAAATTTGGCGTTTTATATTGTAGGTCTGTAATTCTTAACAATAACACACTTAAATCTGTCCAAACAAGAGTCTAGTAGATATCCCGGGTATGATAAAGTTTGAAACACAAAAACATTAATTATAATATAATAAATAAAAATAAATAATGAAAAAAATAAAAATAAATAGTAATAAAATAAATTTCCCCACGATTCACTATCGCTCAATTCTGCAAGTGTTCTAATTTACTATCGCTGTTTTCTAGCTGGTCTAAAGCCACTTTTGACATAAAGGGACACTTTTTGGTTGCTATGGACAATCTCCAGTTTCCAGGCAGAAAGAACAGTATATATCACATAAAACTGCATGCAGGGCATGGGCCAAAGCACTGGGGACAAAAGGGATGTGAAATAATTTCATACAGTACTGTAATCTGTAAGATTACAGTACTGTATGTGTTATGATTTTAACTTTTTTTTTAATTTGCCGCCAGGCTCCGCCCCCATGCGTTGCGACGCTCGCAGGGAATGGAGCCTGGCAAGGAGAGGCTTCGGAGGAGGACGGAGCCCGCAGTTTGAAACACAAAAACATAAATTATAATATAATAAATAAAAATAAATAATTAAAAAAATAAAAATAAATAGTAATAAAATAAATTTCCCCACGATTCACTATCGCTCAATTCTGCAAGTGTTCTAATTTACTATCGCAGTTTTCTAGCTGGTCTAAAGCCACTTTTGACATAAAGGGACACTTTTTGGTTGCTATGGACAATCTCCAGTTTCCAGGCAGAAAGAACAGTATATATCACATAAAACTGCATGCAGGGCATGGGCCAAAGCACTGGGGACAAAAGGGATGTGAAATAATTTCATACAGTACTGTAATCTGTAAGATTACAGTACTGTATGTGTTATGATTTTTACTTTTTTTTAAATTTGCCGCCAGGCTCCGCGCCCGTGCGTCGCAACGCTCGCAGGGAACGGAGCCTGGCAAGGAGAGGCTTCGGAGGAGGACGGAGCCCGCAGACACAGCGGGGGACATCGCAAGATCCCGGGAACAAGGTAAGTAAAGCCACACCAGGATCCTGCGATGTAATCCCGAGTGTGGCTCGGGGTTACCGCTAATGGTCCTGAATTTTAACCCCGAGCCACACTCGGGAAAACCGCCAGGGAGGCTACGCATGTCAGCTCCTTTTCGGAAGACTGATTCCCTTTTTGTTCTGCCAGAGGGTCCTAAGAGGGGACAGGCAACCTACTATTTCTAGGTGGATTCGCCAACTCATTATCCAGGCTTATGAGCTGAAACGCAGGGTTCCACCTCAATATTTCAAAGCTTATTCTACTAGAAGAGTTAGTACATCGTGGGCAGTGCGCCAACAGGTGTCTATGGCTCAGGTTTGCAAAGCAGCCGCTTGGTCTTAAGTTCATACGTTCACCAGGTTTTACCAGCTGGATGTTAGATCTCAAAAGGAGGCTATTCTTGGCCACAGCATGCTGCGAGCAGCTTAATAAGTCCTGGGCCTGAAGGGGATCTAAGAATACTTTGCCCTCCCCTCAAAGGCATTGCTTTAGGACATCCCAGATAGTCATTATTATGGCGCTCTGTGTCCTGTGATGTACTATAAAGAAAAATTGATTTTTAAAACAGCTTACCTGTAAAATCCTTTTCTTATAGTACATCACGGGACACAGAGATCCCTCCCTTATTTTCTGGGATCTTCATTGCTTGCTTCAAAACTAAAGGTACTTCCTGTATGGGAGGGGTTATATGAAAGGAACCTTCTTACTATTGGTTGCCAGTGTCCAATCACCTAAAGGTAGCATATAACCCAGATAGTCATTATTATGGCGCTCTGTGTCCTGTGATGTACTATAAGAAAAGGATTTTACAGGTAAGCTGTTTTAAAAATCAATTTTTCTTTATAGTACATCACACCTACAACTATATTGTCTCATTTAGTCCATAATGTTACTTTACTTTCAGAGACCTGACTCTGGCTCTACACAGCTCAGCTACACACAAGCATATACCCCTTTTTTCTGCTGAAGGATTTAATATCCTAATCCTTTTTTCTGCTGAAGGATTTAATATCCTAATCAAATATAAATATAGACATGCACTAAGATTGACATGTTATACTAACATGTTTGATTGATTCACAGGAAACATTGGCTTTAAAATCATATACAAGTTATTTATACCTCTCTCTGTGGGTGATCCGGCTTAGCTGGAACTTGGGAGATTCCTGAGGGGAAGAACCATTTGTGTCCAGAAATTCGCTCTGATATCAGTTACCCACTGTAGATCCAGCTCTGAGTCCCCAAAACATTGGGGCTAGAACCTCTGGTTGGGAAACTTCTGCAATCTACACATATGCATCTATGTATGTATTATTATGTGTACTTTAACATGTTCTTGTTGATTTTTTCTTTTTTTGTATTGCATATGTACTTTGTTCTTTTGCTGATTTATCTCTGTTTCTATTTACTAGAAATAAAGTCCACGAATTTTCCTGAAGAAGCCGTAAGGTGAAACATGTACATGGCCCCTCTGTCTGTCGGCTGTTGGCGCGGGGTGGGACTTCGGTGGAGAGGCAGCGCTCCCTCTGTGATACAGTATTCCTCCACAACGTCCGTTTTGCATCATCACAGCGTGACGTCACACGTCGCACCCACCTGATGCACTGGGGAGGTGTATAAATAGACTCATGCGGCGTCATTTATGCTGCTGGAGTCCCTGGGAGCCCTACACCTCATGCAGCTGCTAACAGGTAGATCTGCTGAACTTATTGACAACACCTCTCACATGCAATGCAACTGCATTGCACTACTTAAGAATAAAAGGTGTGGTATATTTAAGGCTTTACCCTCCCTTTTTTATTCTTACCTGCAGATTTATTTTCTTCATTTATGGTTGTGCCTACATTTGATTTTGCTTTAAAGTCTTTGCACCCATGGGCCAAATAGCATCTGAAGGCAAGTTTTTCCTTTATCATATAAGCAGGAACTCTTAAATGATTGAATTTATAAGGGACCTTATTACAACTATACTGTCTCACTTAGGCCTTAATGTTACTTTACTTTCAAAGACCTGACTCTGGCTCTACATAGCTTAGACAATCATTGCTGTCAGCTGCATGAGATTATAGACTACCAGTTATATATTTAAAAGAAGTTTCTTATGTAAGCATATACCCCTTTTTTTCTGCTGAAGGATTTCATATCCTAATTAAATATAAATATAGGTATGCACTAAGATTGACATGTCATACTAACATTTTTGATTGATTCACAGGAAACATTGGTTTTAAAATCATATACAAGTTATTTATACCTCTCTCTGTGGGTGATCCAGCTTAGTTGGGAGATTCCTGAGGGGAAGGACCATTTGTGTCCAGAAATTCGCTCTGATATCAGTTACCCACTGTAGATCCAGCTCTGAGTGACCAAAACATTGGGGCTAGAACCTCTGGTTGGGAAACTTCTGCTATCTATACGGATGCATCTATGTATGTATTATTATGTGTACTTTAACATGTTCTTGTTGATTTTTTCTTTTTTTTGTTTTGCATATGTACTTTGTTCTTTTCCTGATTTATCTCTGTTTCTATTTACTAGAAATAAAGTCCAGGCATTTTCCTGAAGAAGCCATAAGACGAAACATGTACATGGCCCCTCTGTCTGTTGGCGCGGGCGGGACTTTGGTGGAGAGGTAGCGCTCCCTCTGTGATACAGTATTCCTCCACAGCGTCCATTTTGCATCATCACAGCGTGACATCACACGTCGCACCCACCTGACACACTGGGGAGGGGTATAAATAGACTTGTGCTGCATCATTTATGCTGCTGGAGTCCCTGGGAGCTCTACACCTCATGCAGCTGCTAACAGGTAGATCTACTGAACGTATTGACAACACCTCTCACATGCACTGCAATTGCATTGCACTACTTAAAAATAAAAGGTGTGGTATATTTAAGGCTTTACCCCCCCCCTTTTTTATTCTTACCTGCAGATTTATTTTCTTCATTTATGGTTGCGCCTAAATTTGATTTTGCTTTGAAGTCTTTGCACCCATGGACCAAATAGCATCTGAAGGCAAGTTTTTCCTTTATCATATAAGCAGGAACTCTTAAATGATTGAATTTATAAGGGATCTTATTACAACTATACTGTCTCACTTAGGCCCTAATGTTACTTTACTTTCAAAGACCTGACTCTGGCTCTACATAGCTTAGACAATCATTGCTGTCAGCTGCATGAGATTATAGACTCCCAGTTATATATTTAAAAGAAGTTTCTTATGTAAGCATATACCCCTTTTTTTCTGCTGAAGGATTTAATATCCTAATTAAATATAAATATAGACATGCACTAAGATTGACATGTCATACTAACATTTTTTGATTAATTCACAGGAAACATTGGTTTTAAAATCATATACAAGTTATTTATATCTCTCTCTATGGGTGATCCAGCTTAGTTGGGAGGTTCCTGGGGGCAGGACCATTTGTGTCCAGAAATTCGCTCTCATATCAGTTACCCACTGTAGATCCGGTACTGAGTCCCCAGAACATTGGAGCTAGAACCTCTGGTTGAGAAACTCCTGCTATCTATACGGATGCATCTATGTATGTATTATTTTTTTTCCATTAAACACGTTTTTTTTATTGAAAATATATTAGACACATATACATCCATACATTTCTTGTATCAAAAAACTTCAAGTAATACAATGTATATTAACAGGCAATTCGCTATGTCTTCCCCCAATTATAAATATTGAGAAACACTATCTGTTATATCACCATCAACATTCGAGATACCTTCTAATACTGCGCACACCATGTCTCTCTATTAAATGCTTCTCCCTCCGACATGCATTCCTAACAAAAAAGTTATTGGTCTATGCATCCTATTGTAACACCCTTTTTAGTTTTCAGTGTCATATACAGGTTTCAGGTGCTTTGAGCCACTTGTCCCAAATTTTTTCATACTTAGTAGGACACCCTCTATGTGTATATATGAGTTTCCTACAGGGTAATACTGTATTTAGTTCTGTAATCCATTGTGTGAGCTCTGGAGGATCAGGCCTCATCCAAAGCCTAGCTATAACTTTTCTTGCAGAGAAGAGTGTTTCATGAAGAAATATCTTTTGAAATTTGTTAATCTCTGTGTCTGGGAAAATTCCCAAAATGCACATTTTGGGCTGTAATGTGACAGGGGAGCCCATTGTGTCATGTAGGAATCTCACTACCTGGGTCCAGAAAGCCTGTATCAGCGGGCAATGCCATATTAAGTGAAAGTGCCTACTGCTTGATTGCACATTATACATGTTGCAGATTGACTCTGTTTATATCTAGAGATTCTATACGGTGTGAGGTAGGATCTGTGCAATATGAAAATCTGAGTCAACCGATCCGATAGTTTAGCAGATTTAATTCAAGCATCAAGAGCATCACTCCATTCATCATCTTCCATATTACCCACCTCCACCTCTCTCTCCCACCTAGGTTTCAATGCATATGCTATTTTGGTCGCTGATGGTGTTGTCAGCATAAGGTAGAATTGGGAGATCAATTTTTTGGGGCCTGGGTATTTCACAGGTTCCATGAGAGGATTATTGACTGAGACAAGATCATCTGATGGAAGTTGCGATCGAAAGGCATGGCGTAGTTGTAGGTATCTGAAGAATAATTGGTTTGGAAACATAAACTCAGATTTCAACCTGTCAAAGCTCTTCAATTTTCCATTACTGACAATATGGGACAAGTAGAATATCCCCCTAGAGCTCCACACCTCACTGTCTGGGATCAAAGAGAACTCAGACAGATCTGGATTGTGCCATAAGTGGTAAAATCATGTATTGCTGGTATGCTCAACTTATCAGAAGCTAGCTTCCAGATCTTCCTATATTGGTACAAAAGTGATCTACGGTTATCCATCCTCGCCACCCCTCTTACTCCCCCTGTTATCATCACCATTGAATCCTGGGTCTGCCGAGACCACTCTGGACATAGAAAACTGAGGAATCTCTCCCTATCCACCTTATCAACATGAAAAATTTGTGCCAGTTGGGCTGCCAAATAGTACATGTTGAAATCCGGGAGGGCCATACCAGCTAGATCAGTGGGGTTCTTCAATTTATCCCAGGACAGTTTGTGCCTATTATTGCCCCATATGAATGGTTTTAGGATAGCTTCTATTACCTTAAAATGTCTGAGAATTAAATATACCGGTGAGTGCCATACCATGTATAAAATTTTGGATAAAAGAACCATTTTTGTTGTTTATACGGCCCATTACTCCCAAAGGAAGACAAGCCCATATCTGAGTCTTCTGTCTGAGCATTTCATATAGTGGGTCTATATTTAGTGGTATATAGTCTGCTGGGTCTCTAGTCAGCCTTACCCCCAGGTATTTAATAGTATCTACCCTCTGTAAAGGTAATATGGCTCTATTCCCAGGTGGCGGAAAACTGTCCAGGGGGAGTATCTGTGACTTGTCCCAATTTATTAGAAGGCCGGAAAACATACCGAACTGTTTAATTAAGTCTAGAGCTAACGGTAGGGAATTATCTGAGTCATCTAGATATAGAAGCGTGTCATCCGCGTACATGCTGATCTTTTCCATCACCTCCCCTCTACCAAGTCCCATAATTCCAGGGTGTGCCCGAATAGCTATCGCGAGTGGCTCTGCAGCCAGCGCGTAAAGCAGCGGCGACAGAGGACACCCCTGTCTCGTACCCCTGGTCAAGAGAAACCGTCCAGATGACCAGCCATTAGCCAGTACTTTTTCGACCGGGGCCTGATACAAGAGCTGCACCCACTTTATAAATTTAGGTCCCAAACCGAAACTGCTAAGACAGGTTCACAGGTATCTCCACTCTACTGAATGAAATGCCTTAGCTGTGTCTAAGGCTACTATCACCCGTGACACCGGACAATCATGAATGGCCTGTAAATTTATAAATAATCTTCTGAGGTTAAAGGAGGTATTTCTACCTGGTATAAATCCAGCCTGATCACTATGCACTAAGGACAGAAGAACTTTATTCAGGCGGATGGCAAGCACTTTCGCAAGTATCTTGACATCCACCTGAAGCAAAGAGATGGGTCGGTATGACTACGGGACATGTGGGTCCTTACCCGGTTTGGGGATCACTACAATAGTTGCTTCACACATCAATGCCGGCATTTCAGAGTCCTAAAAGATGGCATTATATAGTTTAAGCAGCCTGGGAATTAACAGGTCTGAATAAGTGGAGTAAAATTCCACAGGCAAACCATCGGATCCCGCGGCTTTAAGGTTACTAAAGAAATCCCTAAATATATCAGACACTTTGCTAGGTTCCGTCTCCAGTACATCATCAGGGGAACGTAGTGAAATCACCACTGGAGGCCTTTCCTCACAATGTACCAGATGTGCCAGAAGTTTCCCAGTCCTTTCCCCATGTTCAAATGAGTTCTGTTTATGAAAAAAAAATTTTCTTTTGGACTTTTCATAATGTAGTTGATCAAGAGCTCTCAAGCATAATTTAAGATCGTTTGCTCTATCAATGGTGGGATCATTAAGAAATCCTTCCTCTGCTTTTCGTACACTTTCCTCTGCCCCATCAATCGTCAACTCAGATGTTCTTTTAATTTGGTTAATGCGCCCTAGTGAGAGCCATGCGGGCGTGTAGTTTGTACATTTCCCACACTGATTGTACTGTGGCTGAGTCATCATTTGTCCTGAAGTATTGCTCCCATTCCACTGGGAGGTCATCATCCTCTGGGAGACTCCACTGCCTGCCATAATTTTATTTGAAGCGCTTTTTTACTACCGAAATGTAAGTTGTTTACTTATTTTAATAAATCTGTTTTTCCAAACGGTATTATGCTATGTGGCCCCCCTTCTTTATTCTTATATGGACTATCCATCTGAGATGATCCGTGGGAAGGTTTGCCATTCATTTTAAGTTCCGTCAGAAGTTTGGATATGTTCTGAAGCTTTGCTGCCATCCAATCGTGAGGTTCCTCCTTTTGATTGCCCGTTGGGGTTACAAGCTTGATTGACTCATTGAACGTACGTTCCTATGAGTTCAATCCTTCTGGTAAGCCTTCACTTTGTCTCTATGTGGAGGGTCCATCACACTTTTGCATGTGTTATCCACGTGGTGAATAAGGAACTATACATACTTTTGGACTAACATCAGTCCCTTTCAGCTCTTAAAACATCTGAAGAACATCAGAGACTTTATTTGTTTATTTGTTAAGCTACCACATTTTGCAATTTTTGCTGTTTGATATAGACGTTTTCTTTATTCTTATATCTTTATAAGTTTTTTAAACCTACAGCGCTACACTTGTATATGCATTTGAGCAATGTCAGCCAAAAGGGATTTAATTGCCATGAGGCAGGTGGATGACCACAGGACAAAGAGACAGAGATCCAGTAGGGACAATGATCAGATAATGAACGGGGAGAAAAACCTGCGTCTATAAGTCTGGGAGAGGGAGTTTTAGACAGTAGGATAAGATCTATTCGGGAAATAGCATGATGGGACGTGGAGAAGCAAGAGTAAGCTCTGGTTGAGGGGTTTCTGGCCCTCCATGTATCAACAAGGTTAAAACTATGCAGTAATCTAGCGAATCTGGTTAAATAAGAAGAGGGCGACGAGGGCATTGAACTGCTCATTCTATCCATAGCGGGGTCTAACACATTATTAAAATCCCCCATCCATATCGCTGGGATAGTAGGGTACATAGCCATATAATCAAAACCAATGGTGAGCACCTCATAGCTAAATGGTGGTGGGACGTAGAATGCTAACAGAAGTACCAGTTCCCCATAAATGTTGGCCCTTAGGAATACATATCTTCCAAGTGGGTCAATCTCCGAACCCTGGAGCTCAAAGTGTGTGGTTTTTGTAATTAAGATGGACACACCCCTGGAATGTGTGGTGTGGACCGAGTGGAATGCCAACCCTATCCAAGGCTTTTTGAGTGCTCTGTGTGCCATGCCCTCTGCGTGAGTCTCCACCAGAGCCACTACATCTGCCTTTTGTTTTTTAAGCAGTGTAAATACTGCTGACCTCTTAATTGGGTCTCTAATACCGCGGACGTTCCACGTGAGCAATTTCAGGTTGGCCATTGGGGCAAGTTACAAGACTGTCGAGCTCCAGGATTCAGAAAAATCCATACAATATACACAGTGACACATAACCTCGAGTAATAGACTTTTCATGAAAATAAATTGTATCTATCATGATGGTATAGACATGCGTTTAGTACATAGCAACATAACGTGTTTCTCAACTTTTGAAAATCCCCCTCCCCGCTCTGCACAATCCCGAACTGGTGCGGGCATTTATCCCAAACTGCCAACGTGGCATAAACAGTGTCCAACCTGAGGAAAAAAGATTTATCAAAAACCGACTCATATAATCAGTCACTGTGACTAGTAAAGATTGAGTAGTGTTGCAAATAAAAGAGCAGGTCAACATAGCAGTGAACAGTTTGTTCCATCTCAGGTTGTGGGTATTGATGTGTGGGGCGAAACTACGCTGAGTAACGATACACATCTCAGGACTTACTTCCATTAGTGAGATTTTCAAAGGGAGATCATCCTCCGCCGGCAGTAATTGTGGACTATTCAGTGTCAAACCCACGTAGTGGGCTGAGTAACTCTGAATGGGGTATGTAGACAAAGTGAACATTCCATGGACATGGTGGAGAACAGGGGCCATGTGGATGCAGGTCCTGCGTATACTTGTTATAACTGTTTTAGCGTCCAACATGTTGCATCCGTGGACATAATAACAGTTCCGTTCATATCCCTGACAAGCTATTATTCATTCAGCAAGATACATAGCACTCGGGTATGTTTCTTTGGATGGCATAAGAAGGGGTAATAGTGACAGTGCACTGAGTTACGGCCATGACATGCCATTGTGCTGCTGGGGGTAAAAGAAGGGAAAGAGTCAGAGTCAGTGTGTGCCAAGGTCAGCACTGGCAATAACTATACTGAACCGTAAAAGACTCAGGTCCCGTTCCCCCCGCAAACAAATGGGGGTTTGATGAAAGACAAACCAGGAAGAGTAACAGGATTACTTATCTGTGTGCGTCTCTTTGCTCCAGCCACGCAATGGCCGCTTCCGGATCCTCAAAGAAGTGAGCACGGTCCTCTCCTTCAACGCGCAGACCTGCTGGAAAGAGCATAGCATACTTTATATTTTTGATTCGGAGACGTCGTTTAACTTCTGTGAAGGTTCGCCTTCTGCGTTGTACTTCAGCAGAGAAATCCAGCAAGACAGCGATCATCTTGTTTCCAAAGGGAATGTTGCCTTTTTCCCTGCTGAGACGAAGTATGGCGTCGCGATCTCTAAAGTTAAGGAACTTTGCTATGAACGTGCGTGGGGGAGCTACAGCAGGTGGTGGTTTTCCCGACAAACGGTGCGCATGTTCACTACAAATGTAGGGGAAGGGGAATCTCTCTCATAAGTATCACAAAGTAGGTTTTCCAAGAATGTGGGGGGTCTTTCCCCTCTGCTCCTTCAGGGAGGCCAATGAATCTTAAATTACAACGTCTCAGTCTGTTTTCAATCTCTTCCTGCTTTTGCATGAGCTGATTTACCTGGAATTGCAGTTCTGCTGTGTAGTTCTGCAGCGGGGGGAGGGAGTCTTCCACATTGCCCAGTCTGGTCTCTGCCTCTGTCACTCTCTCTCTCAGCTTTTGAAAGTCTTGTCTTACCAGAGAGATGTCTACTTTTACTTCCTCAATCTTTGCTGTGACCGTGGTCTGGCAGGCTGCTACTGCTTCTTGGCATGCTGTGATGGCTTCCAGCACTTTAGCTGTATCTGTTCCGACGCCCCCCTCCTCCCCCTGCATGGCGGCACCATCTTCCCCCTGGGACTCAGCGTCTTGACGGCGGTATTGTCCCAGTTTTGCGACCGCTGAAGCGTTTTTTTTCGGTGGCGACATGATCCGAGCTCTGTCCCCTAGCGTCCTATTCCATGTCGCTCTAGGTCACGCCCCCCTATGTATGTATTATTATGTGTACTTTAACATGTTCTTGTTGATTTTTTCCTTTTTTTGTTTTGCATATGTACTTTGTTTTTTTGCTGATTTATCTCTGCTTCTATTTACTAGAAATAAAGTCCATGCATTTTCCTGTAGAAGTCGTAAGGCGAAACACGTAGAATGATTGCGTGGAAAACTGTCAGGTCAACTCAAGGCTAGGTGACAGATGCACACCGTATGGATCAGGAGTGCACCGCAAGGTAGTGGACCCTACAGCTGACTGCTGTGGATGGAAGTCAGGGTAGTTAGGAAGGCATGGCCACTGGAACACCAGCATGGATCCCACCGGGGTTAGAGCATAAGATTTCCTGGGGGCACGGCGGCACCTAACATGGACGCTTAGTCCGGGAGCTCCGTCCATCAGCCGACTGGTTCCACTCCTCAAGTGTGGGAGACAACCCGGGGACCATCCACATGTATTCTGGAGCGGTAAGACGCAACTTACAGCCCGCTTTTGAAGCCTCACCGGCCCGGCCTGAGACAGCTAAAATGGCGGCGGCCCCTTACTGTGTTACCTCAGATATCACACAGATCTCGCAGCCCACGTCCTCCCCCTCTTTACTGCAGCAAGACAACCTTGCACACAGCACTGCCCTGGGCCAAACCTCCCCTGCTTCTACAGAATCCCTATTAGGACGCTGTATGGCAGGTGCAGACTTTTCACCTATGGAAGCAGGCCCTCCCCAGTCACAACAACTACTACAGCCCGGGGACTTGGGCCTACCCCAGCCTGTTGATGTTGCGGATCTCTTTAATAAATTTGCTGTACTCCTGGACAGGGGATTAATCAACACAGCTAATAAGATTACAAATGATATTAAAGCAGATTTACAGAATATTGGATCCCGCATGGAAATAATAGAAACACACCTGGAAGCCACCGCATCTAGAACAAATCAGAATACTGCCTGCATACAGATTCTCCAGGAACAGCTTGAAACTGCGCATGCAAAGATTGACGACCTGGAGAACAGGAATCGAAGGTATAACTTCAGATTAAGGGGGCTCCCTGAGTCTTATAAAGACATACCAGTCACAATACAAGCTTTCATTAAGGATTTACTTCCTGACACCCCACAGCACAGATTGGAGTTAGACCGGGCTCACAGGGCTCTCAAACCACCTAGAGCAGACGGTCTTCCACGTGACGTCGTGGTCAAACCACATTTTTACTCCATCAAGGAGGAAATAATGCGGAAATCAAGATCAATGCCTAAAATCATCTTCCAAGGCCACTAACTGCAAATTTTTGCGGATCTCTCCCCATCCACTATACAAAAGAGGAGATCCTTGAAACCACTCCTTCAAATCCTGATGGACAAGGCTATCAAGTATTGGTGGCTCTTTCCGTTTCAGCTAAAATTCATCTGGAAGGGCAAATCATACACTTTTGGTTCGCTTCAAGAAGGAGAAAAGGTTCTGCTTCAACTGGGCCTCATCAGCCAGGACTTTAACTCTACACCGTCGGGATCAAATCCAAATTCAACGAAAAGGCAACTTCCAACCAGCCCTCTGACACCAATATGGGAATCGGTGAAGTCCAAGAAACATAAGGAGACAGCCCCTCCATGACTCTTTTGACTATGAGACCATCTGGGCCGTGTCCGGTCCTAGTGGCCTTTTTATTTTTTTCTTTCTTCTCAGGTGACCTGGGGGGTCTCGTACCCCGGGCTGGTCCCTCATGGGATGGTTACCCCTTGGCCTAAATTTTTTATTGGGCCGAGGGGATCTCGCGGGGAGTCCCTGCCGGGGTTATGAGTCCTACCTAAAATTTACACTAGACACAATTTATAGATGGGGCCCCCCTCTCAGCCATGTCCCTAGGGAGGTGTCTGAGAGGAGGAGGAGGAATGATATTAACCACAATCAGTCTGGGCTCACCATAGTGACCTGCTCCTCTTATATCCCTATCGCTGAAAGAATTACCTAGTGTACCCGACCCATCCGGAATACCCTTGCTCCCTATCCCCTCCACCATGGGCATCTATGCCCACATGGATCTCCATCCTAAAAAGGCTCACAGTTTTACGTTACTTTTTTTTTTCTCTCTTTTTTGTTCTATTTTCAAGGCAATATGTAGTTTCACCTCCTGCTCAATTTTACATTTCCATTAGTTGCAGCTGCCTAGGGTGAAATGTCTTGCCAGTTATTACTGTTAGAGCCTAGCAACCTTTATCAGTCATCCCTTTTTTTGGTTTTACTTAGAGATATAGTTTTAGCGGCCTGTCTGCTGGAGTGGTGCTCATGCACCCCCTCTTGTCTGTGAGAACAGATTTTAGTCTTTTCTCTGGACAAGTGTAGTCCCTGTCGTTTAGAGGGACTCTAAAGTTCACCCTTAACATAGATGGGGGATCCTGTCACCTCCATCCCTCAGAAGACTCCCTTGTCTTTCGTCTTTCCTGTCTCCTTTACTTTCTTCTCTCTTTCACAAGACGCTCAATATATTCTCTTTTCAGAAGTCGACTGGGGGGAAACACCCCGAGGTTATATACTGACATCAGAGGACTCTGCCAGGCCTGCGAGGTACCTAGGCCTCACTGAACTCGACTGGGTAAGTGCTGATTTGGCCCCAGATCGTTCCCCACATCTGCTCAATGGCTAATACACCACAGATACAAACTACTATCAAGGTAGTTACGCATAATGTGCAGGGATTGAATTCTCCCATTAAAAGACGTAAAATTTTTACCTACATGCACTCGCAAAAAGCTGACATAATTCTCATACAGGAAACACACTTCCCTAAAAATTTCTGCCCATCGTTCATTCACTCTAACTTCCCCTTCTTTTCTTTGGCCAATGCCGAGACTAAGACTAAGGGAGTGGGCATTTTCATCTCAAAGAGATGCAAATTCACCTTAAAGTCAGAACACAAAGACCCAGACGGGAGATATATATTACTGGTGGGTGAATTAGATGGACAATTATACTCATTTATAGCATATTATGCCCCCAATACAGGCCAATTAGCCTTCTTCCAAAACATGCTGCAGACCCTAAATCCGCTAACTGAAGGCACAGTGATCTTTGGGGGAGACTCCAACACCGCGTTCGATCAGGGACTGGATAAATCTAGACCCCCGGGCGCACGCTTAACCAGACCTTCTAAACAGAGCCTTCGTTTGGCCAAATTATTATTTCAACATGGTCTAGTCGACATATGGAGGGAAGTCAACCCCACTGCCCGAGACTTCACCCACTACTCAAACCCTCACGGAACCTTCTCTAGGATCGACCATATTCTCCTTACATCACCCTCTATCCCACTGACCAAAAAAGCTTTTATTAAAGAGGTGGTCTGGTCGGATCACTCCATGGTAATTTTGACACTCCGCCGGCAGGGAAGCCGGCTCCCTGATAGACGCTGGAGACTTAATGAATCCATCCTGAGTGACCCGTCCAGAGCAACAGAAATCGAAAAACTTATCAAATCCTATTTTAAAACCAACGACACACCAGATATTAGCCCCTCTTGCCTCTGGGCAGCCCACAAGGCAGTCCTTAGAGGCCACTTAATCCAAATAGCTTCACACATTAACAAGTCCAATAAAGCGGAAATTGCAAAACTAGATAAGGAATTCTCTGATTTGGCCAAAATGCACAAAACTAACCCTAGCTCGGTACCCATAGCCAAACTAGACGCAGCCCGTACGGCACTAAACCTGGCCCTCACTACCAAGGCCGAAAAATGGTTACGATGGAATAGATCCAAATTTTACTGCCACGGAGACAAATTAAGCTCAATGCTAGCAAGTAGACTCTCCCCAAAATTCAGGTCCCAAGCTCTCCCAAAAATTAAAATCCAGGGGGGCACACTCTCTCAGAATCCCCAACGTATCATGGGTGAATTTCAGAGATACTACGAAGCCTTATACAGTGGGGATCATAACCCTCCTCAACGGGAGATAGACAGTTTTTTAAATAACATTCAAATTCCTAAATTACAAGATACCCACCGTCAAAAATTAGAAGCCCCTATCTCAGCGGAAGAAGTATGCACGGTCATTAAAAACTCTAAAACTCTATCAGCACCAGGCCCAGATGGGTTTTCTATACCCTATTATAAATCTTTCGCCATCACACTTGCCCCATATATGGCCCGGTTCTTCAACGCCCTCAGGCAAGGGGGACAACTGTACACCTTACTTAATATGGCTCACATCACAGTCCTCCCCAAACCCAACAAAGACCCCAGCTCTGTAGGCAACTACAGGCCTTATCAATAATGACTTGAAGTTCCTGACTAAGATCCTTGCAGACCGCCTGGCTTCCTTTATTAGCTTATACATCCACAAAGACCAAGTAGGATTTATTCCTGGAAGACAGGGTCCAGATCAAACTAGACGTGCGATAGATATCATTTCTCTTCTCAACTCAAATTGGGATGGAGGCCCATCCAGACAAGGTTGTCTATTGTCCCTAGATCTCCAAAAAGCTTTCGACTCCGTAAATTGGAATTATATATTTAACATTTTACATAGATGGGGATTTGGAGACTCCTTTCTGAATGTTCTACATGCTCTATACTCATTTCCCACAGCCCAGGTGGGTCTGCAGGGATTTTACTCTGAGTCTTTCCCCATTTCGAGAGGCACAAGACAGGGGTGTCCCCTATCCCCACTGATTTTTGCCATAGCAATCGAATCCCTAGCAATCGCCATCAGATCCAATCCAAACATACAGGGGGTTCAGTGCGGCTCCCGTCACCACAAATGTGCGTTGTTTGCAGACGACATCCTAATGTTTATATCGTCTCCCCTGACCTCCCTCCCCAACATATGCCGTCTTCTTGACGAATTCGGATCTATCTCAGGACTTAGAGTAAATTATGACAAGTCT
This sequence comes from Lithobates clamitans, assembly GCA_037952925.1. Lineage (NCBI taxonomy): Eukaryota > Metazoa > Chordata > Amphibia > Anura > Ranidae > Lithobates > Lithobates clamitans. The sequence continues at coordinate 1,229,927 of JBBGZY010001949.1, forward strand.
CAAGCGCTCAACATCAACCTACCTACCCCTTTGCTGGCCAGGCTAAGAGAGAGTTTCAGGTTCACGTGGAATGAAGCGCATATCACATACCTGGGGATAAAATTGACACCCAAGATAGAGATTCTTTATCAAGCTAATTATCCTCAACTATACCATAAACTGGAAGAGGACTTGACCAGGTGGTCTGGGCTCTCGTTATCCTGGCTGGGCAAAATAAATTCAATTAAAATGACCCTTCTTCCCCGCATCCTATATTACTTTAGGGCCCTCCCAATCCCTATCGACAAAGCCCGATTAAAAAAATTCCAAGCCAAAATTATACAATTTATTTGGGGCAAAAGAGGACATAGATTCTCAAAATCGATCTTGTTTAGAGCCAAGACCGGTGGCGGACTGGGCTTACCTAACCTACTCTGCTATTTCCAAGCAGCCCACCTTGCTCAAATCTCAGCAGTTTACTCCCGCTGGGAAAAACCTGACTGGGTACATATTGAAAGGCTGGCAGTACCACTCCATACCATAGACTATCTCCTCTGGTGCCCTAATAAACTAAGACCTTCAATCCTATCCCCGACGCTTTCACACTCTTTCCATCTCTGGGATTGCCTACGGAAAAACAACCAGATCTCATCTCCTATAGAACCTCTTAAACATATATTTCATAATCCTGACTTCCCACCGGGGCTAGACATTAAAGCCTTTCAATGGTGGCTAGACAAAGGGCTGTACAGGATAGGCCACTTTTTCAGGCCTTTGGGCTCGATCTCCAAACCATATTGTATTAGTAACTTGGAAATGCCCCCCTCAGAATTTTTCAGATTCTCTTAAATCTCAAACTTTTTACAGAAAAAGTGTAAGACTTCTTCCCACAAATTATTAATACCTAAATATGAGTCCTGGTGTGGCCAGGCCGTTGAGCAGAGGGGGGGAATTTCAGTGATCTACAGGGCCCTATCATCAACACAATCCAAGGCACCTTACATGCTGCAATAGGAGGAGGACTTGACACAACAATGGAAAACCGACACTTGGCATCGTAATTTTGCAAAATCCTTCAAGGGGATTCTTAATACCAACCTCATGGAAGCTAGCGTAAAAGTTATAACTAGATAGTACCTAGTCCCATCTAAACTAGCTGCGATTTTCCCATCCTCCTCTACTCTCTGCTTCAGAGGTTGTGAATTAAGAGGTGACATGATACATACTTGGTGGTCCTGTCCCAGAATATGCCAGTTTTGGCACAAAATCTTTACCTGGATTAACAAAATTACAGCCTTATCCATACAAGTATCCCCCCTCATAGCACTCCTTAACTTCCCAGTTCAGGGAGCCTCCAGGAACACGCAACGCCTCATACACTTTATCCTTCTAGGAGCTAAGCTCACGATAGCCAAAGCTTGGAAGCAACCATATGTTTCCACCCTCATGGCCAAAAGAAAGATATCCTGGATTATGAACCAGGAAAAGATGGCGGGCGTAGTCTTGGATCGCTCAGAAAAGTTCAAAATGGTGTGGGAGCCTTGGGCAGATTTCGTGGGTATATCCCTCTACTAGAGTCCTCAAGTGGCGACTGTGGGACTCTGGGCTTCCCCCAGTCGGCTTCCAATATAAACTCACATTTCGTCTTCTGTCTCTTACCTTTCTTTTCTCCTCTTCCCCCTCCCATTCTCACTCTCTCTAAGGTCCCCACCCCCCACTTTTTACTCAAATGATTTTTAACTAGACCAAACAAGATTGCTCTTTTGTAATGAGGTCTAGCATTATGTTGGATATACCGCACACTCCTCAAAAATGGAAAAACCAGTTATATGTTAAGAACATTTCATTCTTCTAATTTTTTTTTTTTTCATTACATTTAAACTAGTTGCTTGTTAGGGCGGTCAAATACATACCATAATTACTAGACTATGGTTATTCCTAGACCTTTGATCTGTCTCGTATGCCAAAAATTCTTAATACCCTCTATAGAAAGTGATGGGTTGTTTGTTTTTTGGTTTTTTTTGTGTTTTTTCTAACAAATTTTACGTATTACAAGGTTAATTTCAAGGTGGGGGGTCTTGGGGGGGAGCTCTGCCACAGCATGTTCCCTATTGGGGTGGTGGCGCTCCCTCCGTCTGGGATCACCCACCTTATCATAATGTGAGGTAACCCGAGCTAAAATAAAATAAAAAAGGACTAGATAATTTAGACTTTGATCTCCGGGATTTCCTCCTAACCTACATGAATCCTTTTATGTACTATTGTTTTCCAAGCTATACTTTTCACTTTCTGATCACTCTAGGAATTACCTGTACAATATGATGATTATATTTCTGTAACTGTTACATCATTCCTAGCTCTTGCGGGGCAAAGGACCTGCTTCTTGTTTATTGCCTATGATGTATTCACTTTTATTGGAAAATAAAAATATATTGAAACAAAAAAAAAAAAAAAAAGATTTCCTGGGGCGTGGAGTCAAAGAGCCAGCAGGTGTTCACCAGAGCCTCTAGTGGTGAGGATGGACTGGGCTGCAACTGGCTCCAGGTCACGACCCCAAGCTCACACCCACAGTAGGAAACATGAGGATAGGGATAGTAAGGGAATAAGCCAAGGTCGGGGCTACAAGCAGACAAGGACAACAGAGTTCACACCAAGGTTCAGGGTCACAGGCAAAAAGGAATAGTTGGGGACACGCCAAAGGTCAGGGTCACGAGCAGACAGGAATAGTCGAGAACAGGCCAAAGTCGGTAACTGGAATCAGACGCAGGAAACACAGCAAGTACACACAATGGCTAACACACAATGGTTGATCAGCACTGCTGGCTTGCAGTACACAGGTTAATATAGGGTTCCCTGATAGGGCCTGGGGTTGGGCCATGCTTAGAGGAGAGGTTATAAAACCAGTCAGGTGAGAGTCAGCTGGTCTTTAGAGATGAACACATGGAGACAGGTAAGCTGACAGACAAAACTATTACATAACCATGACAAAAACTGTATGAAGGAAGTGACTCTTTTAATGTTATTCTTCGCTATAATAAAAAAATATTTTTTATATTAAATTTAGTGTGATATACATTTATACTAACAAGCACCCTAAAAGTCCCAATCATTTTTTCCGGAAGAAGAGAACAAGTGTCACGAAAATGACCTTTGGCCCCACAATAGAGGCACAGGCCCAGAGTTCTGCGCCTAGCGCGTTCTTCAGAAAACAACTTGGTCCAGCCCAGCTGCATAGGTTCCTCAGCCGGTGCTCCCTGGATTGAAGAGAAGGGACAGGGAGCTCAGGCTGCCTAAGGAACAGGGACTTCTGGCGTTTTCTTTCCAGGGTCCTCTCCTGAAAGTGAATATCGATCTGGTTACACAAGGTGATGACACCGTCCAGATCAGCAGGAAGGGATCTTCCTGCTAATTCATCCTTCACTCTATCAGAGAGGCAATGTAAAAAGGTTGCAACTAGGGCCTCTTTATTCCAGCTCAATTCAGCTGTGAGGATACGGAACTGAAGAGCATACTGTCCCACAGAAGCGGACTCTTGACAGAAACGTAAAAGAGCACTAGCTGCTGAGGAGACATGACCCGGTTCCTCGAAGATATTCTGAAAAAGTTTCAAGAAATCAGACAGGCTAGAAACCACTGGATCATTCAGTTCCCACAGAGGGGCAGCCCAAGCTAGTGCCTCGCCGGACAGGAGGGATATAATATAGGCTACTTTCGCCCGATCGCACAGGAAGTTTGGGGGCTGAAGTTCAAAATGAATTGTGCACTGGCTAAGGAACCCCCTGCAAGCCTTGAAATCCCCAGAGAAATGGGCCGGAGCTGGCAGTTGTAATGAATGTGTGGCTGCGACTAGTGCGATAGGTGCAGCAGCAGATAGCGGTTGAGGTTGTTGAACCGGGGGTCCTAATGAGGCCTGAACCTGTTCAAAATGGGATGCCAAATCCTGAATGAATCGCATCACTTGGGTCTGATGTGATTCCTGGGTCTCAAGTCTGCGAACTAAGCCCTGCAACGGATCATCTGCGGGTAGCGGCACATCAGCCGGGTCCATGGCTGATCAAACTGTCAGGTTACCTTGAGGCTAGGTGACAGATGCACACCGTAGGGATCAGTAGTGCACCGCAAGGTAGTTGACCCTACGGCTGGTAAGGAAGGCAGGGCCGTTGGAACACAAGCACGGATCCCATCGGGGTTAGAGCATAAGATTCCCTGGGGTGCGGAAGAGCCAGCAGGTGCTCACCAGAGCCTCTAGTGGTGAGGATGGACTGGGCTGCAACTGGCTCCAGGTCGCGACCCCCAGGGTCCCCCAGCTCACACCCACAGTAGGTAACAGGAGGATAGGGATAGTAAGGGAATAAGCCAAGGTTGGGGCCACAAACAGACAAGGACAACAGAGTTCACGCCAAGGTTCAGGGTCACAGGCAAACAGGGATAGTCGGGGACGCGCCAAAGGTCAGGGTCATGAGCAGACAGGAATAGTCAAGAACTGGCCAAAGTCGGTAACTGGAATCAGACGCATGAACACAGCAAGTACACACAATGGCTAACACACAATGGTTGATCAGCACTGCTGGCATGCAGTGCACAGGTTAATATAGGGTTCCCTGATAGGGCCTGGGGTGGGGCCATGCTTAGAGGAGAGGTTATAAAACCAGTCAGGAGAGAGTCAGCTGATCTTTAGAGATGAACACATGGAGACAGGTAAGCTGACAGACAAAACTATTACTGTACATAACCATGACAAAAACTGTATGAAGGAAGTGACTCTTTTAATGTTATTCTTCGCTGTATTAAAAATATTTTTTTTAATTAAATTTAGTGTGATATACATTCATACTAACAAGCACCCTAAAAGTCCCATATCCCCCAATATGGTTTCTTTTCTGTTTAAGGGACGATGGTGCCTATTGTTTGAGTCTCTGTCTTTATAACTCTAATCCCCTACTTTTATTGTCTGGGATCAAGCCTAGCAGGTGTGCTCAGATTAATGTTTGATGACTGTTTGTTAATTTGCAGGCATCACATGACAACTCTGGTACAAGGGTGGTAGTCTCCATAGACACTAAAAAGGCATTTGACTCTGTAGCATGGCCTCACCTTTTCTTGTTATTGGATAAATCTGATTTTGGTCCCAGTTTTGTTTCCTGGGTCAAATTGCTATATACGGACCCTGTAGCTGGGCTTCAGGTTGATTGAGTAATTTCTGACTCCTTTCCAATATTTAGGAGAACCAGAGAGGGGGTGCCCCCCTTCATCCCTTTGTTTGCACTGGCCATTGAGCTATTGGCTACAAAACTGAGAGGGGGGATGATAGTGTGCAGGGCCTAGGGATTGGGGCATTGGGGGAACAAGTGTGCTTATACCCTGACAATATTTTGTTGTACTTGAAGGACCCGGGCAGGAGTCTGAGAGTCTGGGGATTTTTCTGGATTCCATATAAACTGGATTCCTATAAGAGTGGATTTCTCCCACGTGCCCAATTCCGATATCATCGCAGTTTAAATACAGTATTTGGGTATTAATGTCCAACTCCCAATTTCAGAATATATTACTAATAATCTGTTCCCAATTATCAATGCGTTTAAGGACTGCGCTAGGAGGTGAAGGGATCATTCTCTGTCTCTTATGAGTAGGATTAATCTTTACAAGATAACCTTTCTTCCCTAATGTTTATATATCCTTTCTAACTCATTATATATACCCAAACTCACCTTTAAACATATTGAATTCTTGATGATTTCTTTTATGCGGGGGGGGGTATTCAATTCCTTGGATGTCAATGGCCACTTTGAAATTACCCATTAAATTGGGGGGTAGGTGGGGGGTTAGCATTACCTGATTTGAGTTGGTACGATTTAGCTTCTTAACTAATCTATTTACACTGGAGAATGTTCCCGCAGTTGAACAAAGCTATGGCCAAAGTGAAGGCAGCCATAGCCACATTGTATGGGAATTAGATAAATGTTTTACATAAATATCAGAGCCCATCAATAGTTCGAGTGGAGGTGATATACTTTTTGGGGAAAATATTTTACATGTGTTCACAGCAGCTTTCAGATATGTCTCTTACACAGTCCTAAAAAACTCCTTTGCAGAAATTTTTGTGGGTCCAATATGGTATTAAATATGCACATCACCTTTTTTCGGGGGTACCTTTGTCTCATTTGAGGAACTGTGTTCAGTGCAGGGGGGGGGTGCCTAGGACAAGGGCATATAAATATGTACAACTTAGGCTTGTGGCTAAGGAGTGTGGCGGGAGAGAGGTGGCTCACTTCACTGCTAGACTGGAGTCTGCAATTTTAGAGGCAAATCATGGCAAATTGAAATCTAGGTGTTATAGCATTTTGACCTCTTCTAAGGAGAAAGTGATTAAGATAGCTTATGACAGATGACTGGGGACTGTACCAAAGTTGTCAGAGGATGTAGCTGGAAGTTTTATGTACCTGTTTACCTACAGTTATTGCACCCACTGCCAAAATGATTCAACTGTGATATTTGCACTAAATATTTATACTCCTCGGCAGTTTTTTGCAATATGGAAAAAAAGATAATGCTATATGTCACAAGTGTTTGCTGTCCGAAGAGACCTTTTTGCATATGGTGTAGGGCTGTTCCAAGGTTAGGTCACTCTGGTTATAGGTGACTTTGTTTCTGGCTGATAACTTTGGCTTTCCCAAAATGTGCAAACCCTTTGCTATGTCTGTTAGGGATCATTTAAAAAGAGGAGATGAATAATAGTATTAAGAAATGTATCAGGATACTTTTTTATGTGAGGACATCGATTGCTATAAGAAGGATATAAAGTATACATATTCTCCTACTGCTGAGGCAGGGAAAGCAATAATTAATGCAGCTATCCCCCTATATAGGATGAAATATGATTTCACCAAAATATTGTTTCATTAGGAAGACTCTCCTGCGATGGTGGAAGGTACTCTGAAGGAGAATGGTACTCCTACCCTTGGTTAGGGCTTAGGGCTGGTGGGAGAGACACTCTGGCTTATACTGAGACCTACTTGGGTAGATCATTTTTGGGAGTGGTGGAGAGGGGAAGAGGGGATACCTCTTCTGTATTCAGTCCTGGTTCAGTATTCAACACTCCAGCGGTTTGTCTGTGTCTTTTCTTTGTTGGGTGTGTGTTAGGGTGTTCGCTCGTGTATGTTAACACAAAAACAAAAAAGGACTGCCAGGTGACAACTGCTGTTGGATAATAACCATTATTGTCTGGATATTGGGTACAACTCTCTGAAATAAACTGAATGCATCTACGCTATTGTCTTTAACACTGGTGTATGGATATATTATTTGGCTTTATTGTATGACAAATTATGGATGTATTTTTTTTTTCCTTCTGGCAAAAAAAAAAAAAAAATCAAACCAAAAAAGATTAATGATTTCAGTGCCTGTAACATTAATTATTACCATATGGTTAAGTAAACACTTTAAATCTGTGGATAGCTTCTAGCCTGGAAAAGAAAGGGCCTGTTTGGAAAACTGTATGCAGACTCTGCTTGTAGCATTGCAAGAACTGAAGACAGAAGTATTGACACATACAGTATATTGCAGATACTTTTTGGTTCTATTTTAGTGCTGATAACAGCTTGGACTATCAGCAAATGCAAGGAAGTGCTATCCATTTTCATTTGCATGAAATAGGTTTATAGCATTCTTAAACGAATACCCATTTTTAGGTTTGAAAAAGCAACCACGACTTAATAAGGTAAACAAAAAATACCAGATGGGATGATAATTAGCTCTGTAGGTGTTATGATTATGTAACACTGCCTCTTTATAATAGTTAAAATATTTCTTCTGAATTAAGCTTAATAAATCCTTCCAATTACAGATAGCTTATGATGCTTAAAATATCTGAATTAGAAAAGTAGAAATCTAATTTGCACTTTAAATACAATGGTTGATTATGGGATGTGGGCTTCAATTATAATCAACTATCCCTGGATTTTTTTTTTCTTCTTGGCTTAAAAGAAAGGAACATATTTCAGATAACTCCAGAATGTAATAGTGACACTAAAGCCTAATGAGTGTATTTCTCTGTAGAACAAAACTATTATCCCTTTTCAAAGACTGAATGTTTAATAATGGCAATGCCAGGTAATGTATATCATGAGAACACATGGCATTATGCATGCAACATAAATGCCTGAAACTTGTTAGCCCTTTGGGATTCACTTTACTTGTCCATTTTTTTTAGACATCGTTTTGTATGATGATGCTGATTAATAAAGGCTCCTCCCTTTTGTACACATTCATGTAATGTGATAATTACCATGGATACTAAAGCTAGCACCTGCTATTAAAACCAGCATGTCAAATGCATTATGTACAGAGCTCCCACCAGCCTGCACAATCCAATAATCAGGGGCCTGCTGAGAAAGAGATGATAGCTGGGTGTTAAAGAATTTTATGATTTCTCTATATAGGGTATACAGTCTTAAACTTTGCACTAAAAAAGCAAGATCCCCATAATGTATGGGTCCTTGTAAAACATGTTTTTTACTGAAAGTGAAAGCATGGTGGAACGTGAACTTCATATCTGAAGATTGGGGTTAAATGTATTACATACTTTTTTTCTAAATAATAACAATATTAAGTTAGAAGAAAATGTAGTAAGTATATTTGTAGTTTGCATTCTGCCCTCATCAGTACCAATATGGCTTGGACCCATTCTCTTTACCTTTGTCTTCCTCTAGAGATCATTGCAAAAACAAACTAAAGACAGGTACAAGCTTATTAAGTAAACCAATACACAAAAAATAACAACAAAGCCTAAAGTGTAGTTATCCAATAAAACAAAAAAAAATCATTTTTAATTGACCTGACTTCAGTAAAATTAAACCTAATTATGGATTAGCTGCAAATCAAAACTGCACTTTGTAATACTTTTCTGAATAAGATGCTATAAGTATAATTGTGGATGACAAAAGCATGGTCAATGCAAAAAAAAAATGATTTTGTGTGTTTTTTAATTGCATGGTCTTTTTCATGTTTGGTTTAAAGTTTGTTTGTTTGCATGGTCAATGCAAAAAAAATGATTTTGTGTGTTTTTTAATTGCATGGTCTTTTTCATGTTTGGTTTAAAGTTTGTTTGTTTGTTTTGTATGTTTGCCTGTTTTTATTTTAGCTAGCTTTTTATTTTTTCACACAATTGATAATGAATGTAAAACTGAAAGCAGATGATATTTCAGAAACTAGGTTAGAATCATTATTTTTAGTTTGTTATGTGATAAAAAATGGATCAGAGCATAGGCTAAAGCTAAACCCTTCCTTGATGCTAAATAGGAGATATTGCACTAAAGTATTTCCAAACATCATTACAAGAAACACACACCCATGCCTCCTACAAGAAACAGCAAAATGCTGTTGGATTCTACTATTAGTGAAATGAAGAGGGAAACAAACAAACATTCCTAAATCATAGTTAAATGCAACCCTGTCAGAAGCCAAATACCTAGAAGATGTTGATTTCTGCTACCTCTACTAAGAGCTATGACTGTGCTAAGCCCCCATTAATAGTCTCACGAATTGTACAGATTGTCAACCTAAGTGTTAACTTGTTATTTGACAAAGCTCAAGTCTGCTCTTTGTTAGTCCTGGTGACCACTGTCTCCAGTAAAGAAAGTGATGGGAACTCTAATTTTGGAGTTGTCACAGAAGTAGACAGTGAGGGGAAATTTTCCAGTAGGGATATTTGTTCTGCTGACAATTGTTAGACAGAGAGATTTTCTCTAACATACTGCTGAGTGTCTGAGAGAGGAAGTAGATCTTAGCATTTTTTTTACTTTATGAAAACCTAACAAAAAGTTTTGGTTTTAACCACTTGAGCCCCGGACCATTATGCTGCCTAAGGACCAGAGGTCTTTTTCCAATTTGGCACTGCGTCGCTTTAACTGCTAATTGCGCGGTCATGCAATGCTGTACCCAAACGAAATTTGCGTCCTTTTCTTCCCACAAACAGAGCTTTCTTTTGATGGTATTTGATCACCACTGCGGTTTTTATTTTTTGCGCTATAAACGGAAAAAGACCAAAAATTTTGAAAAAAAATGATATTTTCTACTTTTTGTTATAAAAAAAATCCAATAAACTAAATTTTAGTCATACATTTAGGCCAAAATGTATTCGGCCACATGTCTTTGGTAAAAAAAATGTCAATAAGCGTATATTTATTGGTTTGCGCAAAAGTTATAGCGTCTACAAACTAGGGTACATTTTCTGTAATTTACACAGCTTTTAGTTTATGACTGCCTATGTCATTTCTTGAGGTGCTAAAATGGCAGGGCAGTACAAAACCCCCCCAAATGACCCCATTTTGGAAAGTAGACACCCAAAGGAAATTGCTGAGTGGAATGTTGAACCCATTGAATATTTTTTTTTTTTTGTCCCAAGTGATTGAAAAATGACAAAAAAAAAAAAAAAAAAATATTTACAAAAAGTTGTCACTAAATGATATATTGCTCACACAGGCCATGGGCCTATGTGGAATTGCACCCCAAAATACATTCAGCTGCTTCTCCTGAGTATGGGGATACCACATGTGTGGGACTTTTTGGGAGCCTAGCCGCGTACGGGGCCCCGAAAACCAATCACCGCCTTCAGGATTTCTAAGGGTGTAAATTTTTGATTTCACTCTTCACTGCCTATCACAGTTTCGGAGGCCATGGAATGCCCAGGTGGCACAAAACCCCCCAAAATGACCCCATTTTGGAAAGTAGACACCCCAAGCTATTTGCTGAGAGGCATATTGAGTCAATGGAATATTTTATATTTTGACACAAGTTGCGGGAAAGTGACACTTTTTTTTTTTTTTTTTTTTTTTCATAAAGTTGTCACTAAATGATATATTGCTCACACAGGCCATGGGCTTATGTGGAATTGCACCCCAAAATACATTTAGCTGCATCTCCTGAGTATGGGGATACCACATGCGTGGGACTTTTTGGGAGCCTAGCCGCGTACGGGACCCCGAAAACCAATCACTGCCTTCAGGATTTCTAAGGGTAAAAATTTTTGATTTCACTCTTTACTGCCTATCACAGTTTCGGAGGCCATGGAATGCCCAGGTGGCACAAAACCCCCCCAAATGACCCCATTTTGGAAAGTAGACACCCCAAGCTATTTGCTGAGAGGCATGGTGAGTATTTTGCAGCTCTCATTTGTTTTTGAAAATGAAGAAAGACAAGAAAAAACATTTTTTTTTTTCTTTTTTCAATTTTCAAAAATTTGTGACAAAAAGTGAGGTCTGCAAAATACTCACTATACCTCTCAGCAAATAGCTTGGGGTGTCTACTTTCCAAAATGGGGTCATTTGGGGGGGTTTTGTGCCACCTGGGCATTCCATGGCCTCCGAAACTGTGATAGGCAGTGAAGAGTGAAATCAAAAATTCACGCCCTTAGAAAGCCTGAAGGCGGTGCTTGGTTTTCGGGGTCCCGTACGCGGCTAGGCTCCCAAAAAGTCTCACACATGTGGTATCCCCGTACTCAAGAGAAGCAGCAGAATGTATTTTGGGGTGTAATTTCACATATTTCCATGGCATGTTTGAGCAATATATCATTTAGTGACAACTTTGTGCAAAAAAAAAAAAAAATTTGTCTCTTTCCCGCAACTTGTGTCGCAATATAAAATATTCCATGGACTGGACATGCCTCTCAGCAAATAGCTTGGGGTGTCTACTTTCCAAAATGGGGTCATTTGGGGGGGTTTTGAACTGTCCTGGCATTTTATGCACAACATTTAGAAGCTTATGTCACACATCACCCACTCTTCTAACCACTTGAAGACAAAGCCCTTTCTGACACTTTTTGTTTACATGAAAAAGTTATTTTTTTTTGCAAAAAAATTACTTTGAACCCCCAAACATTATATATTTTTTTAAAGCAAATGCCCTACAGATTAAAATGGTGGGTGTTTCATTTTTTTTTTCACACAGTAATTGCGCAGCGATTTTTCAAACGCATTTTTTGGGGAAAAAACACACTTTTTTAAATTTTAATGCACTAAAACACACTATATTGCCCAAATGTTTGATGAAATAAAAAAGATGATCTTAGGCCGAGTACATGGATACCAAACATGACATGCTTTAAAATTGCGCACAAACGTGCAGTGGCAACAAAATAAATACATGTTTAAAATACTTCAAAAGCCTTTACAGGTTACCACTTTAGATTTACAGAGGAGGTCTACTGGAAAAATTACTGCCCTCGATCTGGCCTTCGCGGTGATACCTCACATGCATGGTGCAATTGCTGTTTACGTTTGACGACAGACCGCCGCTTGCGTTCGCCTTAGCGCGAGAGCAGGGGGCGACAGGGGTGCTTTTTTTTTTTTTTTTTTTTTTTTCTTTATTATTTTTTTGCTTTTTTAATCTTACTTTTAAACTGTTCCTTTCAAATTTTTTTTTTTTAATCATTTTCATTGTTATCTCGGGGAATGTAAATATCCCCTATGATAGCAATAGGTAGTGACAGGTACTCTTTTTTGAAAAAATTGTGGTCTATTAGACCCTAGATCTCTCCTCTGCCCTCAAAGCATCTGACCACACCAAGATCGGTGTGATAAAATGCTTCCCCAATTTCCCAATGGCGCTATTTACATCCGGCGAAATCTAAGTCATAAAATGCTCGTAGCTTCCGGTTTCTTAGGCCATAGAGATGTTTGGAGCCACTCTGGTCTCTGATGAGCTCTATGGTCAGCTGGCTGAATCACCGGCTGCATTCTCAGGTTCCCTGTTGAGACAGGAGAGCCAGAGAAAAACACGGAAGACGGTGGGGGGGGGGCATTCCCTCCCACGGCTTGTAAAAGCAGTCTAGAGGCTAATTAGCCACTAGGATTGCTTTTACATGAAAGCCGACCGCTGGCTGAAAAGAATGATACCAAGATGATACCTAAACCTGCAGGCATCATTCTGGTATAACCACTCAAAGTCGTGAATGGCGTACCTGAAGACAAAAAAATGGTTAACAATGGTTAACAATAAAGCACAGTAAACAGTAAAGTATAAATAATTACATACCTGAAAAACAAACATGATAAAACATAATAACAATAACAATAACAATAACAATAACAATAAAACATTGCAGAATAGAATACAGTAAAAAAGAGCAGAACAATAGAGAGAGAGAATAGAGAGAGAGAGAACAATAAAACGACAACTATTTTTTTTTATTTCATATATTTTTTTTTTTTTACACTTTTTTTGTAACTAACTTTTATAACGGTAACCGGTTCCAGGTTCGGGTCTCTCAAAATGTGATGGCATCTTGGGAGACCCTGTGAAAGTGCGCCTAGTCTGTGGAATGCTGTACCCTACGCTAATACTCAACTAGTGTATGGTAGCGTTCAAAACATTCACCAATGCAAAGACCAGGATTGTCAGGACAGGAGGGACAATAATAGTGGGTGTCACGCCTATATCCGCGCTTGCTGCAGACACTACCTCTTTTTTGGGGGGGTTCGTTGGGTAGGGGTACTCGGGAGGACATAAAAATGCCTCTCATGCAGCTGACTGCATTTGGTTGGGGATGTGAATGGGGGAAATACGGGCGCTGCAGAAGTGGTGGGCTCCCAATTAGGATTGGCGAATGCAGCAGGAAGGGCACTATGGGCACGACGGTCCTGTGTTTGTCTTTTTGGTGGCAGCGGGACACTACTTGTGCTTGCCACCTCACCAGCTTGAACTGCACTTATGGGACTCGCCACGTCACCAAGTGTTACTGCAGTGCTGGTTTGACTACGACCAGGGTGTACTACGCCGCTGGTGCTTGCCAGTTCTCCAAAACGCTACCAAAAAAACTGTTAGCGATCGCAGGGATCAGGCCTGACTATGCGAACGCTGCAGTTATGCGTTTAGAGTTTTGTAAGTGACAGTGATCGATCGATACTGCACTTGGGTGGGCTGGGCTGGGCCAGGCGGAGGGGCAAAACGCAGGTGCTAGCAGGTATCTGGGCTGATCCCGCTAACACTGCGTTTTTGGGAACCCTAAACTGCTGGGGACGCTAGTATAGATCAGATCGGATCAGATATTGATGCGATCAGATACTATACCACTAAGGGAGGTGTACGGTGCGTGCGTGGGTGTTAGCGGTACTGGCGCTAACCTGACGCTGCCTGGGGCTGGTGCTTGCCAGTTCCCCAAAATGCTACCAAAAAAACTGTTAGCGATCGCAGGGATCAGGCCTGACTCTGCGAACGCTGCAGTTATGCGTTTAGTGTTTTGTAAGTGACAGTGATCGATCGATACTGCACTTGGGTGGGCTGGGCCGGGCGGAGGGGCAAAACGCAGGTGCTAGCAGGTATCTGTGCTGATCCAGCTAACACTGCGTTTTTGGGAACCCTAAACTGCTGGGGACGCTAGTATAGATCTGATCGGATCAGATATTGATCCGATCAGATACTATACCACTAAGGGAGGCGCATGCTGCGTGCGTGGGTGTTAGCGGTACTGGCGCTAATCTGACGCTGCCTGGGGCGACGCATATCACCACTGGGCGATCGGGGGGCTAAACCTTTATTCGGTAATAAACGGCGGGTGCCCTGACACTATAAAAAATAAACGAACTAACCAGCGTCAACCGTAACGGTTATACGGTGATCAGTGGTGAAAGGGTTAACTAGGGGGCAATCAAGGGGTTAAAACATTTATTAGGTAGTATATGGGGGTCCCTGACGCTATAAAACGCTGACGGCGAACCTAAATATTTACCTCACTAACTAGCGTCACCAGCGACACTAATACAGCGATCAGAAAAATGATCGCTTAGCGACACTGGTGACAGGGGGTGATCAAGGGGTTAAAACTTTATTGGGGGGGGTTAGGGGGGTACCCTAGACCTACAGGGGGGTAACAGTAACTGTCCCAACACTGTAACTGTCACAAACTGACACCTAGCAGTAATCAGAAAAAAAACAAAAAAAAAAAACCTGCTGGTGTCAGTTTGTGACAGGGGGGGGGGGGTGATTGGGGGGGGTCGGGGGGCGATCGGGGGGGGGATCGGGGTGTTTTGTATGCCTGCCATGTTCTACTGTGTGTGTGTGTGTTGGTGCACTCACATAGATGTCTTCTCTCCTCGGGCCGGAACGGAAAATACCGACCCGAGGGGAGATGACATCACTTCCTTTGCTGCTGTTTAGCATACAGCAGCAAAGGAGTGTTTTCATTGGCCGGCGGCGATCGCGAGGGGGGGGCCATGAACGGATGGCCTCCCCCTCGTCTCTGATCGCCGGGGGACAGAACGGGACCGCCTCAGGCGGCGGGGGGGGGGTCCGATCGGACCCCCCACCCACGGGAGGCAAATCACGTACCCTGTACGTGATTTTGCCTGCCCGTGCCGCCTTGCCGACGTACATCGGCGTGAGGCGGTCCTTAAGTGGTTAAATGCCCTTTAACTATAATGATTTTTGAATATTTTACTTTATAGCAGTGTATATCATGAAATTACATTTTCTCCTACATTTCATTTATGGACACAGCTCTTTTATTCTTGACCATAGGGTTATACCTGGTTCCCTACTGGTTCCCTACCCTACATCAGGGTACCCAGAGAGCCCCACTTACATCAGAGTTCCCAGGGAGCCCCTCCTCACATCAGGGTCCCCAGAGAGCCCCCCCTTACATCAGGGTCCCCAGAGAGCCTTCCCTTACATCAGGGTCCTTAGAGAGCCTCCCCCTACATTATGGTCCCCAGAGATTCTCCCCTTAGATCAGGGTCCCCAGAGAACCCTCCTTACATCAGGGTCCCCAGGGACACCTCCTTACATCAGGGTCCCCAGAGAGCCTCCCCCTACATTAGGGTCCCTAGAGAGCCTTTCCTTACATCAGGGTCCCAAGAGAGCTTTCCTACTTATATTAGGGTCCTCAGAGCCCCCCTCATTACATCAGGGTCCCCAGAGAGCTCCCCTTAACATCAAGGTCCCCAGAGAGCCCCTCCTTACATCAGGGTCCCCAGAGAGCCTCCCCCTACATAAGGGTACCTAGAAAGCTTACCCTTGCATAAGGGTCCCCAGAGAGCCTCCCCTTACATCAGGGTCCCCGGAGAGCCTCCCCTTACATCAGGGTCCCCAGAGAACCCCCCTTACATCAGTGTCCCCAGGGAGCCCTCCATACATCAGGGTTGCCAGAGAGCCCCCCCTACATTAGGGTCCCCAGAGAGCCTCCCCTTACATCAGGGTCCCCAGAGAGTCTCCCCTTACATCAGGGTCCTTAGAGAGCCTCCCCCTATATTGGGGTCCCCAGAGAGCCTCCCTCCTTACATCAGGGTCCCCAGGGATCCCCCCCTTACATCAGGGTCCCCAGGGATCCCCCCTTACATCAGGGTACCCAGAGAGCCCCACTTACATCAGGGTTCCCAGACAGCCCCCCTACATTAGGATCCCCAGAGAGCCCCCCTACATTAGGGTCCTCAGAGAGCCCCCCTACATCAAGGTCCCCAGGGAGTCCCCTCCTTATGTCAGGGTCCCCAGAGACCCCTTTCCTTAAATCAGGGTTCCTAGAGACCCCTTTCCTTACATCAGGGTCCCCAGAGACCCCTTTCCTTACTTTAGGGTCCCCAGAGAGCCCCCCTAACATCAGGGACCCCAGAGACGTAAGCTAGCAAGTGGGTGTGGTGCTGCGCTAATCCTGGTAACTAAATAAATGCATGAGTGCAACTGTGCTACAATGTTGATGAGTCAGAGGCTAGTCGCCTAATGTGAACGTGGGGTGTGAATAATCATCAAACACCATTGTAAGAGAATAAAAATATAAATATACTCCGCCCAGTGTAAAAAGTTACTAAATTGGGTAAAAGTGTCCGGACTATAAAAATTGTAATAATAGCATTAACATAAGCAGTTAAAAGGCATGCAGTGTTGGACTAAACATATAGTGTATATGTAGGCAAGTGGGTGACTAAAACATTTATAGCACAATATACAACTTCCAGAAAAATAAAAATAAAACAAAAAAGTGCAATGTTACACTGTACGTCCGGAGAGATCACAATGCCTGTGGTAATGCAAAAAAGTGTCCAGTGCAAACAATAAGTGCTCAAAAATTGTCTAAAGACATAAATACAGTCCAAAGAAAGGTGGCTTGTGTAACAGCAAAATCTCCAATGATTCATCAATCCTCAAAGTGCCAAACAGTGAGATGCAAGCAGCAAACTGGATTCTAAAATCAGTCACTTTGAATAGGTGAAAAGTGTGAAGTGTATAGACCAGTCCTCTTCATGCAGCAATCCTACACTGGTGGATAATGGCCCCTTACCTTATTATACTGAGGTTACAGCATAAGTCAGTCACCGCTTATGGCAGCTCCTATGGAGGTTGGTCCTGGGTCCCGGACTATGTCTCTATATGCCTCAGGTCCACAGGGGGCATGGCGGCCAAAAGGGGAAAAAGGATGCCATATAGTGTAGTCATTTTTAAAACATCTAAACTTTATTCAAAGGTAAAAGAAGGTACTCACACAGTAAAAATGGCAGAGGGCGCATATAACCAAACGAGCGGCGAGCTCGTACACTGCTGACAGTGGAAGGTGCCTGTCCCTGGGACTGACTTATGCTGTAACCTCAGTATAATAAGGTAAGGGGCCATTAGCCACCAGTGTGGGATTGCTGCATGAAGAGGACTGGTCTATACACTTCACACTTTTCACCTATTCAAAGTGACTGATTTTAGAATCCAGTTTGCTGCTTGCATCTCACTGTTTGGAGATTTTGCTGTTACACAAGCCACCTTTCTTTGGACTGTATTTATGTCTTTAGACAATTTTTGAGCACTTATTGTTTGCACTGGACACTTTTTTGCATTACCACAGGCATTGTGATCTCTTCGGACATACAGTGTAACATTGCACTTTTTTGTTTTATTTTTATTTTTCTGGAAGTTGTATATTGTGCTATTAATGTTTTAGTCACCCACTTGCCTACATATGCACTATTTGTTTAGTCCAACACTGCATGCCTTTTAACTGTTTATGTTAATGCTATTATTGCAATTTTTATAGTCCGGACACTTTTACCCAATTTAGTCACTTTTTACACTGGGCGGAGTATATTTATATTCTCTTACAATGGTGTTTGATGATTATTCACACCCCATGTTCACATTAGGTGACTAGCCTCTGATTCATCAACATTGTAGCACGGTTGCACTCATACATTTGTTTAGATACTACATGGTAGCGCAGGAATAATACACTTTACAGGGTCCCCAGGGAGCCCCTCCTTACATCAGGGCCCCCAGAGAGTCTCCCCCTTACATCAGGGCCCCCAGAGAGTCTCCCCCTTACATCAGGGCCCCCAGAGAGTCTCCCCCTTACATCAGGGCCCCCAGAGAGTCTCCCCCTTACATCAGGGCCCCCAGAGAGCCTCCCCCTTACATCAGGGCCCCCAGAGAACCCCCCTTACATCAGGGCCCCCAGAGAGTCTCCCCCTTACATCAGGGCCCCCAGAGAGTCTCCCCCTTACATCAGGGCCCCCAGAGAGCCTCCACCTTACATCAGGGCCCCCAGAGAGTCTCCCCCTTACATCAGGGCCCCCAGAGAGTCTCCCCCTTACATCAGGGCCCCCAGAGAGTCTCCCCCTTACATTAGTGTCCTCAGAGGGCCCCTTCCTTACAATAATGTCCCCAAAAAGCCCCCCCTACATCAGGGTCCCCAGAGAACCCCCCTTACATTAGGGTCCCCAGGGAGCCTCCCTCCTTACATCAGGGTCCCCAGAGAGCCCCTTCTTACATTAATGTAACCAGAAAGCTTCCCCCCCTTACATCAGGGTCCCCAGACTGCTGCCCCCCCTCCTTCAAGAAGTTCCCCATGTACCTGGCTGGTGGAGGTGGGAGGCGGCGACCAGCAGCTCTATAGTGTCCACAGGCAGGGAATCTCCATGTGGCTTGTAGTTCTCCTGAGTGTACAGTGGAGAAGGGAGGGGCCTCTGACCCGGGATGTATCAGCAGCACAAGCAGAGCCGACTCACTGAAAGTGAAACTGATACCTGCCCGGGCCCCTCCCCTCCTCTCTCCACTGTTTACACTGACACTGGGAAGAGAGATCCCACCGCATACAGGCACAATAGAGCTGCCGATCGCTGCCTCTCACCTCCCCCCACTGCATTACAAACGGCAAGCCAGAGGTGTAGGGAGAAATGCCAGGTCTTGGGCCCCCCCACAGCGGCAGAATGGCAGGGCCCAGTCGCAAGTGCGACTGCAGCGACCCCTATTGTTCCGCCACTGGGTAGGGTGACTATGTATGCTTGTAGCATCTCTGGAGGAAATGTTGCTGTGTTTGCTGCTTTTGTAAAGACTGTTTGTAAGTGTGGAGCTAGGTGAGATCTGAATGTTTTGAAATATTCATTTGAGAACCCGTCAGGTCCAGGTGATTTGCCATTTGGTAGTGTTTCTATGGCAGCTTCTATTTCAGGTATAGTGAACGGGGAATTTACCGAGAGAAGTTGGGGCTCTGATAACGCTGGTAACTTTAATTTTTGAAGGAAGTTTCGGATGTTTTCGTGTGTAGGTTGGTATGTGGAGGGGTCATCTTTAATGTTGTATAAGTTACTGTAGTAATCAGCGAACTGGTTAGCTATATCTTGGTTTGTGATTTTATGCTTGAGAGTGGGATGTAGCAAGTGGGCTAATCTCGTTTTAGTTTTCGCTGCTTTTAGTCTATTGGCTAAATATTTTCCTGCTCTATTGGCATTGGCATATGACTGCAGTTTCAAACGTCTAAGATGATAATGGTATTGTTGAGATAGCAGATTTCTGAGTTCCTCTCTCAGACCTGAGAGTTTTTGGGTAAGAGTAGCGTTAGGTGCTTGCTTATTTTGTGTTTCTATGGTGTGGATATCAGTTAAAATAGAATTAATACGGGCTGTACGCCTTTTCTTTTCTCTGGCTCCGAGTTGTATGAGTATGTCCCTCATGTATGCCTTATGGGCATTCCATAAGGTGAAAGTGTTCTCAACAGAATCCGCATTGCATAGAAAGAATTCTCTAATATGTTGGGAGATCTTTGTGGAGGATCGGGGTTCCTGTATTAATCTTACATTGCTACGCCAGATGGGTGAGGAGGAGGAGACAACCTGGTCATTAATGGCAATAGTAATAGCAGCATGGTCAGACCATGTTATGTCATGTATCTGCGCAGATTAAATTTTCTGCAGTAGCCACTTATCTGTCAGGAATAGGTCAATGCGCGAATATGAGCGATGCCTGTGTGAGAAGAAAGTATAGTCTCTTGCATTTGCGTTTAAACATCTCCAAACATCAAACAGCTCCGCTTGGTGTATTGTTTTGCCCAGATAGGAGGAGCTGTTTGCTTTTGAAGCAGATGTATCAATTTTGGGGTCTACAATAATATTAAAGTCACCACATACAATGAGATTGTCGTATAAATGATTCTTAATTTTCCTTAATAGTCTGCTGAGAAAACGGATCTGATGTGAGTTTGGTGCATATAAGGATACTAACTTATATGGTTTTGAGTTGATGTCTCTTGTCAACATTTAGGGACTTTGGATTCCTGGAAGTGGGTCTCTTGTACACACAGGATATCTGCCCTGTGCATCTTGGCTTCCTTCCACATGGAGAGTCTTTTTGCGGGGTGGTTCAGTCCTCTAGCATTGATGGACAGGAAGTTAATGGGCATAAGGAAGGTTCTGTGAGGTCTGCAGCATTATGTAGAGTATATACTCACCGTGGCTGTAGTAGATGGTTGATTAGGAGGTGTTGACTCTTGCTTTATCCAGGGTAGAAGGGATGCTCACTGCTGGACGGTTTGCTTAAAACATATAGTAAGTAGAACAAAAGTGGTGAAAATGGAACAGGGTTAGCGAAATAAATCTAAAAAACTTAATAAGAAAAGTATCCATGAACTAATCCATGGGCAGGCGTAACTGCTACAAAAAAACTGGAGGTAAAAAACAGGGATTGTAACATGTAACCCCTGTTGTCCAGAGAGAATTAAATGTTATTTAACGTGTTATATTCAAACGCTTCCACCGGTAGCTTTCTTTGAGGAACGTTTGCGGGAGACCACATGCCAGTCCTTCTGTAGTGGACTAGGTGTAGGTGTGTGAGTAGCTGACATATCGTGATCAGGTAGTATGCCCCATTTGTGTAATGCTGCGATACCTTCTTCTAGTGTGGATATCAGTATTGATACGCCAAAGTTTGGCGGGGTATTTCCACTTGTGGATGATATTGTAGTTCCTCAGGGCCTTAGTTATTGTTGCTAAGTTGCGACGTTGTTGGAGCGTATGCCTGGACAGGTCCAGGAGCAGTTGTAGTTCTGCATACTGCGGGTGCCTATTGTCGGTTCTGCGGGATGTTGTTAGGATTTGTTCTTTGATGTGATAGTAGTGCACCCTAAGTAACACATCTCTAGGAGTGTTTTCAGGAAGAAATGCAGGTTTAGGTATGCGATGTATGCGATCCAAAATGAGATCTTGTGGCGACAGAGATGGTAGCAGCGTTGAGAATGAATGCGTATATGACCGGAGTTGCATGGCAGGTATGGTTTCTGGGATCCCCTTCATTTTTATGTTGTTCCTTCTGGAACGATCTTCCAAATCTGCAACTTTGTTTTTTAACCATACGATTTCCTCATCATGGTTGCTGTGGGCATCCACCATTGTATTAAATGATGAGTTAAAGTCACTCATACGCTGCTCATTATGATCAACCCTGCTGCCTAAGGCCTGTACTTCCCTCTGACAGTGAATAATCCCTGCAGTCATGTCAGCATGTAGTGATGCTTTTAGGGATAACAACATATCCTTGAGAACTGTGTCTGATACTGGCCTGTCAGAAGTGGGGAATGCTGCTATAGGGTCCTGTGTAATATGCACCGCTGGTACTACAGCATTCTGAGGCCTGCTTACCTCCATGTCAGGGTCTCTCAGCGGCCTTTCCGGGGAGGCGATCCTCTGTTTTTGTTTGGCTGGGCTCCTGGTAGAAGGGCTTGAGGTCCCAGAGGAGGATGCGCTATTGAGATGGGGTTCCTGGAATTGTTTTGTAGAACCGGAGCAGCCGTTGTCTTTGATTGCGGCCTGATGCTCCGACTGTCTCCCTGAAGTGCCGACACCATTCTGTTGGAGCTCGCGCGCTTTGAAGAAGTCCTGCATCTTCTGGGGATTCTGCGGATTCTTCCTGTGTCGGGTCATCTCATCGGATGCAGCGGGTCCCCATGAGCCCATGGAGGCTCTGTGCGGCGTGGATGGTGCCGGTGAATGCGGATGGATGTAGATTCTCTCCGGCAGCCGAGCGGAGCTCACTGCTTAAGCTTCCATATTGGAGCTTGGTCGCCACGCCCCCCCCAAGATGTCAGTATCTTTTCAAATCCAGTCTCACTGCTTAGAAACATTAATTGATTTCCAGTATTTGGAAATATATTAACCACTAAAAACTGAAACTAAATTTATTTTACTGCTTACAAATATTTCATAATAGCCAACAAAAAGTAGTAAAATAACCATAGAGATTCTCAGGCCAAAATCCTGACACAGTCAAAAGTTTGAAGTAAAAAAAATTTGACTGAAAGCCAGTACCACCTACTATGGAAATAAGACAGTATTCTTTTTAGGGATGACATGTGAATACAAATTTATTTAAATTAGATACTGTCTCCTTATCACTTTACAATTACCCATTTTGAAGTGAACATTCATTTTTAAAAACAGTTTCCTAAAAACTGGGCACCATTTTTCTAAAGTCGCAACCCCAACCTATACTCTCAATTAGGGCTGCAACTAACGATTATTTTCATAATCGATAAATCGCCCTATTATTTTTTCGATTAATCGGATAAAATCATAAAAAAGACCATGTGCCGTTTTTTCATTTCCTCCCGGAAACATCAATGATGGGGTGTTATTCCTCCCCGGAACACCAATGATGGGGTGCTATGTCTCCTGGGAACACCAATGATGGGGTGCTATTCCTCCCGGGGACACCAATGATGGGGAGCTATTCCTCCCGGGAACACCAATGATGGGGTGCTATTCCTCCCGGGAACACCAATGATGGGGTGCTATTCCTTCCGGGAATACCAATGATGGGACGCTATTCCTCCTGGAGACACCAATGATGGGGCGCTATTCCTCCTGGGAACACCAATGATGGGGCGCTATTCCTCCCAGGAACACCAATGATGGGGCACTATCCCCCCCCAGGAACACCAATGGGGGCACTATTCCCCCCTTCCCCCTCCCAGGAACACCAATGGGGCACTATGACTATTCCCCCCTCCCTCCCAGGAAAACCAATGATGGGGCACTACTATTCCAGGCAACCACCCCCCGGAACACCAATAATGGGGCACTCCCCCCCCCAGGAATACTGTTAGGATGGGACACTGGTCATAAAAATGTACTGTTTTTACTGTGTTATTAGCCGCTATGGAACACCCCCCGGAACACCAATGATGGGGCACTCCCCCCTCCCTCCCCAGGAATACTGTTAGGATGGGGCACTGGTCATAAAAATTGTACTGTTTTTACTGTGTTATTAGCCGCTACCTTTCACAATGGATGTGCAGCTCGGCAGCTCGGCTCTCCTCGCAGCTTTTCGCCCTCGCATCTCTGTTCCCTCGAGGTAGCGGGCGGGGCTGAGAAGATCAGTGGGGATGACGTCAGCGAGGAGGAGAGGCGCGCCATGGACGTGCGGCGGCGCGGACGTGCCTGGTCACAGACGGCTGCGCGGAGGACAAAGGAGGAAGGAATTATTTAACGGACGGACAGGTGGAAGGTGTGGACCAACTAATCGACAATGAAAATCATTGACAACGATTTTCATTATCGATTATTATCGATAATATCGATTTATCATTTCAGCCCTACTCTAAAGTATTAAATATTATGTTAATTTGACTTACTGAGACTTTGGAGGTATAGACACATTTTCTGTCTGAAACCTAAAAGCTTGATAATAAAGATACTAAAAAAAATCTCCCCCTAAGAGGCAAAGATGCATTGAGACTTGCCAACCCTGCTGTGATAGAAACACTGCTGGATAATCCTGCTCTAACATTAGAAAATATGTATGAAATCTGATGAATCAAAGAGGCAACTAAAAAACAAGTGTAACTATGTAGTGTAAAGAAAATGTTACGTTGATATTGCATGAATATATAGGGATCTGCAAATACCAATATACAAATCAGTAACCACAAACAATGCAAACAGATGGACATAATACCCAACTTATAAGGTACTATGCAGTTATTATGAAGCTAAATCAGTATTATCTAGTGTGCACAGGAGTGATATATACACAGTCGTGAGGGGAAAGAGCTAGTACCGGGCTCCTGGACAAGAACCAGAGATGTCATTAGAACTGAATTATCTAATTTCTATGTTCAGAGCTAAACAACAACATTTTGAAAGCATGCTTCCATTTTTAACAACAGAAATAAGTAATACAGCATATTAAAATTCCTATTTACACTTCCTAACCAGAAGGTGGAGCACTAAGCTCCTCTTTATATGTTTTGCAGCCTAAACTTTGCAACTTTGCCCATTCTGCAAATAGTTTTTCCTGTCAGGTAAGTGTGGAGATCTTAGAACTACCAAGTGATGGATGCTTTGTGTTTGGATGCTTTCCCTAGCTGTGATCAAAGTGCGCTGGGGTCTTGGACTCCCAGTGCTCCAGATATTGTTAATTCTCCCCTCTCTCCTTCCCGTGATCCCCCCCCCCCCCCCATGATTTGTGTGGCTGAGCTTTTAGACCTGTAAGTCACAAATACAGTGTATAGGCATCTGCAGGTGCATGTAAAAAATAAAATATATATATTTTTTAAACACGCCCATATGCTGTGCTCATGTTTATACCACTGCTGTATACACAATTTACAGCAGCACACAGCCATTTGTGTTAATGGCACACTGTACGTGGCACCTGGCTGAGGAAATACAATCCAGTAAGCTGATCACTTCCTGTACTTTCTGGGCTCTCCTGTAACTTTACTACATTAAGATCAGTTGTTCTTTGCTCTTTTTGAGTACTATAGAACACCTCACCTTGATGTACTTGCTGTCCTAGGTCACAATTTTACAATTCCATAAGATTTTTTCCTGCTATTTTCATACATATTGTTTTATATGTTTTTTTTAAATTCCTTTTGGTCCTACCAGACAATATATACTGTAAGTAATAAAAAAAAAAAAAATTTAAATAACTTTTTTTTATATTCATTATTGGGGGGACTGCAGGACAACAATAGCACAACAAAACACTATGGCACCACAACAACTTATCAAAAAAATCTAAGAGATACAAGGAAGAGGACCACAGCTGAGGTCACAGATGTTTCAAAATTTTCACTTGGAAAAAATAAAAACACCCGAAACTTACAAAACACATGTAAAACAAAAATGTGTGTATTTAACCACTTAAGGACCGAGCCTCTTTCTGAGATTTGTTGTTTACAATTAAAAACATTTTTTTTTGCTGGAAAATTACTTAGAACCCCCAAACATTATACATTTTTTTTTCTAACACCCTAGAGAATAAAATGGCAGTGGTTGCAATACTTTCTGTCACACCGTACTTGTGCAGCAGTCTGACAAGCGCACTTTTTTTGGAAAAAATACACTTTTTTAATTAAAAAAATAAGACAACAGTAAAGTTAGCCCAATTTTTTTTATATTGTGAAAGATATTGTTACACTGAGTAAACTGGTAGCCAACCTGTCAAGCTTCAAAATTGTGCCCGTTCGTGGAATTACGACAAACTTTTACCCTTAAAAGTCTCCATAGGCGATGTTTAAAAAAATCTACAGGTTGCATGTTTTAAGTTACAGAGAAAATCTAGGGCTAGAATTATTGCTCTCGCTCTACCAATCGTGGCGATACCTCACATGTGTGGTTTGAACATCGTTTTAATATACGAGGCGCTACTCGTTTCTGTGAGCTCGTCGGGACGGGGCGCGTTTAAAAAAATGTTTTTTTTTTCTTATTTATTTTACCTTTTATTTTTTATTTTTACACTGTTTTTTTTTTTAAATATCACTTTTTTTCCTAAACATCCCTTGTAATAAAAAAAAAGCATCACAGGACCTCTTAAATATGAGATCTGGGGACAAAAAGACTTTAGATTTCATATTTAGACTAAAATGCAATAAAATGTAATAAAAAAAAAAAATGTCATTTAAATTTTTTTTTTTTTTAAATGGCCCTTTAAGAGCTGTGGGCCGAAGTGACGTTTTGACATCGCTTTCACCCAGCAATTGTATGGAGACGGGTGGGGGCCATCTTCCCCTCACTCGTCTCCATACCCAGCTAGCGACAGGACGCGATCACCTCTGGCAGTGTCGGTAAGCGGTAAGCGGCGGAGGTCACCGGATAGCGGCGGGAGGGGGGCCCTCTCCTGCCGCTGATAAAAGTGATCTTGCGTCAAATCCTCCACAGAGACCACTTTTATCTTGTAGCGGACCGCCTGCTAAAGAAGAGGATACCTGGGTTATGGCAGCTAGCTGCTGCCATAACAAAAATATCCTCCTTCAAACAGCCAACGTAAAACTGCGGCAGGCAGTCCATAAGTGGTTAAGTGACCAAATGCACAAAAGCACAATAACAAAAAGCTGGTAGATAACTTGAAATACAGGTACTCAGGTATGAATGCTACCAGAATGCTTTGCTGAAAAAAGCCTTTTAAGGCCCCTTTTCTGATGGGGCAGCCTCCATCAAGAAGATCTGCCTGTTCAGCCGGGGATCTCTCCATTAATCCCCACTGAGCTGATGGGTGACTGGTCTGTGTCTGCTCCGCCATGAAGAGTGGACAGTCCACAGTTCTCTATGGGGTGGTTGGATGGAAATGGACCGCCTGTCTGTTTCTATCCATCTGTCATCTGATCTGCAGGATGGATGGGGAACAGATCCAGATCCGTCTGTTTTTAGCAAACAATATGGAGTCAGGTGTTGGCGGGTGTCAGCGGACACATGCCCGCTGACATCCACCACTCCATAGAGATCTAGGGATGGTCCAATCAGGTCCGCCTGAAAAACTGACAGGTGGAACTGATCAGTCTGTGAGTGTGAAAGGGGCCTTACAGAGCAGACTACCTAAAGCTCAAATTGTGCACACAGCTAAAGTCAGAGTGACACAACCTACCCCTTTATTTTCCCCGGTTAGATGGGACAATGGAGGGAGATAGTCAAAACGGAAAAAAGCTACTGCTGTGCTTTAGAAACCCAATGTTCTGCAAATATAATATCATGGGTGCACCCTCTATTTATTGTTTATTTGAAAAAAAAAGTTTGTAATATCAATTTAAAAATGGTTTGAAACATTTATACCTGGCAGTATGATCATGTCTGATTTTTGATGCTGACAGCGGTACATTGTATTGCATGGAAAATCACTTAAATCTCTCTAGTAGACATCCCGGGTATGATAAAGTTTGAAACACAAAATCATGAATTGTAATATAATAAATAACTATAAATAATTATAACAAATAATAATATAATAATAATAAAAATATATTCCATAATGTAATCAAATCAAAAACACTGAAATTTGCTCAGTTGCAGAATTGTCGCTGTCATCACTTTCAGTGTTTGATGACATAATTCCCCACAAATCACTATTGCACAATTCTGCAAGTGATTCTAATTTACTATCACTGTTTTCTAGCTGGTATAAAACCGCTTTTTCAGTAAAGGGACACTTTTTGGTTGCCATGGACACTCTCAGGTTTCCAGGCAGAAAGAACAGTATAAATAATATAAAAGTGCAGGGCACTGGACAAAGCACTAGGGACAAAAGGGAGGTGAAATTATTTGATACAGTAATGAAATCTGTAAGATTACAGTGTACTGTATGTATTATGCTTTTTGCACTTTTTGAATTTGGCACCGGGCTCCGCCCCCGTGTGTCGCGATGCTCACAGGGAACGGAGCCCAGCACAGTGATTGATCGAGCGGAGGACACAGCTAGCACACACAGCGGGGAAACATCACAGGATCCTGGGGACAAGGTAAGTAACTTTGCCTGGATCCTGCAAAGCAATCCCGAGTGTGGCTCGGGGTTACCACTTTTGGTAATAGAAATTCACCCTGAGCCACACTCGGGATTACCGCTAGGGAGGTTGACAGTCAGGCAGGACTTTCGTCGATCCGGATTAACATCATATGATGTCCTCCTGGATCGTGCCTAGCGTGCAGCCCTGGGGCCGTGCTGTGCCATGATCTGTCACCAGCTGTGTCCATCAGACGCAGCCAATGACTGTTCAGTGTACCACCCCACTGCTGGTACCATGTGATCACGTTGACTAATCACAGCAGGTCACATGACAATTGTAAACAATGGATGGCTTCCTTTCATGCCATCCATTGGGAACAATTGTGTTGCTAGCTGTGACTAATC
This sequence comes from Lithobates clamitans, assembly GCA_037952925.1. NCBI lineage: Eukaryota > Metazoa > Chordata > Amphibia > Anura > Ranidae > Lithobates > Lithobates clamitans. The sequence goes on from JBBGZY010001949.1 coordinate 1,258,265, forward strand.
ACAGTCATCACATGGTACAGACAGGGCCCATCACAGCACATCTGTACCATGTGATTGGCTGTGGCCAATCACAGGTAATCACAACAAAACACACTGAATTAATCTGTTTCATTCAGTAAAAATGGTTGCTTATACCAGTGAAGTTCACTGGTATAAACAATCATAATGTGCAAAAAAATAAACAAATTCCTGATCACTTCCCCAGAGTAGTACAGTATTACTATGAAAACACTGTATTGCTCTGGTCAAAGTGTGTTAAAAAAAATGTAAATAAAAGAAAAAAATGTAATAAAAAAGAAAAACATTTTAAAAAATGTAAAAAATGTGTAATTTTTTTTTATTTTACATATTGTCAGCAGTGTCTCTGAACACTGCCACACCCATTATATTATATTAATTTTCCAAAAAGTTGTGACAAAAAATAAAAACTATTTTAGCAAAAAATAAATAAAACCTAGTAGTGATTAAATACCATCAAAAGAAGGCTCTGTTTGTGTGAAAACAATGACAAAAATTTCATATGGGTACATGACCCAGCAATTGTCATTCAAAGTACAACAGCGCTGTAAGCTGAAAATTGGCCTGGGTAGGAAGGGGGTAAAAGTGTCTGGTATTGAAGTGGTTGCTTCCCTTTAAGAAGGAGAAAAAAACAAGCATAAGCATTTTCCTAGTTCAGACATTGATGATCTATGAAGATCCTTGTCATATGTTTAATGCAAAGATGTAAGTAATAACATATGCTTTATGAACATTGTTTTTTTTTAGGTTTTTAGTGTTTCAAGAAATATAAAAGTGCTATAAAATAAAAATCCATTTAATAACCAGTTTATATTTATTTCAATAGAAGCTTTTCTCTAAGATTATTTCCTGAGCTTTTTATTAGAGGCATTTTGTACATTTTTCAATGTGTACATATTTGTCAGTATGCTATTCCTGCTTTCCAATATTTCTTAAGGTATATTGAAAAGCGGATTTGAATAAAAAATGAATTTTCACAATCCAATTTGCATTCTGATCAGAATTATAGTGTATAACTCCTTTTAGTTTACACAATTTCATTCATCACAGCATTATTATTTGGGCTGAAATAATTTGATAATGTATTGCATAAAATGAAATGCTCATACCTAAAATAAACAAATAAAAACTAAACCATTATCTGAAACTAAAAAAGATAAAATATTCAGTACAATCTGTATTTGACATATTTGCAAACATAAACATGTATTTTTTTGTCCCTATAAATAGTTGTAAATGTAATATATATACTAAAAATAAAAAAGGCTAAATAATATTACTTTTGTGAATTGGAATCCAGAGTATGTAAATTTTCTTTTACAGACTTTTGTAATCTGAAGCCTTAGCAAGTCTTATGGAGATTTAGTTATGTGGCTCAGGAGTACAAAGCAGATCTACAGTAGCCAGCTTTCCTCACACCGTACATCTTAAAACGCTGATAAAATATAAATTATTTTTTTTTTTAATTCTAAAATGTTAGCACTGAAGTTAAGGAGCAAATGCAGTTCTTTTTTTCTCTCTTCTATGGGAATCTAGGTCCAGTTATGTTAGGAAGATTCAATCAACTTATTTGTTAATACACTGCTAATATAGCAGAATATTACTGATTCAATTTTATTTGAATGTTTGAGGGAAACAAAATATGGATCACTGTTATAAATGATGTCATATATTAAAAAACGTATGTATTGGGTTTATTTTATGCTAGCTAGGATTGAACACTGGAAAATGTTGATACTTTGCACCTAATAATAAATACCAAAATAATTACTAAATTTACCTCTTACTTAGATTAGTTAAAATAATATTTTGTGAATTAAGATAGAAAGGGCTACAATATATTTCTCTATTTTTTCTTTATATTAAACAGCTTTTCATTCATCAGTATATAGCAAACAAAGAATCATTGTGTGCTGTTTTGTTTCAAGGATAACTCCTTAAAGCCATATTCATAATAGAGCCGAAAGGAAGCACGCAGTATACTTTTCAAAAACATACACATGCACAGACATCATTAACTACTTAACGACTGACCCATAGCAGATTTACTGAGACAGGGCAGCCATTCTGTGCAGAATCACATATATATGTTCCTGGTAGGGTGTGTGTGCTCCTTCTGCTATGATTTGTCATAGCAGAAGCCTATCAGCGGGTGTCGGCCAATGGATGTCCACCAGCACCGCCAATCGTCAGAAAGAGAGGGTGGACTGAGCTCTGCCTATGTAAACAAGGCAGAGCTCTGTCCTGACAGGGGGAAAGTGATGGATTTGTATCCCTGCAAAGCAAGAAATATAATCCATTACATCCCTTAGTAAAAGCACCACACACTGTACACAAAAACATTGGCTAGGCCAAAAATATGTAGCAGAATTGTTTTTTTGTTTTTTTTCAAAAATTGTTAGTCTTTTTTTTACAGCGCAAAAAATAAAAACTGCAGTGGTGATCAAATATAACCAAAAGAAAGCTCTATTTGTGGGAAAAAAAGGACAATTTTTTTTTGGGTACAGCGTTGCATGATCGTTCAATTGTCAGTTAAGATAACGCAGTGCCGTATCTCAAAAAATGGCCTGGTCATGAAGCGGGGTAAATCTATTGGAGGTTAAGTGGTTAATGCTGCACTCCAGTCAGATATATAAAAGACCCAAATTATTACAGTAATGAATTGATCTCATATACACCTATCTGTTTCAGTGTATTATGGTAATATGCATGTTAATTCAACATGTATACATTAGTAAACTCTAGTGCTATTCATTTTCAATGGTACCCCAATCCACTAAGGCAATGCAACCCTGATGCACATGCATTGTATGGCACCATAATGCATGGTAATGTACTTCTGCATAGGAAAAAAAGTTCAGCACTCTAAATTATATGTGGTATAGTGCATAGTGGCAATACAGGCATACCCCGCTTTTAAGTGCACAATGGGGTTTATTTACTAAAGCTGGAAAGTACAAAATCAGGCTCACTTCTGCATAGCAATCAATGAGCTTCCAGGTTTTAATACCAAAGCTTAATTGAACAAGCTGGGGTTAGAGGCTCATTGGTTTCTGTGCAGAAGTGAGCCTGATTTTGTACTTTCCAGCTTTAGTAAATAAACCCCATTGTGCACTTAAAAGTGGGGTATGCCTGTAAATACAAAAAAAATAATAATGATAAAATACTGCACAATACAATAAAAAATCCATCTAGCGTAAAGCAGAACCCATACTAGGGAAAAGGGAGACCGTAGGGGAGCCAGTTAGGTGTGCTGCATGAAAATGGGCTGACAGGAAGTGAACATAAAGATTATCAGTGTGGAGCTGCTCCTCCCCTGCCCACTGAGCATGGTGGGAGCAGAGAGGTGTCATCACAATACTACCTGTAGCAGATAATGCTTCAACATGTCATACAGCTCCCTTATATATATATATTTAATTAGGGTTTGCCTGGTGTTCGACATTAAGATTCATAGGAATTGATTTACTAAAACTGGAGAGTGCAAAATCTGGTGCAGCTGTGCGTAGTAGCCAGTCAGCTTCTATCTTCAGTTTCTTCATTTAAAGTGGGAGTAAACTCCTATGTATGATGTTTACCTATAGGTAAGCCTATAATAAGGCTTACCTTTAGGTACAGTAAATATCTCCTAAATGTGCACCGTTTAAGAGATATTTACTTTAGATGCAGCTGGTGACATCACCGGCGCACGCGCTCTGAAGGAACGGTATACCCAGTGGCGGCTGGTGCTCAAAATTTTTGGGGGGCGTAAACAAACTGAAAAATTATAAAAAAAAACATCAATTGCAGCCTCACTGTGCCATCAATCGCAACCACTGTGCCATCAAACGCAGCCACTGTGCCATCAAACGCAGCCACTGTGCCCATCAATTGCCGCCACTGTGCCATCAAACGCAGCCACTGTACCATCAAACACAGCCACTGTGCCCATCAATTGCCGCCACTGTGCCATCAAACTCAGCCATTGTGCCCATCAAGCGCAGCCACTGTGCCACCAAACACAGCCACTGTGCCCATCAAACGCAGCCAGTGTGCTATATCAAATGCTCCCACTAAGCCATCAAATGCTGCCACTGTGCCCCATCAAATGCTCCCACTGTACCCCATCAAATGCTCCCACTGTGCCATATCAAATGCTGCCAGTGTGCCGCCCACCTGCCCGCCCGCCTGCCGACTGCAGTTATCCTGTCTCGGTGGGACAGCACCTCGATGTCTTCTCCCGTCCTATCTTCCAGTCCTTTGCTATGATTGTACGCTTGATAGGCGTCCAATCATGGCGCCTGTTGTTTCAGCCAATCAGGTGACGGGTAACAGATCCGAGCACCTGATTGGCAGAGAGGCGTTTTAGTGTTAGGAAAGCAAATATTGGTGCTAGAGGGGGGTGGCAGGAGAGAGGGGGCGGAGCCTTGCACCCTTATGGATGCACTGCCACTGGGTATAACCGTGCCACTGGATGGATGCACTGCCACTGGGTATACCCATACCGTAAACAGCAACTCCCGCATGCATATCGCAAAGCCCGCAAACTAGGAAAGAAGACTGCCTGGAGATGAAAGTGCCTTCTGCTGGAGGGCTTCTATTTCAGGTAATTCTGTCATAATGTGCTAGTATGCGATTCATACTAGCACATTGTGACCTAAACTGCCCGGGGTTCAATATTTTTTTTTATGCAGTTTACTACTGATTTAAGTTTTTTTTTTATTTTTAAATGGAAGCTGACTGGTTTCTATGCAGAGCTGGACCAGATTTTGCACTCTCCAGTTTTAGTACATCAGCCCCACTGGTCTTACAGTAGATGGCGGCCATGAGACATCTGGTGTGTATGCATTTGGCTGTAATCCTGCATACTTGTGTATCCGCTCAGATCTTACAGTACATTCTGCACATTGCTCACTAATACAGTGCTGTTATTGTCAGCATATAGATATTTGAACTTGGTTTCAGTGGGTTTGGACACTTCCCCGCATTGTACATTATGTCTTGACTGTGCTTTAATCCTAGTTTTTCACTTTGCAGGCAGAATATTAACCTCTATTATTTTTCCCTGTTACTATGCCAGCACTATGAAGGAATAATAGGCATAACAGACATATCTCTTATCTAAATGAGCTGAAGGAAAAAAGGTGACGTGAGATCCACTGTATGGTCTTCTGCTGTACCTCCTGTTACCTTACTCGTCGTCTCTCTTTCCTTTATTAGAACATTAGTAATAATGAAACCAAATCTTTCCTTGATGTTTTTTTTCCTGCCACTGTTATGGTAACAGATAAGAATAAGTGTAAAGGCTAGCCAGAGGCTAGCCTGTATTTGTGGGAGGAGTCTGAGAGGGCTATTTAAGCCTCCTTCTCTGACAGGTCAGGGCTCGTCGGCGTTTCTGCGTTCAGAAGGGGGTGGGGCTTGCACAACACTTCCAGGTTCTTGCCAAGAACACGGTCAGCTGCAAAATGGTGGCGGTGCCTCTCTCTGTGCTCCACCGGGGAGTTTGCCTGCCTGCCCACCCACCTGCAGTCCCCTCGGCACCCACATTCACGGGTCCCTACTTCTCCCAGTGTTGGGGGGTGCTCGGCCGCCCTCCGCCCGCTGCCATAGGGGGGTTCATCTGCTTGCCCGCTCGCCAGCCAGCTCCTCTCTCCCCTTACCAGTTTGCTCCATGTGGGAGCCGCCCGCCCGCTTCTCTGGGTGTTCAGGGGGAGGGATGTTCAGCCAGTCGCCTGCTCCTCTCATACGGCTCCACAAGGGGGTCGCCCGCCCGCTTCTCCCGGCGCTCATGCCGGGGGGAGGGGGGGCATCCATCCTCCTTCCCCTCGGCTTCCTCTGATCAGGGAGCCACCCGCCCACCTCTCCCGGTGCTTATGCCGGGGGGAGGGGGGCCGTCCATTACCTTAGCCGCTTCTTCCCCTCGGCTTCCTCTGATCAGGGTCCCTTCTCCCGGTGCTCATGCCGGGGGGAGGGGGGGTCATCCATCCTCCTTCCCCTCGGCTTCCTCTGATCAGGGTCCCCCCCCCGCCCGATTCTCCCGGTGCTCATGCCGGGGGGAGGGGGGCCATACATACATCCATCCACCTTCCCCTCGGCTTCCTCTGATCAGTGTCCTTCCTGGCCGCTTCTCCCGGCACTCATGCGGGGGGGAGGAGGGGGGGCGCCCGTCGTTTACCTTAACCGCCACCCGCTTCTCCCATTTTCATCCTAGTGTGCCTGCCAGAGCTGTGGGGGCCGCCCGCTTCTCCCGGCGCTCATGCCAGGGGGAGCACGTCCATCCATTATCCACCCACCCTCTTTTCCCATGGCTCCATCTGGTCAGGGTGCTGCCCGCCCACTTCTCCCAGCTCCCATGCCGGGGGGGCGTCCATCCATCCATCACCGTAGCTGGGTGCAGTCCCGCATAGTGGGGGGGGCGCCCACTTCTCCCTTTCATCCCTCTGTTCCTGACAGCGTTGTGGGGGCCGCCCGCCGGGGGGGAGGGGGGCCGTCTGTCCGTTCATCCATCCTCCAACCACCCACTTTCCCCACAGCTCCATCTGTCCAGGGTGCTGCCCACCCGCTTCTCCCGGCTCCCATGCGGGGGGAGTCGTCCGTCCTTCCATACATACATCTATCCTCCACACACCCACTTGCCATTCACCCATCAGTTCACCTCCCTGGTACCACGCCTTGCATCATGGAGGGGATGCCCGCACGTCTCCCAGTTCTCATGGGGGCGCTCACCCGACTGCTCACCTCCCGGTATTCACGTAGGGCTTCATGTAGGGGGAGGGAGATCCCCGCACGCCTCCTGGGCATCCACCGCTTCAGTCAAAAGTGTTCATATCATGGCATTTCGGCCCCAAGATTTCTGTCATAGCTTTTCGGCACAGGTTTTTTGTTTAGGCGTTTAGTCCCAGCGTTTGTTTTTCTGTCATAGCATTTTTTCTGTCATAGCGTTTCTGCCCCAGCATTGCTGTTGTAGCGTTCTGCCCCAGCATTTCTGTCATGGCGTTCGGCCCCATTGTTTGTCATGATGTTTCTGTCCCGGCAGTTCTGTCATGGCGTTCAGCATTTCTGTTGTAGCGTTCAGCATTTCTGTCATAGCGTTCTGCCCAGCATTTCTGTCATAGTGTTCTGCCCAGCATTTCTGTCATAGCGTTCTGCCCAGCATTTCTGTCACAGCGTTCTGCCCAGCATTTCTGTCGTAGCATTCTGCCCAGCATTTCTGTCGTAGAGTTCTGCTCAGCATTTTTGTTGTAGCGTTCTGCCCAGCATTTCTGTCATAGCGTTTTGCCCAGCATTTCTGTCACAGCGTTCTGCCCAGCATTTCTGTCACAGCTTTCTGCCCTGCATTTCTGTCACAGCGTTCTGCCCAGCATTTCTGTCACAGTGTTCTGCCCAGCATTTCTGTCATAGTGTTCTGCCCAGCATTTCGGTCATAGCGTTCAGCATTTCTGTATTAACGCTCTGCCCTAGCCTTTCTGTCATAGCGTTTAGCATTTCTGTCTTAACATTCTGCCATAGCATTTCTGTCATAAGCGTTCAGCATTTCCGTCTTAGCGTTCTGACCTAGCATTTCTGTCATAGCGTTCTGCCCGGCATTTCTGTCATAGCCTTCTGCCCCGGCATTTCTGTCTCGGCGTATAGTCTCGGCATTTCTGTCATAGCGTTTCTGCCCCAGGATTTCTGTCATAGCGTTTCTGCCCCAGGATTTCTGTCATAGCGTTTCTGACCCAGGATTTCTGTCATAGTGTTTCTGACCCACGATTTCTGTCATAGCGTCTCTGCCCCAGGATTTCTGTCATAGCGTCTCTGCCCCAGAATTTCTGTCATAGCGTTTTTCTTTATTCGGTCATGGAGTTTTCTGTCATAGTGTTCTGACCCAGCTTTTCTGGCTCGGCGTTCAGTCTCAACTTTTTATGTCTGCATTTCTGTCATAGCGTTTCTGCCCCAGGATTCTGTCTTTGCATTTCTGCCATCAGTATTTCAGTCTCAGCGTTTCTATCATTGCGTTTCTGTCATGGCATTTCTGCCTCAGCGTTTCTGCCCCAGGATTTCTGTCATCGCATTTCTGCCTCAGCATTCTGTCAGAGCATTTCTGCCTCAGGATTTTCAGTCATGGCATTTCTGCCCCAAGGTTTTCTGTCATGGCATTTCTGCCCCAAGGTTTTCTGTCATGGCATTTCTGCCCCAAGGTTTTCTGTCATGGCATTTCTGCCCCAGGGTTTCTGTCATGGCATTTCTGCCCCAGGGTTTCTGTCATGGCATTTCTGCCCCAGGGTTTCTGTCATAGCATTTCTGCCCCAGGGTTTCTGTCATGGCATTTCTGCCTCAGCATTTGTCTTTGCATTTGTGCCCCAGGTTTTTCTGTCATTACGTTTCTGTCTCAGCATTTAGTTTCAGCATTTCTGTCATAGCGTTGCTGTCCTTGTGTTTCTGCCCCAAGATTTCTGTCACAACGTTTCTGCCTAAGTGTTCAGTCTTAGCATTTCTTCCATAGCATTTCAGCCTCAGCATTTCTCAGAGGGGCATTGTTGTTCAGTCACAGCATGTACTCTGGTAGCTGTTTTCATCTTCGTTGTTTGTCATGTCTAATCGTTGTTTGTTCATGTTTGTACCTGGGTCAGTTAGCTAGGGCTCACATGTCAGGATCTGTCACGTCTACAGATCCATACGGGCTGAGGTTTCGTTTGTTAATGAATGTTGATCACAATCTTCTCACCCGTATACCATACGTCATACGATGCACCTTCATTCACCACACCTGTACGATTACCCACCATGGTTTGTGGGTACACCAGCCCTGAGTTTTTAGTTAATTACCTGCCTCTGCGCGGTAGGTTACTCGGGCTCACTCACTACTTACATGGGGGGGGCCATCATCAGGTTCATTCACGCGCAGTGGTCTTGTCAATTCTGCTCATATTTCCATTCTTAGGTAGGTACAGAGGGGCGTTATTCTCATGTCTTGTCTGTCATTTCTCTTGTTCGTGTTCTCAGGTTGGGCTGTATTGGCATCCACCATCCCCTTGTTGGTCCCTTGTGGTAGGTTTGGGCAAACGTTGTCATAATTCGGGATTCCACTCTTGGCTCTGATCTCTTGTCCAGGAGGTTGTCCGGAAGACTGCTCAGGGACGTCAGTCAAGTCATCTTTTCCGTTCCCCAGCCGGTTCCAGGTAGGGGTGTTTCAGTCACTTTGGGTATGACTGTTTCATGCCATGGGACTCATTTCCCCGCGGTGGAGTCTGGCCCTCCTTCCTCAGTTCAGGATTCAGACTCGGTTGCCAGGTCACAGGCTGAAGCACGACTGGATCAAATCCGGTGGGACCAGTATTCTGTGTCTGGCTTGGTTTCGCCATGTTGACAATGCTTATTGCCATAGTGCATGGGCCTCATCCAACTACTCCATCACATCCTTCAGGTATTTAGCATTTTGAACTCCTGCCAGTTGTCCTTTGGCACTCACCCTTGCACTTTCCCATACCAGTATGGGTAGGTCAGCGCTTGGGGGGGGCTCACTGAGCACTTCTCTGGTGTCCGGTTGAAGTTTCGATCTTCTCAGCTATCATTTTGCAGGGGCTCCTCGGGACAGCCATTGCTCCCCTTCCTCCATGCATGCTCTCATTCACACGCAGCTCATTCTCGTGTCTGGGTTGTCTCAGGCTTCAGGCTCCATCCAATCGTTCACGTGACATTTAGTTAGGTTCTGGGTAGCTTCACAGGTTCTATAGGGGGTTCTGTCTCTCACCAAGTCAGGAGTCGGGGGAAGTTTCTCCTGTCATAGTGTTGCCATCCGGGCGCGCGCTTCTCCACTTGATGGATTGTCACCTTCCCTTCTTCACCTAAATTTGTGTCTTTTTGCCCTCTTTTCAGGCATACTGACCAATCAGGCCAAGGCACACCTCAGGCCTTGGTGCTTAGGAGTATCACTTTCTCACTTGAAGACTCTGACTACAAGTGTAAAGGCTAGCCAGAGGCTAGCCTGTATTTGTGGGAGGAGTCTGAGAGGGCTATTTAAGCCTCCTCCTCTGACGGGTCAGGGCTCGTCGGCGTTTCTGGGTTCCCACCCACCCGTTTCCCCCAATTTTCATACATACTCATAATACTTTTCTTACATTCAGGGTATGCCCTCTTTTCAGGCATACTGACCAATCAGGCCAAGGCACACCTCAGGCCTTGGTGCTTAGGAGTATCACTTTCTCACTCGAAGACTCTGACAACAAATGTCTTGTTTTAAAAATAATAGTGGGTGACTTTGTACATTACACTTTCAAAATACACTAAAACTTGTATGGTTCATATAAATAAAGAAATCTGCATAATGCATCTGCATCTCCATAATGTTTCTACTTTGAGGCATGGTAGCTAATATAAAATCAAAAGTACACCCCACCCTTGTCCTATACTGGTGGAGCCTTCATCTATGACAAAAGATCTGGAATCTCCCTGTTCACAAAATGACTGATGGATGTCCACATAGTGGTGGCACTAGTTCGCCATGTTATCATCATTTTTTTCATTGCAATGCAGAACACAGACTGAGCATGGCAGAGGCAGAGGGTAGCACACAGTTTTACATGTTCATAAGAGGCCTTCCTCATTGATGTCTGCTGTCTGTGGGAGTCTGTTTGCCTCAAGTGAATCTTCTCCATTCCCATCAAGACAGGGGATCTCCAATCATCCATCTGATACTGCCAGATTTTATTGAGGTATACCTCACAAACGCTTGTTTGACTCAATAGTTATCGGTATGTGAGTCCACACTCTCTGGCAAGCGTGCCAATTTTGCCATTTGGTGGTGGATCTCACAATCAAAAGCAAAGTTATAACTCTACTGTGCCCTCAAATGTCTTTTCTTTTACTTCAGTGATTTCATTTACATGGTGGACTATTTTTTATATGATCGTTTTTTGTCACATGATTATATATTTATAATCTCTGAATATTTTTGATCACATCATGGTTTTTCATTATTCATCTATTGAATTGTTGATGGACTTTATTATTTGATTTTTTCGTATTATCACATTGGCCTCACTGCCAGTTTGTTTATTTCATCAATTGGTCTTAATTTACTTTCTTTACATACATTTATTGAGCGCTGCACTATTTATTTGTTACATGTTTGCACTATATGTCTAGCTGCCATTTTTAGTCTCTGAGTGCAGTTTTTATTTTATTTTCCTTTGTATCATCATTTTTTACAGATGACTCATTCAAATGACTGCATTCTGGCTGATTTCTGCAACCAGTGTTGCTATTTTCCCAAAGATTTTTGTTATTGTTAATTTGATCTCTTGCAAAACCCAAAGTATTATTAAACCCAAAGCCAAAATATGTAATATATATACATATAATGTAATATATTGCAGCTTACCAATCATTCGATTTGGTGGCTGCATTTGTTTTCTTTTTTTTTTAGCTTTTCCCCTGTGTTTTCCCCTGGTGATCTGGCCAATAACACACTTCCTCTATTATACAGACACCACTCTGGATGAATGAGCACAGGGGCAGATTTGGAGAGCAGCATTGTTAGTCTGGGGAAGGAGAGTGTTAAAAGTACTAGTGGATTTGAACAGTAACAACTTGAAGCTGAACTCCAGTTAATACTTTATAAGCAGTTACCACAACAGATTTTTTTTTTCTTTTGGCACAAAGGCTTTACATAAATAAAAGCTGATCATTTTAATCACCCCTGCCAGTGTTAAATTGTCTGTCTCAGCTCCCTCTATGATATAGTAACCCGGAAGCGGTGACATCACATCAGTTCCGGGTTACCAGGATGCAAACGGCACCATTTTTAACAATCAAAAGCTATTGATATCACCATAAAGAGTACCTGTCACATGCGTATTGCTATCAAAAGGGATGACTACATTCCTTGTGACAGCAATAAAAGTGGTCAAAAAAATGAAAGCTACAGTGTAAAAATACAATTCAAAAAATAAAAATTAAAAAAAAAATGTAGTGTCCCCATCCCCCTCATGCTTGTGCACAAAGACGAACGCACATGTTGGTCCTGCATGCACACAAAGAGCCATCTTCCCACACATGTGAACAATCACCGGGAACGTTAGATCATGGGCAGTAATTCTAGCACGATCTGTGTAAATCTAAAGTAGTAACCTATTAAGGATTTTAAAGCATTGCATATGGAAAGCAAAACTTATGTAATTTTTCATGGTTGCACACGTGTGTGCAATTTTAAAGCATGCCATGTTTAGTATTTATTTACATGGTACAACATCTTTTTTTATATTTTACAAAACAATGGGGATATGTATTATGTTTTTTTGCATTAAAATTTTAAAAAGTATAATTTCTCCAAAGAAATTGCGTTTGGAAAACTGCTATGCAAATTCAACATGACATAAAAAATTGCAAAACCCACCAATTTATTCTCTAGGGTCTCTGCTTTTAAAATGATATAGTGTTTGGGGGTTCTAAGATAGTTTCTAGCAAAAAATACTGATTGTTACCGGTAAAAAAAAGGTGCCAGAAAAGGCCTGGTCTTCAAGTGGCTTTAATTCTACCTCTAATAATAAGTGCAGGAAGACGATAACTGTAAACAATTGTGTTTAAAGTTGAACCCCGGGCAAATGATTACAGTCACAGGTTCACCCGCTGAAGGAATTGTATTGTTGTCCATCCAATCCAGAGATTTACACAGCCTAACAAGACAGCACAATCAGCATGGGATGCAACTCTGTTTCAGTTAAAGTAAAATTAAAGTAGTCTTAACTTATAAAGGGGCCACTGTTGCTCCCTTCCTCCTCCAAATTTCCAAATTCCTTTTTTTTCTGATTTCCTGTTAGAGGGTGGCTATGTTTACTCTCTATGATCCCACTGTATTTAGAAAAATAGTCACCCTCTTTTGCTTGCTCCCATGATGTACAAGGGACTGTGAACTTTGGACTATGGGATTTGGAGTGTGCAAAGAGCATATGACCACAACAAATGTGCACTGTTTGTTCCAAACAAATTGAAATTAATGGAAAAAGGAGAAGATCAGGATCACACAGAGAATGTTACAAAGAGGCAGAAAAATATAGTAAGAAACAATTTCATGAAAAATGGGTTACAGGGCCATTAAAGTAGTTGTAAACTCTGTTACACCACTTGTACCTACAGGTAAGCCTATAATAAGACTTACCTGTAAATACTGTAAATATCTCCTAAACTTGCACAGTTTAGGAGATATTCACTATATACGCTGCTGAAGTCATCACCGGCACATGCACACTGAAGAAACGGCCCGCCGTTTTCAGGGCATGTGCTGTGACCATGACGTCATTGCGGCTCCGGTCAATCACAGCGCCGGAGCCCATGAACCCAGGAGTAACTTTGGTGAAAGATGTCGGCTGTGGGAGCAGTGTGCGGGCAGCACTGCAGGGCATCGTTCTAAGGTAAGTATTTCATAATGAGCTAGTATGAGATGCATAATAGCTCAGTATGCCTTTGTCTTGCAGGTTTTTCTATCAGGGAAGTAGAGAGAGATCTGCTGTTCCTAGTAATCAGGAACAGCAATCTCTCTCTACTCCCAGTCAGTCCCATCCCCCCAGAGTTATAAACAGCTTCCTAGGACACACTTAACCCCTTGATCACCCTCTAGTGTTAACCCCTTCCCTGCTAGTGACATTTATACAGTGGCTATTTTTCCTCTATAAATGTCAATGGTTCCAAAAAAGTGTAAAAAGTGTCCGATCTGTCTGCCACAATGTCACAAATCACTGCCATTAATAGTTAAAAAAAAATTATAAAAATGCCATAAATATATCCCAATTTTGTAGACGCTATAATTTTTGCGCAAACCAATCAATGTACGCATATTGTGATTTTTCTTTTTTCGCAAAAGTATGTAGAAGAATACATATTGGCCTAAACAGATGAAGAAATTTTATTATTTTAATTTTTTTTTTTTTGGATATTTATTATAACAAAAAGTTAAAATGTATTTGTTTTCAAAATTGGTACTCTTTTTTTGTTTATAGCGCAAAAAATAAAAACCGCAGAGGTGATCAAATACAACCCAAAGAAAGCTCTATTTGTGGGAAAAAAGGATGTCAATTTTGTTTGGGCACAGCATCGCACAACCGCGCAATTGTCATTTAAAGCGACGCAGTGCCATATCGCAAAAAATAGCCAAGTCAGGAAGGGGGCAAATCTTTCCGGGGCTGAAGAGGTTAATGTGACTTTAAGCATCACAGCAAGGTCACCTCCCTATCCCCTATCTATATCTGAACAGAGAATGGCATGGGATTATAGAAGGATAAATCAACTCAACTTGTATTATTCATACATTTTAAATTATTTTTTTTAAATAAAAATAAATAACTTAATAATTGAGCAGTATTTGTTCATACTTGCCTGGGGTTCAAGGTTTTTATATGAGACATGTCTGTGCGGTAATGATTCCTGATTGGTTGCTATGGGCTTTTGTACATAGCAAATTACAGCTTTCGCTTTCACCCTATTGAATCATGCCTAATATTATATTTCTGAAATGACTGGTATATTTGAATATAGTTGTTGATATTGATATTTCTTTTTCTCAATCAACAAATCAAACCTTTACTGATCCCCACCAGTATAAAACTGCTAATAGGAAAATAATAAATAGAAAATGATGTGAGGTTCAGAAAGCATCTTTACACATACTCTGTGTTTTATATTTATCATTGAAAATATAAGAATAGCTAATTTTGTTGAAAACATTATCTTGTTTTTTTCCTTTTTCTGTGATATCATTACAAGGAAAACGAGTACAGGAAAAGTACAGTATGTCATTATAGCTATTATGATGTGGCAATTATGCGACAACTGCAATGATGCCCCATCAGAACACTGGGAAGACACAATGCTTTATATTGTCTGAGACAAATTTAATCTTGCATGATCTTCAGATAGGAGCAGCTGCAGGGTGTATATGGCTCAATAAGGATGCGTGGTGAGTTTCCCTTCAATAAAATCACAGGGCTTCAAGGCACTGTCTGACAAAAAAAAAATTGTAAAATAAGATCTGCTCACAAATGAGATACCTAATGTGATCACTTTTCAGAAATTGTGCTATGCTTGTAGCTGTGTGCAATGTCATAATGTAAATAATGTTATCAGTGTTTTCATTATTCTTTTCTACTAATTGCTGTTAATTATAAATGAAAATTAAAACAGCTATATTTATTTATTTTGTATACCTGCTTACTAGGGCACCACAGTAATTTTGCTTTAATACTCATCCTACAAAGAAATGAACAGAGCTCTGATAATAGCCTGACTAAGAAGAATATGAAATCTAAATGGCTTGTCCTGAAATAGATTTTCACATAGCAGTTATAGCAGAGAAGGGGATTGCATCTGGTTAAATGCTGACATGTAGATAGCCACTAGAGGATGATACGTTAGTTTTTGCCAACATGTACCTACTGCAGTAGCTCTTGGTATGGACCTTTCTGCTCTAAATAAAGAAGAATGTTCCCTAAGTTCCTCTAATGTCTAAATTATCCTTCAACTGTGAAGCAGACAACAAAACTGTTATGCCTTGTACACACGGTCGGATTTTCTGACGGAAAATGTGTGATAGGACTTTGTTGTCGGAAATTCCGACCGTGTGTGGGCTCCATCACACATTTTCCATCGGAATTTCCAACACACAAAGTTTGAGAGCTTGCTATAAAATTTTCCGACAACAAAAGCATGCTCAGAATAAATTAAGAGACGAAAGCTATTGGCTACTGCCCCGTTTATAGTCCCGACGTACGTGTTTTACGTCACCGCGTTCAGAACGATCGGATTTTCCGACAACTTTGTGTGACCGTGTGTATGCAAGACAAGTTTGAGTCAACATCCGTCGGAAAAAATCCATGGATTTTGTTGTCGGAATGTCCGATCAATGTCCGATCGTGTGTACAGGGCACAACTGTCTCCCGACCTGAACCATTAACATTTAACCTAACCCCTAAATAAAACCTTTCACACCTAACCTATCACCCAGCACTTAAAGTGGTAATAAACACAAAAAAATATGTAATATATGTGGTGGCTGCATTATTTTTCTTTTTTTAGGCTTCCCCCCTCTGTTTTTACCATGATCTGGCCAGTAACACACCTCCTGTACTAGCGTGCCCCGACTATGGATGAAGGACAGGGGTACAGCAGATAGCAGCATTGGCAATCTGCGGGGAGGGGAGTTTTAGATGTACAGTACTAGCAGATTTAGATACACTAAAAAATGAAGCCAAACTCCAGCTGACACAGTTACACAAGTCTTTACAGCAACAGTTTTTTTCCTTTTGATGTAAAGGTTTTACATGAATAAATAAAATCTAATCATTGTGAGCACCCATGCACCAGTGCATCAGTGGTAAAAGGTATGTCTTAACACTTTTAACTAATACATTTGCAGGAAGGCTTGATCTTTTGAAAAACAACAGACTTAAAAGAGAGAAAGCCTAAAAAGAAAACCACCACATCTAAGAATTGGTAATAACCAAAGACAATGAATAACCCAAAACAAATTGGTGCACACTTAGGCAGGTCATACATGGTTTGAATTGTTCCTGCTGAACTGGCTGAGATTTGAACCATGTATGGGCAGGCTGAATGTACCAAGTTGATCTATCGATGAATTTGGGTACAACCAGCATCCTGGATTTTACCTGCGGTTATCACTAGCAGTGGCTGCTATAGCCACTAGCAATAATCACCGTCTTTTCCCAGCAGGGGTAGCTTCCTGTGATCTATCAATTATGTATAATGAGTATGTTTGTAACATATATGTGTTTTAGACAGGTCATACTCTTCTGATCCTGAGTGAAGGTCCTGACTCCTGAGCAAGCAATTACGCAAAACACGTTGACCTCTCTAGATTATTGTATCAAGGAGATAGTCAAAATGATTGATTTTACAGGAGGTGCACCATTCTAAGCCAATCAGGTGTTTTGAGTTCACAAACATTAACAAGAAAAATAAGGAGACAGCAGAGGAATGTCCTTGTTAAACTGATGCGGCTCCCTTGTTGTCCACTCTCAGACTGGAGATAGGAAAGTTACATAACTATAAAATATACTTACTGCAGAAAAAAGTCAGGTCACCATCCTGGCTGTGCTGTTAAGTAGGGCTACATAATGTCAGGATCAGATGGGAAGACAAATCTTTTGGCAGGTAGCGCTATTCCCATATATACATTTCAACAGTGTGCTTAGTTGTTTTTGTGGAGTTCAACCTAACCCTAAGGGTGAATTCACACCTGAGAATGCACCTGGACTCCTATTGGGTGTGAGAACCCCAGCTGCTGGTTCCCGCAGCTAATTGCAGGCACTTGCATGCAGTGTTGGGTGCGAGATCGGGTGCGAGAACCCCAGCTGCTGGTTCCCAAATCCCCCCTCTCCCCCCAAAAAAAATCACCCCTCCTAGCACAATTCATCTACCCCTAAAATTTCCCCTCCTAGTACACATCTTCTCCCCCACTTCAAATCCCCTCTCCCAGCACACATCACCCCAACACCTCCATCCTAGCACAAATCTTTTTCCCCCATCCCCCCACCCAACACAAATCCTCGTACATCACCACTCTTAGCAATCCCCCACCAAATTTTCTCTCCCAAGACAATACTTACCCACTGTCAGCCCCCAAATCCCCCCTTCCAGCACAATTCCCCCCAATCTCCTTGTGGCACCCCCCCACCTTACATGATACCACAGTGCCCAGGGCAGCTGCCCCTCCTGCCAACCCCCTGTCCTGGGCGCTCAAGCAGCAATCCCTTGCTTTTGATCAGTCCTGGACACAGACTGCACAGCAATGTTATTGCTGCTACAACTGGATTGATATCCTTTGTGGATATTGATGAATTTATTTAGATTAAGGTTTTTGCATTTAGAGTTCAGTTTAAATGCTTTTTAAAATCCCTTTCCATTTCTATCTGCAGCAAGCTATGCTTTTCTGTCAAAAAATGATTTGCAACCATGTCAACAGTAATCTCTATATGGGTCTTGACAAAGTTCCAATCCCTCCTTATAACTGATTTATCTAAAACTCTACGCAGAGCTTTTGAGTCCAATTAATCTACAATACCTTGGATGTCTTCTAGGTTAAACTCCATGTTTGTTAAGGATAAATATTCCCTTTGGATCAGCTGTATACATTTGCAAATACTTTAGCACACTTTATAGAAGATTCTTGCCTGCGTCTCTTCTGCAGAAAGGGTGTATAATTGGAGGTTTACCTTTGGAAAGAGAAATACAAAGAACTTACACCTTAACCAGGGTTACGGGCTGCAACATTTTTTTATCATGCAATTATGGCTAGGGATGACCCCTCTACCTTGCAGTTGCTTTTGGAAGCTGCATATTTTATGCTGCTTTTTAAGCTGCATTTTTTTAAGCAGAGTTTTTTTAATGCCACCATGACCACTACACTGCTATTAAAAGGAACTAATACACTTGCTTTCTAGGATATCAAGTAATAGGACCTAACAAGGATGTATTCTGCTTCATTTTATACCAGTGATATCTAATGGGAGAGGAAAATTCACTGCATACCCCCTGTTGAAAACTAAATCCCTTTTTTTCAGCTTGATGTGAGGGGGAGGGGGGGGGGGTTTGGCTGAACTCATTTATGTTTTTATTTAAAAAATAAGTATGCAATCACAAGTTCCTGTCATCAGTCGTCTTTTTAAATCAGCTTGTGCGTTAAAAAAAATAAAAATGCAATTTCTATACTGAATACATTAGAGAATGTGATTTTAGCCCCCGTCTGTAATAGGCATGGCAGCTACACTATTCCGAATGACTTTGTAGGTTGTAAAGTATTTTAATGGACAATCATGAGAGATATCGTGCTTCAAAATGGAGGCAGGAAGCCTTGGAATCTCTGTAATGCTTCTGAAAAGAACTCTCATGCCAGTATATTAAAATGTACCTCCAGCTGCAAAATAATCAATTATTCAAGCTGCAAGCAATGTAAAACCACATTCACACTGTGCTACAATTCTGCTACAATATAATGTTATATGTTTTCCTAAGATGCTGCTTCTTCTGTATGCATCTGGTGCTATTCAACTCATTATTTTCATATGTGACACATAGCAATGTACAAAATATTCATTAGGGATGACTGTATTTGGATACATTTTAAAGCTTTAGACATTTAGCAATAGAAAATAATTTTATTTATGTATGTGAACATCTACAAACCATTTTCTGTGACTAATATTTTGGAATTATTTGTTTAGGTTTACCTGAAAATGTAAACTCAATCATGCACACTGAGTGTCAAGAACTTCACTTTTAAGGGTGTTTGACTTTTTTTCTGCCATCTACATGCCCCTCCATGTTAGCCTGTGTGCCCTTCTATGTTAGCATATGTTCCCCTCCATGTTAACCTATGTGTCCATGCACATGTAGCACCCTGGTGTTTAGGCAGGGTTGCTTCTAAATTTACCTGCCAGGTATAGCTGCCTTGGCTAATTATTGATTGATTTCACTCTAATGCCCCGTACACACGGTCGGACATTGATCGGACATTCCGACAACAAAGTCCTAGAATTTTTTCCGACGGATGTTGGCTCAAACTTGTCTTGCATACACACAGTCACACAAAGTTGTCGGAAAATCCAATCATTCTGAACGCGGTGACGTAAAACACGTAGGTCGGGACTATAAACTGGGCAGTAGCCAATAGCTTTCATCTCTTTATTTATTCTGAGCATGCGTGGCACTTTGTGTGTCGGATTTGTGTACACACGATCGGAAATTCCGACAACGGATTTTGTTGACGGAAAAATTTATAGCCTGCTCTCAAACTTTGTGTGTCGGAAAATCCGATGGAAAATGTGTGATGGAACCCACACACGGTCGGAATTTCCGACAACAAGGTCCTATCACACATTTTCCGTCGGAAAATCCGTCCGTGTGTACGGGGCATAAGTCTATAATTGCTGCACTTTTCTCTTTTGCCGCTAGGTGGCTGGGTACTTGGTGGCATCATATATGAGAAGGGCAATGCAAGGTTAGACTATGGGTATATGGGGTATCCCAGTCAATGGGCAGGGGTTTTCTTAAATCCCTTGGTCTGCTGGGAGAACTTATATATTTGGGTGGGGTCAGGTGATCGGGGTTCTGTGCCACCTGGGTGGCTGTCTGGGTGGACGTGTGTTGTATTGCCTGGGCTGCTAGGCCGGAGTTTGGGCCTATCTCGGGCACATCTGGCTTCTAGGCTGTTTGAGGGCATATCCAGAAGCAAGAGAGCGGCTTGCAGTCCAACCAGAAGTGATGGTTCTGCTGGCCAGAGAACCTGTCGTGGTCTGAGGTAGAGGGGAAGCTGTCACCACTAAGGGACCATCCACCTTATTACCAGGGTCCACAGTGAGTAGCTGAAGCAAGTACTGGAGCAGTATTCTCACCAACCGGGGACGGTGAAGAACCTGGAAACTTTAGTGGGTATCAAGCCAGGGACCCAGCCAGCACAGGTGACGCTTGCAGAGCAGCCTTGTGTGTCAAGCTAGGGACCCAGCAGTCCAGTGGGGTGAAGCTTGTGAAGTATCTTGCGTGCCAAGCTATGGACCCAGCAGAGAGGCTTGAGGAAGATACTACGTGAAGATTGGAGGAGCTCAAGGGATTCAGTGACAGTTAATCATCTAGCCTAGTGAGAGACTGGGAGCTCGGTGGGCTGAAGAACTGCAAGAAGTGATTGTAGTGGAAGCGAAGGAACTGTTACTCATTGTGTTAGGAACTATTAAAGACTGTTGCCATAGGAGACAGCATTCCCATACATGCAGATGTGGTGTCTTTCTGGATGCCTTTCCCTGCATGGCTGTCCTCTTGTTAAAGTCTTGGAGTCTGCCAAACTACCTAAAGGTGTCCAGGCCCTAACCCTCCCTCCCAAAGTTCTGTTAAGAGAAATAAGATCTCTTTTGCAAGACATGACTGGCGCCCAATCAATCTACCTTGCATTACACCCACTATGCCGTGCAACCTACCATATACAGAAGGATGTCAGCTATCTCTGGCCCTGGAGGTTCTCTTTAGACCAAAGGAGGCCTGGGACCTTGGTACACATATATATGCATTTACAATAATTTAGAGACAGAAGTGTTTAGAGGCAGAAAAAAAATAAATCACTGCATTCAGAAGAGAAGCATTTCAGCAGAAAAACTCCAAACGCATCCAAACATGTCTATACGCAAGGCACGTTTAGCGCTTGAGCATTATATAATTTCAATGGCCAGAACAAATAATATTCTGGCCAATGGAATGAATGAATTCCCAAAGCTTGACATGCCTAATCACGCCAAACGCATTTGCAAAATGCAGCTTTAGGCACATTTTTTACCCTGCTTTTCTCCTGCCAGGAGAAAAGGTATTTAGAAGAGCTGGGCAAATGCCCAGTGTGCATGAGGCCTTAGAAGTATATGCATCAGGGTTAAAAGAGAAGTATGACCAAAGTTCTTTTGGTCATAGTTCTCCTGTGGGTCACAGGAATGCACTCCTGTGAACCAGATTCAGCCAACAGCAGGCTAAAGCCCACTGTCAGCTGAAATCACAGATCTGGTCCAGGCAATGCAGGGATCCCTACAATAATGTCAGGATCTACCCACATGCCTGACTGGCAATTGACTCAGCCAGTCAGGATGTCACTGAGATCCTGAGCCAGCCACTCCCACCCCTCCACAATCTTGTGCTACAGTGAGTACTGGAGGGGCAGAGCACAGAGCGGTGACTGACAGTCATCACTCTGCTGAGAGTGAACCCGAGAACTGAGCGATCATCAGTATTTGATCACTCAGTTCTTTGTGAAGAGGCAGCAGAGGACAGGTGAGGCATGAGATCGATGCTGCATCCATCTAGGTAAGTATGATTGTTTATTTTTTTGAAATCCCACACTTCTCTTTTAATTTACTAAAAGGGTCATAGAATGTTCACAAGTCCTTCTTTATCTAGCTCAATAAATAAAGTGGAGCTCTGTTCATTTTAAATAATCAATCATGTGAAGGGGAAATAAATAAAACAAACTTAATAAAAAAAAAGCATTTTGCCTTTCCCATATTTAGATAATTGACATTAACACAACCTAACTTTAGGTAACATTAGTTTGCTAAGAGAACATTTTCAATGAATTTAGAAAACAAAGCCTATTGCCTTTATTAGCTATTTTGCCAATGTTGTGGTGTTTTGCTGTTAGCAGGTTAGATTTGTTATACAGGAATACCCCACTTTTAAGTACACAATGGGGTTTATTTACTAAAGCTGGAAAGTGCAAAATCAGGCTCACTTCTGCATAAAAACCAATGAGCTTCCAGGTTTTATTACCAAAGCTTAATTGAACAACCTGTGGTTATAAGCTCATTGGTTTCTATGCAGAAGTGAGCCTGATTTTGCACTTTCCAGCTTTAGTAAATAAACCCCATTGTGTACTTAAAAGTGGGGTATGCCTGTACTGTTTTTTAAAGAAACCTTGTCTGGAAAGAAAATCTTTTGAAAGGTCTACCCGTTATCAAGAAAAAAAAATGTACAAAAAGCTCTACCTGTAAGGGAAGGGAATAAATACTTATACGTACACACGAGCGGACTTTACGGCAGACTTTGCCCGGCGGACTGGATTTCGTCAGACAATTCGATCGTGTGTGGGCTCCAGTGGACTTTGTTTTCTCAAAAGTTGGACGGACTTAGATTTGAAACATGTTTTAAATTAATCCATCGAAATCGAGTCCGGTCGAAAAGTCTGCTCGTCTGTATGCTAGTTAGACGGACAAAAAGCCACGCTAGGGCAGCTATTGGCTACTGGCTATGAACTTGCTTGTTTTAGTCCGGTCGTACGTCATCACGTACGAATTCGACAGACTTTGGTGGATTGTGTGTAGGCAAGTCCGTTCATTCAGAAAGTACGTCGTAAAGTACGTCAAAAAGTCAGCCGGGCAAAGTCTGCCGTAAAGTCCGACCGTGTGTACGCGGCATTACTCTTATTCGATGCCCATGCTGTTGTATGCAAGAGAAATTTTCCTTTGAAAAACTGACACTTTTAGGAGTATCAATTTTCTTAGCATCCCACTGATTTTAGTGTTTTTTTCTACCGACCCATACATCCTATAGTGAAGTGAAGGTCAGTCAGAGTGCAGCAAGGGGGCCAAGAACATTTAGGGGTTGATTTGCTAAAGGCAAATAGACTGTACAGTTGCATACTGCAAGAGCAGTTGCTCCAGATTGTTGTATATGAACAGAAGCTCTATTGACTACCATCATCCAATCACATGCAAGTAAAAATGCTGTTTTTTTTTTATTTTCCTTGCTCGTGATTGGGTATTCATTGCAAAGTGAAGCTTTACCTCATCTTCTAAGCTCTGGAGCAACTGCACTTTGCAAAGTACACAGTCTTTTTGCCTTTAGTAGATCAACCCCTTAGTGTCCAATCACACTGTAATTTACATAAAAAAGCTAAAAAAACACTCAGTTACTGTTGGCCTGCAGTCACGTGCATTTCTGTGCAATTACCCTAGTTTATGTGCATTTTCATGCACATTTTTGTGTGTTTTTATGCACATTTCTAGGCATTTTTCTGCATATTTCTTTATTTTAATGTGCATATAAATGCATATAAACTAAGCATTCTATTGTTTTCTATATGTCAGTATGGTTACCTGCATTCATCCAGTGAGCAAAAATGCAAATAGTGTATATAATGTATATAGTGTGAATGCAAACTTCAGAGGAAGATTATCTTGAACAGAGCACCATTTGATGTAATAGGCAGTGGGAGAGGAAAGTATTTTTCTTCTTCTATGCAGACTTTCTTTTGATTTTTTTTTGACAGAGTCGATTTAAATGGTTGTATACCACCAGCACCATCTGGTTTAATATTTGCCATTAAATGATTTGTAAATATCCTTGACATACACCACCTAACAGGGATGTGCTTGCAATTTTTAGGTGAGGTACTATATAAATATTGTAACTAAATTTATATTGCTGTTTTTTCTTTGCACAGGAGTGAACATGATCCAGCTATATTACAAATATCTTATATGTATTACATACTGTATGTACAGTATTTCCCCTTTTTTTAAATATTATTTATAATTATATAATTAGAATGACATAATTACTTACTTATGAAATATCCAATTTATGGATCTCTGTTTTTAATTCAATAAATCTGTGGGTTTTGCAATGACAGCTTTAAGAAAATAACTATTTCAGGCAATAAGCAATACAAATCAGTTAGTACATTGCATATATTTATCTATTAACAATAACACTGCAATTGTGCTGAAATTAAAATAAAAACTCCCATAATTTACTTTAATCTAAGTTCTCCATAGTCCCCATCCAGCCGGAAACTAGAGAACACCTCCCAGGGCTACTGGAATTGTGCTTCCTGAAACATTTGCTCTGTAACCTGCTCTTTATCATCTTCCTGTATATTAACTGCTGTTTAAACTGCAGGTTTGAATCTGATTAGCAAATGTTAAAACTTCTTTAGCACTTACATTTTTATTTGGGGTGTTATGTGTCGGAGAGACATAATGATGCTTGAGGATACCCATAGGCGTGCACAAAGGGTGTGTCAGATGTGCCTAGGCACACCCTAATCACCCCATACACATAACATTATCACTCTGTGTGCCAGCAGGAAGATGGGAAAGATCTCCCTAATACTGGCTCTGCCATAAGAGAAGTGTTTATGCACTTCTCTTTCAATGTGCCAGTAGGTAGATCAATGTCCTGGGGTCAAATACATGTAGACACCCACATGTGTTTGAGCCTTAGGGTGCACACCCTTATGTAAAAGGCGGTTCACACCTATAAATATGGGTTCTCAGAGCACCAGATTACTAAGAAAAGGTACTCGGTGTGCTTGTGTACTACAACATTACCTTCATGAAAAAAAACAAAGTTAGAGCAGGTAGGCAATGCTCCTTGCACGCGCCTCAAAGTTTAATTTTCCATTTTCACTGAATTGTTCCTTTTATTATTATCTTGCTGGAATCAACATGCTGGCTATTTTGTATGTGATGGAAGGGCATTGCTGCAATAACAGTTACTCTGCTGGGTATTTGGGGGACAATGAGATAAAAAAAAATACGGTAAGTGATTACTATATTATGTATTAACTTTGGGACTGGCCTTTTAATTTGTTCTAGTTGTTTTAATTGCTAATTTAATTGTACTGATTGCTCATTATTTCACATGATTATATATATAAAATATATTTTATATTGCATGCATTTGTAGGGATGTGAATCATGAATGTGGTATGTAATTAAACAAGGTGATTACAAGGTTAATGCCAATACATTGGTTGTCCTTGGAAGCAGCTATAAATAACTGGACTGTTTTATCCTATTCTATGTTATAACCAAGTTTAAAGTGACTGTCATGTTCTTAAAAAGAGCGGTTGACATTTTCTGCAGGAGAAGCTGTATGCTCATCTCTCCAGCAACTTAAAGAGGAGTTCCACCCAGGGGGGCCGTCCAAAAAAAAAAAAATTAAAAGTCAGCAGCTACAAATACTGCAGCTGCTGACTTTTAATTGGACACTCACCTGTCCCTGGGTCCAGCGATGCGGGGGATCGAAGCCCCGCTCGTCTCCCCCCTCCGCTCGTCGGCGCCGGCATTTCAACTGTGGGCGCCGGGCTGTGGCTTCACAGCCTGGCACCCACTGCGCATGCGCGAGCGGCGCCGTGCGCCATGATTGGCCGCTCAATCACCTGGGACCTGTAATGGGTCCCAGATGATTGACAGGAGGGAGGGTGCCGAGGAGGAAGTGATGTCACCAGCCCAGGCTAAGGGACAGGCAGACTACGAGGGACCACCTAGCAACAGGCATTTAGAGGTAAGTGAAAAAAAAAAAAAATATCCAAATTTTTTTTGTTTTTTTTTTAGAATTTTTACAGGTAGTTTTGTTTTTTGGGTGGAACCCCACTTTAATCCTCCTAATTCTCCTTTATTTCAGAGCTGGAGACCTTGGAAGTCCCTTCAGCAAGACGTCTGTCTCCCTTGTTCAATCCTCCAGGCACAGCAGTGGCACAAGGGTCAGAGAATGGAACAGTGGGTGGCGAGGGACATAAATATCTGATGCTCTGGGAAGTTTTGAGTGTCGAAGAGACCGGGAAAGGCTACAGATGAAGACAAGGGCCATGGGGTTTAATTTCTTTTTTTTTTTTGCAAGAAATGTTTGGCTTCCTTCTTTTTGGAAAAAGACAATGGGGCTTATTTACTAAAACTGGAGCGTGCAAAATCTGGTGCAGCTCTGCATAGAGACCAATAAGCTTCCAGGTTTTATTATCAAAGCTTAATTGAACAAGCTGAAGTTAGGAGCTGATTGGCTACCATGCACACCTGCACCATATTCTGAGTGCACTAGTTTTAGTAAATCTCCTCCAGGGTCACGTTAAGTCAGCCTTGGGTGATCACAATTATGCATGTGTGGTTATGTCCTCCCTCCTTTTACAGTTTTTGATATAACTGTTTAGTTGTTTTATGTGTAATATTATACATTTTAAGAAAAAAGCTGTGCTATATATAAGTGATCAAAAATGTGACCTAAAGAGTATCCATTTAGCATGGACAACTCCCTGTGTCACACTAACAATTATAAACAATCACAAATGAAATGTGCTAAATTGTAACAAAAAATAATATAATGAATATATAAAAGGATTATTTTATACATATAACGTATATATATAGTAGAGTCCTGTCCAATGGGCTATTGGATAAAAAGCCCACTGAATGTGCAAATCATAGTGATTTTCCAAGTGGTGATATCTTAGCTCTCCAAACGTTAGTGACATGCGTCCACAACACCATGGGAGATGTGATAAAGTGCGACAGGAAAGTTCCTCCTCCACCAATGATATCAATGCCGCTTACCAGCTATTTTGATCTCTTGTTTAAGGAGATCGTGAGTGCCTGTGGCTCTTATCCCCAGCCATGGGTCTTTAAAACATATAGAGAGTCCCTGGACTCTCTATATGGGATATCCTCTATGCAGTAGATACACGCTGTCCAAGGATCCAGTGCTGTCCTCACTCAAGCCAGTTGTTCAGCTGTCTTCGGGTCCAAGCACTGGCTTGTTTACTAAGGGAAGCTGCCTGTGACTGCTGCTTGAACCACGATGCGGTTTGTGAATGGTCCCTCAGCTTTCTGTGTCCCAGAAGGCTGCAGACAAAGGGGCGATCTGGATTGCCTAGAAAGAGCTGGCTTGAGTTAGGACAGCACTGGATCCTTGGACAGCGTGTATCTACTGCATAGAGGATATCCCATATAGAGAGTCCGGGGACATCCAGCCTGCCAAGTTTTAAAGACCCATGGCTGGGGATAAGAGCCACAGGCACTCACTATCTCCTTAAACAAGAGATCAAAATAGCTAGTAAGCGGCATTGATATCATTGGTGGAGGAACTTTCCTGTTACACTTTATCACATCTCCCATGGTGTTGTGGACGTATGTCACTAACGTTTGGAGAGCTAAGAGATCACCACTTGGAAAATCACTATGATCTGCACATTCAGTGGGCTTTTTATCCAATAGCCCATTGGACGGGACTCTACTATATATACTTGATATGTATAAAATAATCCTTTTATATATTCATTATATATATTTTTTTGTTAATGTGTTATAGGACCTTGTTGTCGGAAATTCTGACCATGTGTGGGCTCCATCACACATTTTCCATTGGAATTTCCGACACACAAAGTTTGAGAGCTTGCTATAAAATTTTCCGACAACAAAATCCGTTCTCGGAAATTCCGATCGTGTGTGCACAAATCCAACGCACAAAGTGCCACGCATGCTCAGAATAAATTAAGAGACAAAAGCTATTGGCTACTGCCTTGTTTATAGTCCCGATGTATGTATTTTACATTAGTGTGACACAGGGAGTTGTCCATGCTAGATGGATACTCTTTAGGTCACATTTTTGATCACTTATATATAGCGCAGCTTTTTTCTTATATTGTATTTTATGTGTGTGTCTCACATTATAGTTGCGACTGTTTTTTTATTATTTATGATTCATTTGGATAGCACAGTAAAATTATTTTCCTTTCAATATTATACATTTATCATAATCACATCACAAAGCCTTTTTTTAGTAAAAGTCTATGGACAGACCTCTGTTTGTAAACATAAAGTAGAATTGAGTAAAACAAACGCTGGGCTGTGCTGATAAACATAAAGCATACTTTGCAGAATAAAATAATTAAATATCTTTATAATTAAAACTAAAAATAATAGAAGAATTTCTAAAATCAATACAGGCTGCCAAAACTTTTTACACTGGTGTCTAAAACAAGCAGATTGTTTGTCAAAAATAGCTGCACTTGTAGACGTATCATAAAGACAGCAATATATTCTTAATTAATTGAATGATTTTTTTTATCACTTGGTTTTGTTACCTATTACACCTAAAATGCGTTCAGATTTTATTGACAAATGCCATTGCAGTAAAAAAAAAATATCTTCCCATTGATCATGTTAGAAATCGAATATTCCGCGCTTAGGATCAGTATTAACAAGGAACTGCAGCCCCCCAAGCAAACTGGAAACACCGAAGTGAAATCCACATAATACAAAGTGTTCTAATAGGGGAATGGCGCTGTTCACAGACACTGGAAAAATCAAAAAACAACAAAACATAACCCACCAAAAAATGGGAATGAGAAAATGTAAGTGAAAAAATGTGAAAAATAATGAACAATAAATGTGCAGCGTGCACCAAAGTCCACAACAAACTATGTGAGAGAATCTGACTAAAATCCTGTAAGTTAATCCATTACGTATATTACATGAAATGTGAATGTGCAAGTCACCACCATTAGTGAAAAAAATGCAAAATCATACATGATACAAGATGGATAAAAATGACATAAAAAATAATAATTAATAATTAATAATATCAGCGTTTGAAAATCCCACTCACGTGCCCAATACCATAAACAATACATAAAAAATACATGTAAATGGGCCAAATGAACTTGTCTCAGGGGGTGACCAATGTTTACTAGCAACAATAGATGTAAACTCGCTATATACGAGCATCTCCCAGAAGGATGGATTAAAAGGTGTTGAGAAGGCCTTATTTGACAGATCTAAGTTTAGACATGAACAAATTAAATACATCTTGGAAGGGCTAGAGTTGGCTATGGAGAGTAACTATTTTTGGTATAAACAAGAATTCTACGTTCAGAAAAAAGGCGTAGCCATCGGTGCCAAGTACGCCCCGAGCGTGGCGAACTTATTTATGGACATGATGGAAGAACGCTATATATATGGCACCAGACGTCCTCAAATTAGGTTTTACCGCCGATGATATCATTATACTGTGGGAAGGTAACTCAGATTCATTCCAGGATTTTCTGCAAGAACTGAACCACAATGTATATGGGATCTCCTTTACTGGAAAATCAGACACTAATGCGATAGAATACCTGGATCTACAGATCTTTAAAGAAGGAGATGAATTATTCATGAAAACGCACTTTAAAACCACAGACCGCAACGGGTATATACCCATCTCCAGCTGCCACCACCCGAAGTGGAAAGAAAATATCCCGAAAGGACAACTGTTGAGAATAAGGAGGAACTGCCGCAATATCGAGGACTATACTAGTCAAGCGGATATGCTAATTAACAAGTTTGTGGATAAAGGCTATCATTTGGATACCCTATTGAAGTTAAAAAAGGAGATACAGACTATGGATCAAGATTCTCTATTTACAATCAGGAATAACAATACCAATAAAAACTCTCCAGGTGATGTTGCTTTTATCACTGGTTTTAACAACCAATATTGGACTATAGAGCACATAGTGAGGAAATATTGGCCCATTTTAACATCAGATAGAACCTTGGGTAAAATCCTCACCAAAAAAACTTGTTTTATCTACAGAAGGGCACCTACCCTGAGAAACCACCTAGTCCATAATGTGATTGATCCCCGAAAAACATCAAATTATTCTCTGACATGAGAGGTTTTTTCAGATGCCGCAAATGCCTGGCCTGTCGGGTCAGTAGGAAACAACCGAATAAGAGACTTTCATTCCACTCCAGAAAAGGCAAGGAATATGACATTAGAGATTTAATTACTTGTAACACCACGCATGTGACCTATGTCATCGAATGTCCTTGCCGACTACAATATGTAGGCAGGACTACGAGACCTTTGTTTGTACGCATCAGAGAGCACATTAACAACATCAGGAAGGGGTTCCCTAAGCATAACCTCTCCAGACATTTTGATGAACACCACCATAGAGATCCATCAGGTTTAATTTTTTATGGCATTGATACCATTAAGGAACATTGGAGGGGGGGGGGGTAGTAGGAAAAAACTGATATCCCAAAACGAGACCAGATGAATATATTTATTGGACAGCCTGGTCCCTAGAGGTCTTAACATGGATATTGATTTGAACTGTTTTTTATCTAACTTTTAAAAACCTGCCTTTTTTATGGAACATTAGTGTATGCCTTTTAACAACACATACCGGTTTTGGTTACACATATTGAGATGTGGTTCGCCCCCGGGGATGAATAAACCCTTGTACAAAGTGAAGACCATGGTCCCTACACTGGACAAAGGGGTTTTACCACCTCCCACATTGGTTGGTGTGGGGGACGTAAATGTTCTTTACCTGAGTCATGTACCTTTTTTGGATACATGGGTCTACCTTTTTTATACGTTATGGAATTTTCTCCACTTTTTGTTGCATATACATTATTATAGTACTAAAACACCACATTAGTTCATTTTTCATTTGGCACACTCCCAGTTTTTATTTTTATTTTTAGATTTATTTTTGATTCCATTTTTCATATTCACTTTTAGTGGAATCTTACTTATATATTTAAAAAAAATGATGACACTAGTCCCCCCACACCTCCTTTTGTACATTGGACCCCAGAAGAATTCTACACCTTGGTATTAGGGATATGAAATACTTTCAGGTACTAGCACAGCATTTATTTTGCATTGATGCTGGTGGGTGCAATAATGAGGGCACATATGTACGTAAACCACGTTTTGGTAGCTCTAGGTGCTACATCATTCTCTTGATTTTATACCGGTATGGATATTCATTATCCATTACCAATTTTTATCTTTCATTTTTGATATCATATTTCTTTTGTGCAATTTTAAACATTTTTTATATTTACCAGGTTTTCAATGTTCAAAATAATTTTTATATTGTCATCAAATAATTTTTATATTGTCATCAGTTATATAGTATTCCTAATTTTAAATCTCCCCTCCTGTGGGCATTATGTATTGGGTCAAGTTTCGCCCACATGTCCCTGCTGTATTGTGGCTTACCATTATGTTTTAGATATTGTATTATTATACGGAGGTGCCCGACTTTGCTATTTCACTGTTCTCCCCCAGGGGACACTTTGATTTATTTACATTGGGTTGTTTCCCTCCCTCCCCTTTAGCAACTACATACTATCCCCGCTGGGTGGATGGGACGTTACCGTTAGCCTCCTGTGATTGGACATTGCGGCGCCTCCTTGTACTATTTAAGACGTGTGGTGTACCAAGATGGCCGCGCCTTAGATGACGTCTTGATGACGAAAAGCATAAGGCGTGGTCATACGGTACGCACACGTCGTTTCTACGCTCTGACTCTGCACTTCCGGTTTCGATAGCCAGACTGGTGGAACGCACGCTGTCACCTCGCTATCCTAGACACCATCCGCTTCTGTTTGTCAGGAGAGCATTGTCAGCTCCTGTTTTTAAACTTAATACTTACTTTTTGAACAATAAACTTTGAGTTTTAACGGACTTACACTGTGAGGATTCCTTGTTTCTCCATACATATGGATTTGTTCCAGTGGATACTTATGTAAAGAACAACGTGGATCTAGTTGGAAGGGGCTCGCTGAACCTGAGAGGGGGATTCCGGGTCTCCAGGATTCCGGCCACAGGATCTATTCATGCCCTTCATCCCCGCAGGGGTTGGGCTTTCTGGTGAGTGAGGGCACAAGAGGGGGCCTGCCAAACACGGACACACTAACATTGAAAATTCGCTGGGGATTACATACCTATCTGATATACCTTCATTGGACAATTTACATTGGACGATTTTGATTGTATCACATACACTAATTTATTTATATCTTGTTTGATTGCACATATTCATTATTTTCATTTTTTGATTAATTCACCCTAAATATACACTTTTTCTATCAACATTTTTTTACCATTTATATCAGGAAGATTACAGATGTTCATTTGGCCCATTTACATGTATTTTTTATGTATTGTTTATGGTATTGGGCACGTGAGTGGGATTTTCAAACGCTGATATTATTAATTATTAATTATTATTTTTTATGTCATTTTTATCCATCTTGTATCATGTATGATTTTGCATTTTTTTCACTAATGGTGGTGACTTGCACATTCACATTTTATGTAATATACGTAATGGATTAACTTACAGGATTTTAGTCAGATTCTCTCACATAGTTTGTTGTGGACATTGGTGCACACTGCACATTTATTGTTCATTATTTTTCACATTTTTTCATTTACATTTTTTCATTCCCATTTTTTGGTGGGTTTTGTTTTGTTGTTTTTTGATTTTTCCAGTGTCTGTGAACAGCACCATTCCCCATTGATCATGTTATTCACTCTAAAATTAAACCAGAAATGCTCAGTCCTAAGCACTTCCATGTTCATACTCACTATAATGCTTGTTACCAAAAGAGAAGGCAATCGGTGTCTCTTGGTCTTTGATTTGCTTTTTCAGCACAAAAAGGAGGAATCAGGGATCTATTTAGACATACCTTTGCCTGGGGCAACTTTCAATTATTTAAAACTAAAAAACCTCCATACACACAAAAAACCTCTGCACACCTATAACAACCAATAACCAATAGGAAGCACTCATATATATTAGACACCTTTCGCACTACTCACATTTGGAATCCCCAAACATGCTAATGATTTAAGGTATAGTTTAAGGGCTTTATTTTATTACAATATTAAATTGATAATGTAGAAAAAAAATGTCAGTGTAAGTCCTTTATTTACAAGTTTGAGGTTCTGTGGTTTGCTTTACAATTGTTTGTTATTTTTATTAACTCATTTTAGTATTAACATCTATATTTAGTGAGAAATTCATAAGTTAAGCTGTGTTTGTGTGTGCTAACAATGATTTTGTGTATTTTTTCAAAAATATTGTTTTTATTATTATTTTTTTCACAACTTGTTTTTATAAACATTAGTGCAAGTATTGTGGGATATATAAATTCAACAGTACTGTCTTTTATTTCTACAGTTCCTGTGCTTACAGAAAAAAGATGGTTTACACATGGTATGGACACATCAGGTTCAAATTCAGGGGCAGAGTCTTGCAAGGAAAGTGTTAAATAGGCATGGGCAAATGGTTTGGCCCAATCATAAGTTCGAGCCGAACTTTCGTTGTTCGGACGTTCCGCGAACATCCGAACAAATGGGTCGTTCAACCGTTTGTTCGCCCCCCGAACCGACCACAATGCATTCTGGCACTGAACAGTGCATTGCAGGCCCTGAGTGGCTGAAGCAGTGAAAGCGTCAGCCAATCAGGGCACAGAGCACTATCAGAGTCATGATTGGACATTGTCATCATGACTTTATCCAATCATGGCTTAATTCCGCCCCACGGTATAAAAGTATAAAAGTATTCTTTCAATGGCAGCCATTTTCAGTGTGGTTTCGGCGTGGAGAGAGATCGAACAGGGCTCTGTTCAGTGCTATTAGTTAGTTAGTGTGCTATACTGTGCTATTTTGCTTCAATTGTCAGTGTAGAATTTTAGTTTAGTGTCAGTCTAGGGATAGTGTGAGTGTAGTGAGGAGGACCATCATTCAGCTTTGCATAGTGTGCAGCTAGAGTAGGGACAGCTCAGATAGTTTCACTGTTTCACTGTAGTGTAGTGAGACTGTGTCATTCATACATACATTAGTGTAGAGTAGGGACAGCTCAGATAGTTTCAGTGTAGTGTAGTGAGACCATATCAGTAATCTTTACATTAGTGTATAGCTAGAATAGGGATAGTTCAGATAGCGTCAGTGTACTGGCGAATGAACACCATCTATTTGATTGTTTTACTGCCAGTTTAACACCATTTACTTCTGTGTGCGTTACTGCCAGTTTAACGCCATATAGTTCTGTGTGCGTTACTGCCAGTTTAATGCCATATAGTTCTTTATGCGTTACTGCCAGTTTAACGCCATATAGTTTTTTGTGCATTATTGCTAGTTTAACGCCATTTACTTCTGTGTGCGTTATTGCAAGTTTAATGTCATATAGTTTTGTGCGCTACTGTATGTTTGGCGCAGTAGATTTCAGGATATTATATCCTCTCAAGGCCCAATTTATCCAGACACCATCATTCCTATGTCACAGAACGCACAGGAGGAGAGAGGGGAGGAGGATGAGGAGGCGGATTCTGGCACTTTCATAGGCTTTGAAGAAGAGGAAGACATGTGTCAATCTGTAAGCTATGGCTTTCCAACCCCAAGATCCTTGGGAGTAGTACGTGGCTGGGAGGAGGAAGTTCCAGATGCTGTCATCCTGAGTGACCCCGAGGAGTCTGCATCTCAAGCCTCTGCAAATTTGAGGCGCATGGGCAACCTCATGCTTCAAAGCCTGCGAAAGGACCCAAGAATATGTGGTATAAAGGAGAATAATTACTGGTTGGCAACCCTCCTTGACCACCATTATAAAGGGAAGGTCTCAGAACTCATCCTGTCCCCACAGAGTGTGCAGAAGATAAAATCTTTTGAGGACACATTAAAGAGGATTTTATTGAACATTTTTCCTGACTTCAGTAGGTTATAGCTTCCAGCTTCATGGAAAACGTAGTTTTGAGTCTTCTGTTGGTCAAGAGAGGACCATTGGAGAAGGCGTCCGCCTAAGTGAGGCATTTCGGAATTTTTTTAGTCCTCACCACCCAGGGCGGTCAGCTTCCACATCCCATTGGCAGCGTCTGCATCACATGGTGGACGATTACTTCGGGGCCAAAACAGAAGAAGGAGATCCACTGACTTACTGGCTCATGAGAATAGACCACTGGCCAGAACTTGCCCAGTATGCTATTGAGTTGTTGGGCTGCCCTGCATCCAGTGTGCTTTCAGAACGGGCATTCAGTGCTGCAGGAGGTTTCATTACTGATCATAGAACGCATCTGTCCACAGACTCTGTGGACCGTTTGACTTTTCTAAAAATGAATCGGTCCTGGATTACCAGCTATGAAGCCCCTGATGCCGATGTCACTGATTAAGTCTTTTTGGGATGTGGAATCTCTGCAGGACTTTGAGGCTGCCTAACTTTGAGGGTGTTCAATCATTCTGTCAGGTCACCTGAATCAAGGTGACAGATGCACGCTGTTGGAGTCAGGAGTGCACTGCTAAGGTAGTGGACCCTACAGCTGACTGCAGATAGAACTCTGGGTGGTTCAGGAAGGCAGGTCCACTGCAGACCAACACGGATCCCACTGGGAGCTAGAGCATAAGATTCCCCAGGGCACAGAGTCTAAGAGCCAGCAGGTGTTCACCAGAGCCTCTAGTGGAGAGGATGGACTGCGCTGCAACTGACACCAGGTCCCAGCCCCCAGGGTCTCCCAGCTCATGCTCACGGTAGGCTACAGGAGGACAGAGAGGAAGCAGCAGCCCAGGACAACAATGGATAGTAAGGAGATAAGCAGAAGTCAGGGCGACTAGCAGACAAGGATAGACAGGGAACACGCCAAAAGGTCAGGGTCACAAGCAAGCAGAGATAGTCAAGAACAAGCCAAGATCGGTAACTGGAATTATAGAAGACACAGCAAGTCACACACAATGGTTGATCAGCAGAGCTGGCTTGCAGTGCACAGGTTAATATAGAGATCCCTGATAGGGGCTGAGGTGCAGCCATGCTTTGAGGAGAAATTATTTAAGCAGCCAGGTGAGAGTCGCTGGCCTCTTAATCTAAACACATGGAGAGGTAAGCTGACAGACAAAGCACTACTGCATAACCATGACAGTACCCCCCCTCACCCGCCTGGGCCCAGGCTTAGAGGGAACCTTCGGATGAAACCTCCTCAACAGACGAGGTGCAAAGACCTCAGATGCAGTGATCCAAGACCTCTCCTCAGGACCAAACCCTTTCTAATGTACGAGGTACTGAAGAATGCCTTTACAGAGCCGGGAATCCAGAACTTGACTAACCTCATACTTTAGATTATCCTCAGAGACCGGAACCCAGGTAGAGAAAGGATGAGATGACTTATTGAGGACTAAAGGCTATTTAGGAATGGGTAAGGGCATGAGATGACCATCAGGAGTCTGAGCAGGGTCCCCCAGACCCTTAGGGTCTTTTCACACTGAGGCGGTTTGCAGGCGCTATTGCGCTAATAATAGCACCTGCAAACCGACCCGAAAGTGCCGCTGCTTTGATTCCAGTGTGAAAGCCCCGAGGGCTTTCACACTGGAGCGGTGCGCTGGCAGGACGGTAAAGGAGTGGAGTGGAGCGGTGAAGGAGTGGAGTGTATACCGCTCCTTTACCGATCCTGCCCATTGAAATCGATGGGACGGCGCGGCTGTACTGCCGGCAAAGCGCCTCTGCAGAGGCGCTTTACAGTGGTTTTTAACCCTTTCTCGGACGCTAGCGGGGGTAAAACCGCCCCGCTAGCAGCCGCATACCGACGGTAAAGCGCCACTTACAATAGCGGTGCTTTACCGTCGACGCCGCCCCCGCCCCAGTGTGAAAGGGGCCTTAAAGATGAGCTGGACATCCAGCACAGGACCATCAGACTGGGCAGAGGTCAGTGGATCCCTGAGGCCAGGTTGGTTAGAAGGTGATGTGTCACAGGAGTCAAGCTGGATAGCTGAAATACAAGCAGAATGCAGAGAGTCCTGAAAAAAAGGTTAAAAACCCCACCTGGCCAAATGGGGCAGCCTATCCAAAGGATGGATCGAGCCTCTTAGACAAGTTTAAATGGACGTAGTAGTAGTATTAGGGTGAGGCAAGGTTACAGAAGGTCGTGAATAAGAAAAAGCAGGAAGCTCACTGGACATAGGCTGGACTGGCATAACTGATGCAGAGGCCAACTGAATAGCATCGCCGGGTGTAGCAACTACCCTGATCACATCGCAGGGAGTAGCGACTGTGGAACTGGTGGACAAGTTAGCCTGGCTGTGCATCCAAGGGAGTTTAGGGGCAGGCAAAGGTAGATGGTTATGCAAACTGGAGTGAATGATCGGCTCAGGTTCACAGGTGGGCTCCTCATCCAGAGTGCCGCATGACCTAGAGAGTGCATCAGCCCGACTATTGCAGGACACCTCCCAGAAATTGCTATATGCAGCGGGAAGAGCAGAAGATACTGGGGTGGTGGCAACTGGAAGTTTCTCTTTTTGGGCATCCTTGAGTGGGCAGGATGAGGAACAAGAGGAACCCCAAGCCAAGATCTGTCCAGCAGTCCAGTCAATGTGTGGAGAATGGAGCTGTAACCAAGGAAGACCTAAAACGATAGGAGATGAGGCCTTAGGTAAGATAAGGAAGGATATCAACTCCTGGTGGAGTGCCCCTACCGACATCTTAACAGGAAGGGTCTGGAAGCGGATAGGACCCCCCTGGGAGAACAGTGCCATCAATTGCCAAGACCACCAATGGCAATGTGAGGGGCAAAAGGGTAAGTTTGATGGAAGATGCAGTTCCCCAATCCATGAAATTGCCAGTGGCTCCGAAATCCAGATATGCCGAGACCGAATGGAAGGAAGCGCAGACATGAAGGAACACAGAAAGAAGAAGACAAGAAAGTGAAGGTGATATTTCAGGGTCCAATACGCCACCTTCCAGATGTATTAGCCCCGAGCGTTTTTCCGGACGAAGAGAGCAAGTGTCACGAAAATGACCTTTGGCCCCACAATAGAAGCACAGGCCCAGAGTTCTGCGTTTAGCGAGTTCTTCAGGAGAAAGCCCTGCTGTATAGGTTCCTCAGTTGGCAGGAGGTGCTTCTGGGGTCGGAGAGAGGGGACAGGGAGCTCAGGCTGCCTAAAGAACGGGGAGTGCTGGTGTCTTTTTTCCAGGGTCCTCTCCTGAAAGCAAATATCGATCTGGTTACACAAGGTGATGACACCGTCCAGATCAGCAGGGATAGCTCTTCCTGCTAATTCATCCTTCACTCTATCAGAGAGGCCATGTAAAAGGGTTGCAACTAAGGCCTCATTATTCCAGCTCAGCAGTCAAGGTTTGAAAATGAAGAGCGTACTGTCCCGCAGAAGCGGACTCTTGACGGAGACGTAAAAGGGCACTGGCCGCTGAGGAGACACGACCCGGTTTCTCGAAGATATTCTGAAAAAGTTTCAAGAAGTCAGACAGGCTAGATACCACTGGATCATTCAGTTCCCACAGAGGGGCAGCCCAGGCTAATGCCTCACTGGACAGGAGGGATATAATATAGGCTATCTTTGCCCGATCGGACAGGAAGTTTTGGGGCTGGAGTTCAAATGAATTGTGCACTGGCTAAAAAAACCCCTGCAGGCCTTGGGGTCCCCGGATTAACGGGACAGAGCTGGCAGTTGTAGTTAATGTGTGGCTGCAACTGCGACTGGAATAGGTGCAGCCCCTGGTTGTACTTGAGGTTGCTGACTCAGAGTTCCCAAGAAGGCCTGAAGCTGCTCAAAGTGGGAAGCAAGATCCTGCATCACCTGCGTCTGATTAGATTCCTGAGTCTCAAGTCTGCAGACTATGCCCTGCAATGGAGCATCTGTGGGAAGCGTCACGTCAGCTGTGTGCATGGCTGTTCAAACTGTCAGGTCACCTGAGTCCAGGTGACAGATGCAAGCTGTTGGAGTCAGGAGTGCACTGCTAAGGTAGTGGACCCTATGGCTGACTGCTGTGGATAGAACTCTGGGTGGTTCAGGAAGGCAGGTCCACTGCAGACCAACACGGATCCCACTGGGAGCTGGAGCATAGGATTTCCCAGGGCACAGAGTCTAAGAGCCAGCAGGTGTTCACCAGAGCCTCTAGTGGTGAGGATGGACTGCGCTGCAACTGACACCAGGTCGCAACCCCCAGGGTTTTCCAGCTCACGCTCACGGTAGGCTACAGGAGGACAGAGAGGAAGCAGCAGCCCAGGACAACAAGGGATACTAAGGAGATAAGCAAAAGGTCAGGGCGACTAGCAGACAAGGATAGACAGGGAACACTCCAAAAGGTCAGGGTCACAAGCAAGCAGGGATAGTCAAGAACAAGCCAAGATCGGTAACTGGAATCAGATGTAGAAGACACAGCAAGTCGCACACAAAAGCTAAACGCACAATGGTTGATCAGCAGGGCTGGCTTGCAGTGCACAGGTTAATATAGAGATCCCTGATAGCGGCTGGGGTGGAGCCATGCTTTGAGGAGAGATTTTTTAAGCAGCCAGGTGAGAGTGGCTGGCCTCTTAATCTGAACACATGGAGAGGTAAGCTGACAGACAAAACACTACTGCATAACCATGACACATTCCATCTGGAAGAATGTTTTTGTATAGGTTTCATGGGCACAATTAACACCTAAAGACCAATTTTTCAGCACTTGTTTGACAGGTGCATATCATTGCAATTTTGTTTTGCCTTTATCAAGAGCACCTCTATAGGGTTATGGTGGGAAGGTGCCCCCAACACCCAAATAGTAATTTTTCTGCACCTGTTTGACATGTGCATATCATTGCAATTTTTTACAGCAAGGCCAATTCTTATTTTCATCAAGATTACCTCTATAGGGTTACGGTGGGAAGGCACCACCGACACCCAAAGACCAATTTTTACGCACCCGTTTCTTCTATCCAAAGTCAAAATGGCACCAAAAAGTATCAAAAAATCTCTAATCTTGTTCCCAGTGCACTACATTGTGGCCTCATGATACACACTGGCTTCCCAGCTGTTGCTCAGCAAAATAAAGGCAGCTTGCAGAGAAAATATAATTTTTTGGGCTTTGGCTTTATAAATGCAATTAATGCTGCAGCAGATTCTAGACATGATACAGATCTGCCACTTTACAGGTAGACTAAGGGGACCCACAGGCACTATATTGGAAGGAATTTTTCATTTTTATGCTTTCACTTTAAAAATCTAAAAATCACTGCTCATTTAAAAATGACGTTTTTCACAAACTTTTTTTTATTGATACATGTCCCTCAGGGCAGGACCCAAACCCTCATAACCATTATATGCCCAATTACTTGCATATAAGCCTTCAAAATAGGCACTTTTGAATTTTGACAATCGGGTCCCATTGACTTTAATGGGGTTCGTTATTCGGGTCCGAACTTTCGTGGTATTCTGGTGCGAACTGAACAGGGGTCCGTTCGGCCCATCCCTAGTGTTAAATAACAGCTGCAAAATAGAAATATTTGGCACAGTACAGAGCTAAAAAAATGCCAGAAACAATGTAGTTAATGTTAAAATATAGCCTCCTGCATCCAAGTTTGAGTCCAAGTTCAAGAATTTCTGCCTGCTCCTAAAACATCATTGCCATGTCCTGACTTTCACTTACTTTTGCCTGCTTCCTATATAAAAAATGTATAGTGTGCTTAGAATAAAGTAATAGATGTTCAAAGGAGTTTTTATCAAGTCTGTTTTGTGCTGGCCGCACATTTTACAGATTGTAAAATCTTCTTTAGAGTTACCTTCAACTATGTTATGCAAGAGCCTACCTGATTGGATTTATAATCCATATATAGTATCAAGAAAAAGTAAGTTGACCCTTTGGAATTAACTGGTTTTCTGCAGTATTTTGACATAAAATGTGATCTGATCCTCATTTAATTCACAACAATAGACAAACACAATTTTCTTAAAGGGTAACTCCACTTATTTCAAAAAAATAGCGTAAATAATTTCGACACAGGTCATGTTGTAATTAAATTTGGGTGAACAGTTCGAGCCGAGCAAAAGTTCGGCCCAAACATCAGCTGTTCACAAGGGCCTGGTATGGATTGGGGCAGGTAAGGAAAGGGTGGGCAAGCTAGTGCCCCCTCTCCTGAATAATACCAGGCCACATGCCCTCAACATGGGGGGGAGCTTTGGGGAAAGGGGGCTCTGCCTCCCACCCTAAAGTACCTTGTTCCCATGTTGATGGTGACCAGAGCCTCTTCCCGACAACCCTTTGTAGTTGTTGTGGGGGTCTGCGGGCAGTGGGTCTATTGGAATATTGAAAGCCCCTTTAACAGTGGGTTCCCAGATCCACCCCCCCATGTGAATGAGTATGGGGTAAGTTGTACCCCTACTCAATCACCCAAAAAAGTGTCAAAAATAAAGACAGGAGGCAGTTTTTGACAATTCCCATATTAAAAAAAAAACAATGTCCCCCGATGTAGATCCATCTTCAATCACGACACCTGCTGCACCACCGGGCCCAAAAAAGAAAAAAATGCTCCGCCCAAAATTAAGGCCAACCGTCGAAGCCTGCACCACCGTTTGACAGCAACAAATAGGTAAGAGGTGGGGTCACCCGGTGACATCACCTGGTGGTATCGCCCCCTTGTGACATCACCAACCCAGCATGCACCAGTCTGGAGTACAATTAATGAAACAAGTTTGGAGGTGTGGTTTAGAGCTACTCTCATTAATAAAAGACACTCAAACATTTTTAGAATGCTGTTCATTAGAAGCATCAGCTGATGTGAACCATTTCTTTAGAAAAAAGAGTAGTTGATCTGCATAATGCTACAAAGGGATACAAAGCAATCTCAGTGTTTAGGCATCCATCAGTCGAAAGTTAGACAAATTCCCTATAAATGGAGTACAGTTTAATACTGAGACTACTCTTCCCAGAAGTGGGCACCCAGCCAAGGTGACTCCCAAGACACAATGCAGAATCCTAAATGAGATAAAGAAGAACCCATGAAAACAGCTAAAGGCTTGATGACATCACTGGAACTGGCAAACATTCCTGTTCATAAGTCTACCATACACAAGCCTTTGAACAGGCAGGGTGTCCATGGCAGAACACCATGGGGGAAGCTGCTGCTCTCCAAAAAAAATTATTGCTGCATGACTGAAGTTCGGCAAAGGGCATCTTGGCAAACTGCAACACTACTGGGAAAATGTTTTGTCAACTGATGAAACAAAAGTTGACAGTAAGAATATTCAGCACTATCTATGGCACAAAGAGAACAAAAATTACCAACATCAAAACATCATCCCAATGGTGAAGTATGGTAGAAGGACATTGGATGATTCAGCAGGACAATGACTTGAAGCATTGAAGTAAATACACCACAGACTGGGTTCAGAAAAATAAAATGTGCCTTTTAGAGTGACCCAGTCAGAGCTCAGACCTTAAGACCATAGATGCAGTGGAATGACCTCAAGAAAGTCACACACAACAGACATCCTACAAATGTGTCTGAGCTGAAACAGGTTTATAGAACATTGTGCAGGTCTGATCCAGAGCTATTAAAGTGCTTGCTTGAAGGCATTGCTGCCAAAGCAGATTTGAACAGCTATTAACGCCTTTTTACTCCAGCATTGTAAATGTTTAAGGCTGGGTTAACACTAGTGGGAATGGGATGTGGGTTTCTCCGCATCCAATTTGCATGACAGGAGATTGTGACCCCTATGGAGCCGGTTCACATATTTCCGGGGTGGCCGCGGAGCAGATTGCAAAGAGATCCTTTGCGTCTTTGGCTCAGTTTCAGGGTCGAATTCAGACAAAAATTTGGCCCTGATTTGTCCCTGAAATGGAGAACAGGGGCATACCGGACCCCTGCTGTGACCACATGTGGCTTAGATGTGAACCCAGCCTAATGGGTGTGTTCAATAAAGACATGGGAAATTAAAATTGCTTGTGTGTTATCAGCTTAAGCACATTGGGGGTTATTGGGGGTCAAGTGCAAACTACAAGTGCAAAGTGCACTTGAAATTGCACTGAAAGTGCACTTGGAAGTGTAGTCGCTGTAGATCCGAGGGGGATATGCAGGGAAAATAAAAAAACGGCATTTTAGCTTGCACATGATTGGATAATAAAATCAGCAGAGCTTCCCCTCATTTTAGATCTACCTCTCAGATTTACAGCGACTGCACTACCAAGTGCACTTTCAGTGCAATTTCAAGTGCACTTTGCACTTGTAGTTTGCACTTGTAGTGCAAAGTGGGTTTGCCTTTTCGTAAATAACCCCTATTGTGTTTGTCTATTGTTGTGACCTAGATGAGGATCAGTTCACATTTTATGGCAAATTACTGCAGAAAACCAGTTCTACCAAGGGGTTCACATACTTTTTTCTTGCCACTGTAAATACATTGTTTAATAAGCCCTTGCAATATATATTTCTTGCTAAATCTAAAGAAGATTGTGCCATGATTGTACAATCCTAGTCTTGCGTTAGTAAATAGATTGTATATAGAAGTATATTTTATTTACTTGTTTTAAACCTTTTTTTTTACATTTGTCCAGTTACTTCTGGGTTTCCAGGTCTAGGCAAATGATGGCATATATTCCAGTAGTCTTCAGGAGGAGAGGAGGGGTTTTCTGGATTCCAGGAAGTAAAAGGTACATAGGTGTGCGCAGCCTAATGCATTAGGGTGTGCA
The DNA here is from genome assembly GCA_037952925.1 of Lithobates clamitans. Taxonomy (NCBI): domain Eukaryota; kingdom Metazoa; phylum Chordata; class Amphibia; order Anura; family Ranidae; genus Lithobates; species Lithobates clamitans. The sequence continues at coordinate 1,301,784 of JBBGZY010001949.1, forward strand.
CCCTTAAGCTCAAACATACATGCATGTGTATGTATCTACATATATATGACCCCGGCACATTGATCTCCCTGCTGGCACAGTGAAAGAGAAAAGGATAAACACTTCTCTTATGGCAGAGCCGGTAACAGGGAGATCTTTCCCATTTTCCTGTTGCTACACAGGACGATAACACTAATGCGCATGGGGGGATTAGGGTGTGCCTGGGCACACCCGGCACACCCTGTGCGCACGCCTATGAAAAGGTACATTAATCATCTGCCCTTACTCAAGATGGCCATGGCCAGAAATGCTAGGGGTGTTTTTAAAAGTAATTTCTCAGCAAAATAAAGCATGGAGACATGGATGGGTGAGTTTGCTTTAAATATTAAAAATCAATTAAACAGCATTTTTGGTTTATGGTGCTCAGATGCAGTGTAGTTCCACTTTAAGAGAACAGACTGCATAAAATCATGTAGGCCTGCAACTACTCTGAGAGAACCAAAGACACAGGAGCACCAAAACAATAAATCAGTAAAATATTCAGATATGGTTTAATAGTGTTTTTTAAATTTTTTATCTTAAGCTGCTATCCAACATGTTTGAGGGTTTACACAAACCATTTTCCTTCAGTGCTAAGGGGTACAAAAAAGAAAATATGGTATATATTACCAAGATAAATTGATAATGAAAAATTATTTATTTATGATGACGTATGTATGCCTGATTTTCTTGTTGTTTTTTTTTTTGCATGAGTCATCATGAAGAGGGAAGATTTATTTAATATTGAAATGCACTGACTATCACCTTATGTAAAAGACATAAGGCAAAAGTACTAACCCATTCTTTTGGTGCTTTGCTGTCTTTTTTACTCCTAGTATTTACCTGAGATTCGCCAGATGTTGGTGGGTAGTGGTACTTGTGTTTTGGGAGCAGCTTACTGATCATGCTCACGTTACTGGTCAAGACTGGTCACCCATACACTGTTTCATTAGAAGCAAATCAAACTGATTTTAGATCTAAGGCCACCTCTGACAACTTATCTATAGATCAACTGTTCTGACTATACAAGAATATTTAGATTGATGATTAGGTCTGATGTCAGCTTCATATTATAATAGCAGCCACTTTTCACACTGCAAAAGGTCAGTAGCTTATTAGACATCTGTCATTGGTATAATCTCTATACATTCATCTTTGCTTAAATCACTACAAAAATTATGCTCAATGAGCAGTTGCAGGGATGATTCGGACAGCAATTAAAATCCTGTTTAAATAACCTTCAGTTAAGTGTTACATTCTACTCAGGACTGATGATGATTGAACAGGAATGAGTATGATTTGTGAAACATTTCACAAATCATGCTCAATATTTCATGAACCCAAACTGTGTAGTGAACTCCACTTATGTCTGTGGGGGAAAAATGTTGTCAATCAATTCTGGCCATGTACAGAACTAATAAGCAATCTATTGGAAAAGTAATGGGAAGCCGAGTACTGCCATGAGGAACATACACCAATGCCAACATAAAAAAAATATTGTAAAATGGGGAGAGGAAATTGTCATGTGGATTCTAGCATGGCAATAAATAAAAACACAAACTCTTCATTATGAATACACCTTTTTTTTTGGCCCCAGGTGGCCATCTTGAATTCTATGATATGACAATGTATAACTTTTACGATATTGTTGATTATTTGCCATGTGTTACCTATTCTCCTTAATGTATATGACTATGTACTTTGATATATAAGTCATGTTGACCCTCTCTTTGTAAACTTGGAAAAGTTTGAGAAAATTCTACTGTAATAAAATTTTTGGAAAAGGAAAAAAAAACACAAATTCTTTAATTTAAAGCCTTAGAGCATGTCTATACCACTTGCCAACCAGCTGCCGCAGTTATACCAGTACGGCGCACCATGCAATATATACAGTGGGTGCGTGCATGGTGCCGGTGATGCACATGCAGCGCCAGAGCCTATGCTCGTGGCTGGCGGCCGCAATGTCCACCAGCCACCTACGATCGCTCCTCAGAGAGGCAGAATGGAGATCTGTCAACGTAAACAAAACAGATCTATTTCTGTCAGGGGAGTACAGTGTGATCGTCTGTTCCTAGTGATTATGAACAGCGATCTCTCTGTATTCCCAGTCAGTACACTCCCCCCAGAGTTAGAAACACCTCCCAGGGACACACTTAACCCTTTGATCGCCCCCTAGTGTTAACCCTTTCCCTGCCAGTGTCATTTATACAGTAATTAGTGCATTTGTATAGCACTAATTGCTGTATAAATGTCACAGGTCCCAAAAAAGTGTCAAAAGTGTCCGATATGCCCTGCTAAAAATCATTGATCACCACCATTACTAGTAAAAAAAATAATAATAAAAATGCCATAAATCTATGCCCTATTTTGTAGACGCTATAACTTTTGTGCAAACCAATCAATATACACTTATTTTTATTATTTTACCAAAAATATGTAGAAGAATACATATTAGCTTAAACTGATGAAGACATTTGTTTATTTTAATTTTTTGGGATATTTATTAAAGCAAAAAGTAAAAAAAAGTATATATTTTTAAAACTGTCTGTCTTTTTTTGTTTACAGTGCAAAAAATAAAAGCCACAGAGGTGATCAAATACCACCAAAGAAAAGCTCAATGTGTTGGAAAAAAAGGAGATCAATTTTGTCTGGGTACAACGAGGCACAACCGTGCAATTGTAAGTTAAAGCGACGCAGTGCCGAAACGCAAAAAATGGCCTGTTCATTAAGGGGGTAAATCCTTAAGGGGCTGAAGTAGTTAAAGCCAGTAAAACTTTCATATAAATTCAGCTAAATATATTTCAGGTGAATCAAAACAAACTGTGTTTAATGTCTTATAGCTCATCTCTTTTTTTTTTCTAAAGCAGCCACAGCCTGAGTAGAAAAGCTTGTCTCCTCCCTCGAGAAGCTGCAAAGAGGGACCCTTGTACTCTGTGGGGAAGCAGTGATCTTATTGCAGGTTCAACACACTCCCCCTACTAGGTTGGACCTATAGCTCAGCAATTGCTGTTATATCACATTTAATATGGTGAGGTAATTTGTACCTTACTCTCTGCGAAGTCAGCTTTTTATTCCAATATTTTTCTTGTATATACTTTCATGTAAATTTTGATACAATTAAACTTTATCATTTTTATACTATTTATGTTTAAGTCTCTGTGTCTTTAAAGTCCCATCTAAGGGGGAAACATTGTTTCCATACATACAGCAGTAGTTTCCCAATCTTTTTCATTTCAGTTTAAAAAAAGGAGTTTTATTGTAAACGTGTAACCACACAGCAGTGGCAGCATGCTGCATACAATAATAGTTCAGCAACAAGTGAACACTGCAAATCCCAATTTCAAGAGATTGGTGTCAGAGGTTTTTGATTTTTATTATCTTATTGTTTTATTTTTTACAATATTATTTTATTACCTTTTTTAGAATCCCCGTTGGGGAGCTTTGGTGAAATATCAGGGGTTTAAACAGACCCATGATGTCTCATGCCTGAGACAGAGAAAGGGACTGAGGACAGAGATTCCCCAGTCTCTTTCTCTGCAGACTGACTGGACAGTTAATGAATGGGAAGTGCTCTGTGCTGAGTGGCTTCCGGTTCATTCACAAACTGAAGACCAGTAAACAGGGGGGCAGCAGGGGGAATCTGCATGGCACAGGGTGATTAGGGTGTGACAAGATACATCCGGCACACCCTGTGTGCACGCCCATGGTGTGGACCCAGCCTTGGGCATTGTCACAGAAACTGGTGTACCCTTTAAAAGGTTTCCCTTCATGTCCTGTTTTAGTGACAGCAAAAAAAAATTGTATTGCTCATCATTTCTTGCCCAGTGACAATGGTTTTCAGGACACATAAAAAGGATAAATATCCCTAGTGGTGTTAAAAACAGCAATATAGACCTGTCAGGGGTTCTAAAACTTCCTTACTCTATCCAAAACTAGTTTTGGCTTTAGATACACATAGAAGCCACAAATACTTGGGCATAAAACAATTTGTTAATGAACTGAAGTTATAACTGTCAGTGTCAGGAAGTGAAGATCTAGGAACAACTATATTACATAGTCACAAAATATAAAAGGAAGCTGGAAGTTGAGTGGTGACAAAGAACCTGTATTGCTGAACCAAGAGGATGAATTGCCTAATCAGGAACTACATGTGTTACCTGTCTTGCTGTGCAGTGTAAAAATATGTGTAAATTACAAGACTTGCTGTACAGAGTTAAACATTGTTAAACCTGCTTATACACATGTATTTTAACTGCACATGTTGCTGTTTGCATGGAGTTTTGTTTTAATGTTACATTACAATATAACCCTTATGATTCGTGCAGCCATACTGAGTAACTGTCTGCATCATTTAGGTACAATGTTGAGCTCTACAATGAAATGAGTATTTCATACAGATTTCTGTTATGTAGCTAAGAATTTAAATGAAAAAAAAAATCAAAATTTCAGATATTCAGATTATGATTTTAAAAAGCATGAACAAGTATTGTCTCTGCGTGCTCTAAAAATTGTAATCATGTCTCATATGAGAGCAATATGTTACCAATGTTTTATGTTTTCTTTAAATCACAATTTAATGTGTTATATAAATACAACTTAGGGATGTGATCATAGGTTACAAAATGAGAAAATATCATCTTGAAATGAACTGTAACCACCCATTAACCAGGTATCTATCTATCTATCTATCTATCTATCTATCTATCTATCTATCTATCTATCTATCTATCTATCTATCTATCTATCTATCTATCTATCTATCTATCTATCTATCTATCTCGCTAGCTATCGCTACCTAATCTATCCGAAGGACAATACCCAATACGATGTAAAATGTATACATTGGTTTAAGTGATATCTAGAATTCTGAATTCCTTATTAGCTTCTATATCCCTCTATAACCCCAGTGCCAAACCATACCCACCAGAAATGTCAGCCTCTCTTTAGTCTTCAAAAAAAAGCTAGATCAAACAAAACAATTCTCAGCTTCCCTGCACATCAATTTCTTCCTGGTCATGAGTAACTCAGCAATCTAATTGTTTTTCTTCCTTGCTTGGTGTTTTCCAGCTGAAAAAACAAAGCTTGGATTTTGAGAATTGAACCCATGAGTGTTCAGCCATATCTTCTGCTTTTGCAACATTAATATCTCCTATGGTTTTGATTGCACCTAATGGATTCAGAAAGACTCGGCTTTAATTTGCTGGATTGAATGATTGCCAAGGGCAGTATCAGAATGTCCCTTCTTTTCTTCATTCTGTTGTTTTACTGAACTCCCAGTTCCACCCAGAGCCAAGTGATGGTGTCACACTTCCCCAGTGGATTTTCTTTAATGCAGAACAAAAAAAGAACCCAGGAATAATCGGTTGGAAGATTGCATCTTTGTTATTGCCTTATAGAAAGTGGGACAGACATAAAATTGTATGAAGAAACCTCAAAATGGCAGTGTCCATGAGATAAAAAAAAAAAGCAGCATATAGTTCATAGTTAATTTATTATGTTAAACCATGAGTAAACCTAATAATGAACCTTTCTTATCTGGTCACCTTTGGTCTGTTAAATGTACAATTAATTAATTTTTATTTATGTATAACTGCAAAAGATACCTATTGATCCTGCCAGAAATTTTGTAAGCTGATAACCTCCTGTGCTCTCTGTCTGTGCTAACTCTCATCAGTTACACTATTCTCAGATTTCTCTGTGGACTACATAACCACATTCCTCTATGTTATGGAAAATAGAAGAGTAGCAGGGTCCTTTAGTCTTGGCCTGTTTCTGTTGTTCTGATACAGTACATTGAGTGAGTATTGTCATCCCAGGACTAGATGTATGTTATTGCCAGAATCAGCATTAAGAAGTAAAGGGGAAAAAAGCTTGAAAAAATGCAGTCATCAGCTGCAATACCTTACTTTTTTTTGGGGGGGGGGGTAAATACACTTTAAATTGATTATCTAAGAATGAAAATAAGGGTGGTCCCATTGCTGATGTTTTATTTTGAAAATATTAGTTGCCTGTCTGCTATGCAGATGCTTTGGGTTCAGGCTCAGTTCACACTGCTGCTGCAAAGGATCTGACTTGTGAGACCCCACGTCGCATGACATGTCAAATTCAATGTTTCCCTATGAGAGCCTTCTTAACTGATGTTACACAAGTTGCTCTGACTTTAGAAAAGGTTCCTGTACTACTTTGGTCCGACTTGGGTGCGATTTCAGCTCTTGTACAGGCTCCTAAGCGGCATCCAATTTCGATCAAGTCGGAAGGAAGTCACAGGGCAAAGTAATACAATTTTGCCGTCGCAGCAGTGTGGACCAAGCCTCGAAGCTTAAAGTGATTGCAAAGGATCCTTATTTATTTTTAAAAAATAACAAACATATCATATGTACCTCCCCTTTGCAGCTCGTTTTTCACAGAGTGGCCCCGAACATCCTCTTTTGGGGTTCCTCAGCGGCTCTCGCGGCTCCTCCCCGCATCAGAATACTCCCTAGGAGAAGCTCTCTCCCGAGGGGGTTACCTTGCGGGCGTGCTCCCGAGTCCAGCATTTGCATCCACAGACATGAATGCCAGACTCGGCCCCGCCCCCCGGCCCCTGCATCATTAGATTTGATTGACAGCAGCGGGAGCCAATGGCTGTGCTGCTATCAATCTATCCAATCAAGAGCCAGGACCCCATGGAGAGAGGGACAGCACGCCGAGTAGATGAAGGGGTTTAGGTAAGTAAAACAGGGGGCCGGGGCCGGGGGGCAGGTTACTGCCAGGTGTTTTTTCACCCTAATGCATACGATGCTTTAAGGTGAAAAAACATGAGGGTTTACCAACCCTTTAATGAGTCTTGACCTGGTACAAGCATAGAGAGGTATTCTGACACTGTTTCTGACACTTGGTTGCATTACTAAACCAAGACACAGCTATGCATCTATCATATTCAGAAGAAGACCAGCAATGGCAGCCATCATACTTCTCTTATGACAGATACACTTATCAGCAATAATAATGTTTCGGAGGAGCACATAATTTGCTTGTGCAAACTTGTTTACAAAGGACTTTTTTATGTTTTAAACTTTTACCTTGAGTAAGAGAGTGTGCATGCCCATGAAACATTGGTGTTGTTTGATAGGATTCTAAATGAAAAGAGTCTTCTACTGCCCCAGCATACTAATGTCTTCACATTGGTTGATGCGGTGCCACTGTATATATAATATCAGTCGTGTCCATAAGTCTTTGTGTTGGGTGGCTTGATGTGTTGCTATCCAAGTAGGCCTCCCCAGTAAGTTTAACCTAACCAGTGACCACACAAGAATAATATTTTTAATTGATTTTCCAAACTCAACTCCAGGCACACTGACATACATACCGAGGTAAAATGTACATATTGATATATTTGTATCTGTGAAGGGATTTCTAATAATGCATAGACAGTTTTGAGATCTGGACATCCCTGCCAAACAACACAATCAGATCCCCAACTTTCACTGCTCAGACTGCACAGCCTTGTCAAGTAGGTTGAATGATACCAGTAGGCTGCTGACTGGACAATGAAGCAGCAGCATACTGATAAAATCATACTACTGCTCACACTGCTCTCTCTCTCTCTTCCTGTTAACATGTTCCCTGGTAAACACATGTATGTGCAACACATCCTCATAGGGTCCTATTGCTCATCTGATATATTTTACAAAAAAATATATATAGATAGATCTATATATATCTGTCTATATACATAGATAGATATATATATAGATCTATCTATCTATATATATCTATCTATCTATATATCTATATATAGATATATGCATATATATAATGACAGGTGGCCAGCTGCATGGACCTATACAGACCTTTACGTATCTCCAAGCAGATCCCTGACTGTACATTTGTTTCTGCACGGACCACCTGAACATCCCATGCAGATAAGACAAACTTTCGCACAGGTGAACGAATAGGTACTCCCATGTGAATGAGGCCATATGTGTAGCCAATTTAAAATGAACTCGTGAAAACAAAAAGCATGGGAACTAGTTTGGCAAGCTTTGTATTGGCAAGCTACTATTGTTTTTAAAACTTTGAGTTACTGATCTTGAACCTACTGATTTGCATGCAAATTAGAACTCCTGATTTGCATGCTTTTTCCAGATAAGTACTAAGATTGTTCAGTTAGCATGATATCCCATCAATTAGCATTTTCAAAAGAACACTGCATGTGCTGCACATGTCCAAAAAAAAAAAAAAGAAGCATCATCAAAGTACAAAGGATGTGTGTGACACAGTCAGTCCTTTTGCACTTTTGCCACGTTACCAACTCCAAATTTCCAGCAATTTTCAGTCTGAAAATGAAGCAAGAAGTTGCTGTGTATATACACCATCCCTAGCAGCTACTGCTGTCAAAAAAAGAATCACCAGACTCAGTGTTTATCAATACAGTTCAGATAGGAAATAGAGAGATACAAAGTAACATTGTTACTTTTCTATCTACTATGTTTTTCACATCTGCAGATCAAAGGAATGAGATTTGATCTGCTCATGGTGTCAGTTAAAACAACCTGACAAGTAAAATATATTAAAAAAAAAATAATAATAAAATGTATGTTTTTTAACACCTTATTAACCCTAATTTGTCCTAATTAACTCCATCCCCTTCTCCCTTCAACTATTATTTTCTGACTTTTTTATTTTCAATTTATTATCCACTATTTGTTTTGATTGTGTTCTTTTTTTGTCATTTTTAGTGTCATCAACTAGGACACATTATTAAATAAAATGTATACTTTTATTCTACATTAACACTGTTTTTTCAAACAAACGCTGATCAAAAAAGTTGTTTTTTTTTTTTGGTTCCTTTTTTTTTTTTAATAAGGATTGCATATAAAAATATTTTTGCAAGGTCCTTAATAACATTTTATGTATTACGTTGTTATCTTGAGCAATGACCCAGTCATTTCAGAAAAAAAGAGGTCCATAGCAGACAAGTAAAAGCTTTGGTCTGTAAGGGGTGTACAGGTGTGAAAGGGGAAGTAGTGAAAGGTGTAGCATTTACAAAGTGACTAGCTCAATTTGTTACTTGCATGGATGCAAGGAACAATCACATTAGTCTGTACACATTTAAGTAGTAAAAATAAAGGCTGACTATGCCATACATAAAAATTCCTAAAAAAACAAAAAAATATTATTCTCTAGGACCAAATGGGTCATGCCAGTGGATAATCGAATACATATGTGTGATGCCATTATCTAATTACAGGTTAGTTTTCAGTCTGATGCTGAACAGCATCTGCACTGTGTTTTGAGAAATTACATTTTGTTTAGGTAAACCATACCAGTGTATTTTTCATATTTTCTCTCTTTTGGTTTGTGAAATATACCATGGAAATGCTTTGTTATACCTGTCCATAAGTAAAAAAAAATATCTGTGTGGACCTGCAAGAAATATAGTGAGCTGATACCTTCCTCTGCTGCACTTGTTATGAGTTGGCATTGTTCACAGTTTTCTCTGTGGACTATCAAACACTTGCCTCTATGTTATAAAGATGAGGAGAGGGGGAGGTGTTCTACACGCCCAAAACACTTCTTGTCCTAGGGAGACAATTCTGCACCTCCAAAGATACAGTGCAGTCATAGGCATGTACAGGGAGTGTGCCAGGTGTGGTTGGGCCAACCTAATCACAGGTGCCCATAACCATATGGCTCTGTGTGCAGGTGCTCTTTCAGCACCACCAAATTCACAGTCCATGTTTGAATGTCTAAACATTTTTTGTAAGCACTTGTCCAAAACAATCAATATGGTATATGTAAGGAAGTGGGACTATTTGTGGAAGGATACAGTGGTTCAGAGCCGCAGAAGCCGGTAGTGTTTTCATATTTATGGATGCAGGGGTCAGGGTTGCCACCTTGTTCAGCAGATTAATATCCTATTGTGTTTACATAAGAAGCGGAGCAGTGGCAGGATTGTTTTTGGGAGTGAGAGAATGAGGATGGAAGAAGCTGCCAAGGGAGGTTTTGTAGATCAAGTGAGGTCAGTGATCAGACTGATATAAACCAGATAGTACATTTGACTTAAAACTGGTCTGCTCTGTGATTGAGCGCCTGATCTTTCTGTATGGTTAATAGAGACTGGGATCCATGTAAGAGCAGCCTGCTTTTTTGAGCGCACTATACAGTTCTTTGCATTTTGTGCTTATACAGCTGTCTACAAGAGAGAGATTTCTATGCTTCCCAGTTAAGAGTTAAAAACACTTTGGGGTTTATTTATAAAAAATTGCAATCACAGCGACAAATAATCAAAGTGAGAAAGATTGGCACAATCTCAAGGGAAGCCCACAATGAAAAAATGCCATTTTTATTAAATACCTTAATCAGAAATAAAACTGCATTATGGCTGTTGGATACTGATGGCAATCATAGGAACCAGACAGACAGAATATGGCAATGTTTTTGTTGTGGCTATGCAAATGTATCATATTTGTATAGTGATTTTTTTTTTTAATTGATAGACCCATTAGCAGCCCATAGATGAGTCAGTTCAGTATAATGTGGATGGCAGAATCCTCCCGCTGAGCTATTGTATTCTGAAAGTGGGATGACTTACCCTTCCTTCAGAACACACTGATCAGCGCTGCAGTTTACTGCATGTAGTGCCAATCAAGCAAGGAAAATCCAACAGGGCAGGGCAGTGCAGAACTTGGTTAGTAAATTGACTTCTGTAAAGCCATGGTGCCCATACATGGATTGAACTTCAGCCACTCCTTGCTGAACTGGCCGAATTTCAATCCATGCATGGCTGAGTTTAGTTATTGTGAGAACTCCATTATTACACATGTCCCAGGCTAGGAGGAAAATCTAAATTTCTAGAGGAGAGCATTTTTTTCATTCTGAAATGGAAGCTTAAAGTAGAATTAAAGGCAAATTTATTTTTTTTTAATTTGGAGGACTATAACCCCTGTCAGATTTTTTTTTTCTTTGCCATCTGTGTCCCAGCATTGTGGAGATTTCCCTTCACTTCCTGTCCCATAGCCAAACAGGAAGTGAGGGAAAATCCATGCATATTAAGGGAATTCCTTGGGGACCTCCAGGTCACCAGAACTAGTGTCCCCATTGGAAGATCTCCCCTCAATTACTTTTCTTGGGACAACCCAAAATTTAGGATTTTCTTAAACTTTTACTTTCAATGATAATGGCAAAACAGGACAAATAGAGAGGGAGAATCTCCTTAATGGGGCACAGACAGCAATAAAAACAGACAGGGGGTCTAATCCCTCTCCATTCTATCCAAATGTTTAAAAAAAGTTTTGCCTTAAGTTATAATTTATGTTTAGATTTTTTTTAGTTTTTTTTAATCAGCATCAGGAACAGTACTTACACTGAATTGAGAAGTGTCCCTTGTGCTGGTTGCTATGTTCATTGAAATCTTCCTTCCTCTGCCCCCAAACCCATACACACAAGTGTGTTTGAGTTTTGGGGTGCACACCCTAATGCAATAGGCTGCTCACATCGATGAGTGCAGTGAATGAACATTGTCACTTTTGGACAGGAGGCGTGTCATTGGCAGGATCTCTAGGTGAAAATAAAGGGATAAAATCCTGTAAAAAGGGAAACTAATGCAACTACCACATCTAAGGACTGGTAAATTGCAATATATTCATTTTTTTTATTCCTGGATTTAAATACAATTTAGTTATAAAATATTCAAACTGGATATTGATAAGAAACAAAACAAAACAAAACACCTATTTATGATCCCACAAACCTGCTGCTTGGTTTTCAAAAATATATATTTATTGTAAAATCACAATATTTATCTGTAGAAAATATCGAATTTTATGTATTCATCATTTTGTAAATTTTTAAAACATCATACATGATTTATCTAGATGACATTGTGAAAGAGACTGAATAGTAGAATTTGTAATTACTTATTCTATCATTTTTTTTTGCACAACAGCAGACAAGACACATATTTTCCTCTTTATAACAATGCTGCCAGGTCAATCACCTCCCTCACATTTACATAATGGAGCCACTGACATAACGCTGCAAATGTGTATTCATCCACTCTCTAGTACTAATACAAAAATACCCATTCTATTTCAGTTTGTGCACCACATTTACATACAACTTGAAGAGGTGGACCCCACTGCATATTAAAACATTTACTTGAAAAACCTTGATTAATATTATTGTTGTGCATGTAAATTAAATGGTGCTAATTAGATAAAGTCTGCTTGGCTTCATGCAAAGCAAATTACCCTGAAAGTGTTCAGAAAGACAAGTCATGTTAACAAAATGTATGATGATAGACTTCCATCAGCAATATTCTATTCACATCTATGTGTATGGTTTTTGTGCATTGATACACAGTGGGTTAACGCAGCCCATTTGTTTTTAATGGGTTCTAAGTGAGCCTTTAAACATGGAAAAAAGCACCTGCACTATTTTTGAGCAATGCAGCATAACACAGCACATTATGCATTTATATCTTGCTTATACTGTAGATATGTGTTGTGGTACTTATCAGGATGCATTGGAACCTCAGTCCACATAAGCCACATGTTGTGGTGTGTGCATAAGTATAGATCCAGAAGTGGCTGAAAAATGTATCTCTTATGTTACTACTCAGGATTTTACTCCACTATATATTTAGTCACATTTTTTTTTTACTTATCTTGGAATATTTTAAAAATTATTATGAAATATATATGTCTACTTGTGTTATTACATTATTTTTTACCATTTATTGTTGAAGCCCTGATTTATGTCCGACTACGTATGTTCAACATGCAGAATCATATTCTTTCTAATTGTACCTGTTCACACTTCTCCTTTTTTATTTATTTTTTAGCATATTTAGACATTTTTGGCCCCATAGACTTCAATGGAAATGTTTGTAAACGTGTAATATGTGTGCCGAAAGAAGTTGTCTCCTCCTCTAAAACTGCTCTCCTCCACTTGCCCAAATCAGAAAACAAATGCCTGAAGCCTATACAAGTGCAGAAAAAAAACACCTGAAAAATGTCAGAAAAAAATGCTTCAAAATCACCAAGAATATTCTTTGCTCAGGTGGGAATGCAGGCTAAGGGCTTGTATAATGAAGCATTGCTTTAGCATTATCAAGCTGTACAGAGGAAAATAACTCATGTTTCCTAATCTGAATATAGGTTGTTTAGGGCAGTGTTTCTCAACTCCAGTCCTCAAGGCGCCCCAACAGGTCAGGTTTTCAGGATTTCCATTGATTTGCACAGGTGATTTGATCAGTTTCACTGCCTTAGTAATTACCACAGCTGTTTCATCTGAGAGAAATCCTGAAAACATAACCTGTTGGGGCGCCTTGAGGACTGGAGTTGAGAAACACTGGTTTAGGGCTTCAATACCTAATATTCCTAATCATGTGATGGTAAACTTTTTATACAAGCCATCTTGTTAAAAATTAAACACCTGCATATATGTTGTTCATGTATGTGTTTTGTGTCAAATGTTTGATTAGTTGCAATTCCTTCAGTTGTACACATGAGACCTTAGGTAATATATATATAGAGAACAGTTTTCCAAGCTAGTGCCTGGGAATCAATTACAATACATAATAATCCTTATGCCCAAGTGTATTTTCCCCTAGGACCAAAAGGGGGATTGGTCTGTGCTGAAAGCATTTGAAGACTGAATTGTAAGTCACTGATGCATATCTTGTTTGCAAGTGGCAGTCCATAATGATTGTGGTGCTTTCAATTAAGAATGTGTAGCAGCAAATGCAGGTATAAGCACATTAAAAATGTCTAACACTAACTCAAAGCCGGCCTGCAGTTAGCACGCACTGAGCAAGCCTTTAAAAAATGACATTGCAGGTTCTTTATGGCCCAATCACACATGTATCAAAAATTGCATGTTCAGATGTGTACAGCATATAGTTGTGGAAGCACCTATATGTGCAGCCTAGAAAACTATGGGCCCATTCGCACAGCTACAGATGGCAGCCTAATGCTGTGCTGCGCTCAGATGCTGCTGTACAAATTTAACAGTGTGTAGTAACTTTTACGTACGTACATTGTACAGCGTGCATGGACTCTGTTGACTGCTGTTCAGGGCTTACATGTAACTACACTGGGGTTGATTTACTAAAACTGGAGAGTGCAAAATCTGGTGCAGCTGTGCATGGTAGCCAATCAGCCTCTAACTTCAGCTTGTTCAATTAAAGTGGTTGTAAACTTCAGACATGAAATATGAACAAAGCACATATTTCTATAGTGTTTACTTGCCTATTTCCAAAGCACTAAGTGCCATTTCTCTCTGCTGTCTAGTTCCTCTGTTATCAGCATGAATTGCTTCTGACAAGTTTTTCTAACACCAATAGAATAAAAGGTGATTGACAGCCTCGGCTCTGTTCCCTTGTGCTGTGTGAAGGTGAGGGGGGTTGTATCCCTTCCCTCTAGTCAGGTCTCAGAACTCTTGTACAGTGTATAACTGCAGCTCCCCATCCCCTGCTTTGTGAGTCTATGAAAAATCCTTTTCATCTCCGGGATTTACACGGATGTACAGGAAAAATGGCTGCAAATAAACAGATGCAACCCATGTAGGAGGATTTGTTTAACCTCTGTGCATCACCCAAGGCCAGTCATGTCACTGGGTATAGGTAAGGCTTTACAACAACTTTAAGCATTGACAAAAAACCTGGAAGCTGATTGGTTTCTATGCATAGCTGAACCAGATTTTGCACTTTTAAGTTTTAGTAAATCAACCCCAATGTGTAGCTAGAGGCACTGCCACTACTTACTATACACATTTTGGGCCCGAATGAATGGTGCATGCACAGAATGACCCCAGCCAATTCTGAATGACTGAAGGCTGAGATCATTCTGCATTATATGCCGTTGCCACATTAATGAATCATTCAGGACCAACATGTATACATCAATTGTGTGTAATCAGCAGTGGTGCTGGGTAAACATTGTAGATGCAGGTGCATCTCATAAAATTCTAATATTATCAAAAAGTTAATTTATTTCAGCAATTCAATTCAAAAAGTGAAACTCATATATTTTATATAGATGCATTACACACAAAGTGATATATTTCAAGCATTTCTTTCTTTTAATTTTTATGATTATGGCTTACAGCTAGTGAAAACCCAAGATTCAGTAGCTCAGTAAATTAGAATATTACATAAGACCAATAGAAAAAATGATTTTTAATACAGAAATGTTGGCTTACTGAAAAGTATGTCCAGTATAGTATGCACTCAGTACTTGGTCGGGGCTCCTTTTGCATGAATTACTGCATCAATGCGGCGTGGCATGGAGGCGATCAGCCTGTGGCACTACTGAGGTGTTATGGAAGCCCAGGTTGCTTTGATTGCGGCCTTCAGCTCATCTACATTGTTGGGTCTGGTGTCTCTCATCTTCCTCTTGACAATACCCCACAGATTCTCTATGGGGTTTAGGTCAGGTGAGTTTGCTGGCCAATCAAGCACAGTGATACCATTATCATTAAACCAGGTATTGGTACTTTTGGCAGTGTGGGCAGGTGTCAAGTCCTGCTGGAAAATTAAATCAGCATTCATATAAAGCTGGTCAGCAGAGGTAAGCATGAATTGCTCTAAAATTTCCGGGTAGAGGGTTGCGCTAACTTTGGACTTGATAAAACACAGTGGACCAACACCAGCAGATGACATGGCTCCCCAAATCATCACAGACTGTGGAAAATTTAGCATTTCATTAGGAAATCAGTGGAGAGTGGAGAGGCACAGAATTCAAGTTGCATGAGGTCCAGTGCGGAGTTTCCATAGTCAGTGATGATTTGGGGAGCCATGTCATCTTCTGGTGTTGGTCCATTGTGTTTCATCAAGTCCAAAGTCAGCGCAGCCCTCTACCAGGAAATTCTAGAGCACTTCATGCTTCCCTCTGCTGACCAGCTTTTTGGAGATGCTGATTTTATTTCCCAGCAGGACTTGGCACCTGCCCATACTGCCAAAAGTACCAATACCTGGTTTAATGATCATGGTATCACTTTGCGTGATTGGCCAGAAAACTCACCTGACCTAAACCCAATAGAGAATCTGTGGGGTATTGTCAAGAGGAAGATGAGAGACACCAGACCCAACAATGTAGATAAGCTGAAGGCCACTATCAAAGCAACCTGGGCTTCCATAACACCTCAGCAGTGCCACAGGCTGATCCCCTCTATGCCATGCCTCATTAATGCAGTAATTCATGCAAAGGGAGCCCCAACCAAGTTTTGAGTGCATACTATACTGCAGGCCTTGAAAATTCTACTCACCTGCTTGGATTTTGCGAGTGTAATTTGAGGGCTGTCGAGGAAGGGCTGCCTGGGAGCGGGGGGGAGCACTTCTCCCAGCGATCGTGGAGGGGAAGATAGAGGAGAGCCATCCAGATGATCGGAGAGCGGGGAACACAGCGATAACAGCTTTCATTTCAATTGCTGTATGTTCCCCACACTCGCTGTCACATACAGCCCCACCCCCTAGCCGGGAACAATTATAGACAGATCACCCATCTAATCCGGAGGTGGTGGGGCTGTATGTGACGGCGAGCAGCGGGAACATACAGCAATTGAAATGAAAGCTGTTATCGCTGTGTGCCCCGCACTCTGATCATGCAGGCGACTCTCCTGTTCCTCTCCTCTCTTCCCCTGCACAGGCAGGCTGCATTGGTGGACACAGGCTGCATTGGTGGGCACAGGCTGCATTGTTGGGCACGGGGTGCATTGGGGGGCACAGGCAGGCTGCATTGGTGGGTACAGGTAGGCCACATTGGAGGGCATGGGCAGGCTGCATTGGGGGGCACGGGCAGTCTGCATTGGTGGGCATGGGCAGGCTGCATTGGTGGGCATGGGCAGGCTGCATTGGTGGGCATGGGCAGGCTTCATTGGTGGGCACAGGCAGGCTGCATTGGTGAGCACGGGCAGGCTGCATTGATAGACATGGGCATGCTGCATCGATAGACACAGATGAGGCTGCCTTGTTGGGCACAGGCGAGGCAGCATTGATGCACACAGGTGAAGCAGCATTGATGGACACAGGTAGTCTGCATTGTTTGGCACAGATAAAGTTGTTGTTAATATTTATTTTTTTTAACTTAATTCTACATAAAACATTTACGTGTCATTTCATGAGATTATTTATGAGGGCGTGTTTAGGGGCGGAATTAGGGGCGGGGCTGGGTGGGGCAACTGGTGGAGAGTAACCCTTGAGGCCTGGCTAGTAGCTCAGTACTTGAAATTTCAAGCCCTGCTATACTGTACATGATATACTTTTCTTTATTACCATTTTTTTTTATTAGTCTTATGTAATATTCTAATTTTCTGAGATACAGAATTTGGGGTTTTAACTAGCTGTAAGCCATATTCCTCAAAAATAAAAAAAATAAAAAATGCTTGAAATATATCACTCTGTGTGTAATAAATGTATATAATATATGAGTTTCACTTTTTAATTTGAATTACTGAAATAAATTAACTTTTTGATGATATTCTAATTTTATGAGATGCACCTGTATTTGTCTGTCAACTCTAAGCAGTGGAAGCAGCCAATTGTATCCATTATTGCTGCACACATGTAAATATTACCACAAATGTTACCTGTACTAAGTATGGACAACGTTTTATGCAGTATCTTGCTGCCAGGAAGATTCTGCGAAGATAAGTATGGCTATGTGAATGAGGCTTTATGGTTTTTTAAATGTAACTAAAGTGCAATGATTATGTGCTATTGCTATGTGACACCAACCAACAATATTTATATGCTAGATAATGTTACTAAAGTAAAGTGAAATCTGAGGAATAGAGCTGCAATATAAAGCTATGTGTATCCTTTACTGCCGGGGTCTCCAAACTTTTTAAACAAAGGGCCAGTTTACTGCCCTTAAAACTTTAGAGTGGCAGGATGTTGGTGTTAGTGGGAGGAATAGTACTCCATTGTTGGTTTCAGTGGGAAGAATAGTTTCCCATTATTGGTGTTAGTGGAAGGGACCGTACCCAGCCATTGGTAGTGGGAGGAATAGTACCCCATCATTGGTGTCAGTAGGAAGAATAGTACCCCATCATTGGTGTCAATAGGTAGAATTGTGCCCCATAGCTGGTATCAGTGGGAGGAATAGTGTCTTGTATCAGTGAAAGGAACAGTACCCCAAGGGCCAGATAAAGGCAAGCAAAGGGCCGTATCTATCCCCCAGGCCCCAGTTTGGAGACCACTGCTTTACTGTCTGTTATTGGCACAGAATGAACAATTTAAAAAAATGTTTATTGTTCCCTAGATTCTCAGGCATACACGTTATTTTGAGCAGCTGGATCTTAGCTCATCTTTATACAGAATAATTTTTCTTGTCATTGTCAGACAGTTTACAAAGTAAAGACGCTTAGAGAGAAGTTAACACATGAGATGATTTACTACAGGATTTGACAGAGAAAATTGAGTACTGTCCGTGATACTTTTTTTACAGGATTTGAGAATGTTCACACAATAAATTGTGTGAATATTCACTTCAACTTTCCATGTACCTTGTGTACATGAAAAACAAAACAGGGATTTTATTTTCAGGATGATTGCATGATTGAAGTGAATCTTTACACAATTCACAATTCACTCAAATCCTTTAGTATGAGTAAATCAATTCCACAATGTGCATAAATATACATATAAATGGGAATAAGCACAAGATTGCCTGACTCCTAAACATAAACTCTGCCTTTTCCCACCTGAAAATATTTGGTAATTTAGTGTGCAGCAGACACAGGAACAGGGCATAATTTATGCACCTGGAAAAAGAAAAAAAGAACACAGATAGTTTAAGAGCAGGTATGGTAGACACTAGAATTCAGATGTAGAACTGTATGATCTACTATTAGAGGTGAGTAAATGACTAACAAGCTATATAAGAAAGAGTGAGTGAACATATTTCAGCCCCTACTACAAGAAAACGTATTAACTAAGGTGTGGGGGTTAAGAGGAGATATAATCAACATGTATATATACATGTGTGGTCCATATAGTGAATTTGTTGTTGAGTTATTCACTTTAAGGTAATCACAGGGGACAAGGGGCACTGTCTATTATGTCTGGAGGAAAGGAGATTTAATCTCCAAATATGAAAAGGCTTCTTCACAGTAAGAGCTGTGAAAATGTGGAAAAGACTCCCTTAAGAGCTGGTTCTAGTCTAGACTTTTTTTTTCAACCAGACTAACTATGTAACTATGTAGGGTAATTGCTTAATTTTGTATGATAAGCATGTAATGATGAGCAGTAGGCTACAGCAATAGAGAATAGCTTGGCCTTGTGCAATGCAGTCTGTATTTCCTTTTGGCTTTAAAAGTGTCCATATTCACAGTTTACAAAGAATACTTTACACTGTATAGAATTCCAGACTATGGTAAATATGCAAACAAGTGATTTATTTAACCTATGATACTAAAAATAAAATATTAAGTCCCTGAATTTTGTGCTATTGATTAGCATAAAACATGTTTTATAGCAATAATATTTTTTTTACAGATACATAAAATAAAGATATATATAGCTATATACAGTGGGGACGGAAAGTATTCAGACCCCCTTAAATTTTTCACTCTTTGTTATATTGCAGCCATTTGCTAAAATCATTTAAGTTCATTTTTTTCCTCATTAATGTACACATAGCACCCCATATTGACAGAAAAACACAGAATTGTTGACATTTTTGCAGATTTATTAAAAAAGAAAAACTGAAATATCACATGGTCCTAAGTATTCAGACCCTTTGCTCAGTATTTAGTAGAAGCACCCTTTTGATCTAATACAGCCATGAGTCTTTTTGGGAAAGATGCAACAAGTTTTTCACACCTGGTTTTGGGGATCCTCTGCCATTCCTCCTGGCAGATCCTCTCCAGTTCTGTCAGGTTGGATGGTAAACGTTGGTGGACAGCCATTTTTAGGTCTCTCCAGAGATGCTCAATTGGGTTTAAGTCAGGGCTCTGGCTGGGCCATTCAAGAACAGTCACAGAGTTGTTGTGAAACCACTCCTTCATTATTTTAGCTGTGTGCTTAGGGTCATTGTCTTGTTCGAAGGTAAACCTTTGGCCCAGTCTGAGGTCCTGAGCACTCTGGAGAAGGTTTTCTTCCAGGATATCCCTGTACTTGGCCGAGTTCATCTTTCCCTCGATTGCAACCAGTCGTCCTATCCCTGCAGCTGAAAAACACCCCCACAGCATGATGCTGCCACCACCATGCTTCACTGTTGGGACTGTATTGGACAGGTGATGAGCAGTGCCTGGTTTTCTCCACACATACCACATAGAATTAAGGCCAAAAAGTTCTATCTTGGTCTCATCAGACCAGAGAATCTTATTTCTTGGAGTCCTTTAGGTGTTTTTTAGCAAACTCCATGTGGGCTTTCATGTGTCCTGCACTGAGGAGAGGCTTCCGTCGGGCCATTCTGCCATACAGCTCCGACTGGTGGAGGGCTGCAGTAATGGTTGACTTTGTACAACTTTCTCCCATCTCCCGACTGCATCTCTGGCGCTCAACCACAGTGATCTTTGGGTTCTTCATTACCTCTCTCCCGGACGGCCAGCTCTAGGAAGGGTTCTGGTCATCCCAAACGTCTTCCATTTAAGGATTATGGAGGCCACTGTGCTCTTAGGAACCTTAAGTGCAGCAGAAATTTTTTTTTGTAACCTTGGCCAGATTTGTGCCTTGCCACAATTCTGTCTCTGACCTCTTCAGGCAGTTCCTTTGACCTCATGATTCTCATTTGCTCTGACATGCACTGTGAGCTGTAAGGTCTTATATAGACAGGTGTGTGGCTTTCCTAATCAAGTCCAATCAGTATAATCAAACACAGCTGGACTCAAATGAAGGTGTAGAACCATCTCAAGGATGATCAGAAGAAATGGACAGCACCCGAGTTAAATATATGAGTGTCACAGCAAAGGGTCTGAGTACTTAGGACCATGTGATATTTTAAGTTTTTCTTTTTTAATAAATCTGCAAAAATGTCAACAATTCTGTGTTTTTCTGTCAATATGGGGTGCTGTGTGTACATTAATGAGGAAAAAATGAACTTAAATGATTTTAGCAAATGGCTGCAATATAACAAAGAGTGAAAAATTTAAGGGGGTCTGAAAACTTTCCGTCCCCACTGTATATATCTATCTAGCTATATCTATATCTATCTATATCTATATCTAGATCTAGATATAGATATAGATCTAGATAGATAGCTATATCTATATATCTATATAGACATAGATATAGATACAGATATAGATATAGATATCTATATAGATATCTATATATAGATATCTATAAATATATATATACAGTATCTCACAAAAGTGAGTACACCCCTCACATTTTTGTAAATATTTTATTATATCTTTTCACGTGACAACACTGAAGAAATGACACTTTGTATAGGTGTACTCACTTTTTTGCCAGCAGGTTAAGACATTAATGGCTGTATATTGAGTTCTTTTGAGGGGACAGAAAATGTACACTGTTATACAAGCTGTACACTCACTACTTTACATTGTAGCAAAGTGTCATTTCTTCAGTGTTGTCACATGAAAAGGTATAATAAAATATTTACGAAAAGTGAGGGGTGTACTCACTTTTGTGAGATAGATAGATAGATAGATAGATAGATAGATAGATAGATAGATAGATAGATAGATAGATAGATAGATAGATAGATAGAGATATACAGTGTCTCACAAAAGTGAGTACACCCCTCACATTTTTGTAAATATTTTATTATATCTTTTCATGTGACAACACTGAATAAATTACACTTTGCTACAATGTAAAGTAGTGCGTGTACAGCTTGTATAACAGTGTAAATGTGCTGTCCCCTCAAAATAACTCAATACACAGCCATCAATGTCCAAACTGCTGGCAGCAAAAGTGAGTACACCCCTAAGTGAAAATGTCCAAATTGGGCCCAATTAGCCATTTTCCCTCCCCGGTGTCATGTGACTTGTTAGTATTACAAGGTCTCAGGTGTGAATGGGGAGCAGGTGTGTTAAATTTGGTGTTATTGCTCTCACTCTCTCATACTGATCACTGGAAATTCAACATTGCACCTTATGGCAAAGAACTCTCTGAAGATTGGAAAAAAAAAGAATTGCTGTGCTACATAAAGATGGCCTAGGCTATATGAAGTTTGCCAAGACCCTGAAACTGAGCTGCACCGCGGTGGCCAAGACCATACAGAGGTTTAACAGGACAGGTTCCACTCAGAACAGGCCTCACCATGGTCGACCAAAGAAGTTGAGTGCACATGCTCAGCATCATATCTAGAGATTGTCTTTGGGAAATAGACATATGAGTGTTGCCAGCATTGCTGCAGGGGTTAAGGGGTGGGGGTCAGCCTGTCAGTGCTCAGACCATATGCCGCACACTGCATCAAATTGGTCTGCGTGGCTGTCGTCCCAGAAGGAAGCCTCTTCTAAAGATGATGCACAAGAAAGCCTGCAAACAGTTTCCTGAAGACAAGCAGACTAAGGACATGGATTACTGGAACCATGTCCTGTGGTCTGATGAGACCAAGATAAACTTATTTGGTTCAGATGGTGTCAAGTGTGTGTGGCAGCAACCAGGTGAGGAGTACAAAGACAAGTGTGTCCTGCCTACAGTCAAGCATGGTGGTGGGAGTGTCATGGTCTGGGGCTGCATGAGTGCTACAGGCACTGGGGAGCTACAGTTCATTGAGGGAACCATGAATGTCAACATGTACTGTGACATATTGAAGCAGAGCATGATCCCTCACCTTTGGATACTGTGCCGCAGGGCAGTATTCCAACATGATAACGACCCCAAACACACCTCCAGGATGACCACTGCCTTGCTAAAGGAGCTGAGGGTAAAGGTGATGGACTGGACAAGCATGTCTCCAGACCTAAACCCTATTGAGCATCTGTGGGGCATCCTCAAATGAAAGGTGGAGAAGCGCAAGGTCTTTAACATCCACCAGCTCTGTGATGTCATCATGGATGAGTGGAAGAGGACTCCAGTGGCAACCTGTGAAGCTTTGGTGAACATCCAAGTCGAAAAGGGTTGAGGCAATGCTTGAAAATAATGGTGGTCACATAAAATATTGACACTTTGGGGCCAGTTTGGATATTTTCACCTAGGGGTGTACTCACGTTTGTTGCCAGTGGTTTAGACATTAATGGCTGTGTGTTGAGCTATTTTGAGGGGACAGCAAATTTACACTTTTATACAGTTGCGGCCCATCCATAGAGGGTGCTCGGGCGCCGCCTACCCTATCCATGCATACGGCCCCCTGATCTACATATCAGTGGTGCTGGACCATTGATTCCAATATGGGGGGTGTTTTTTTAAGCACCTGATTAGAGCCAGAGGCTCTAAAAGGCTTCAAAAAAGGGTGGCCTCAGAGCACAGAGCATTGCGTTCCGAGGCCACCCGGTTGTGTGACCATAGCAAATTAATTTTCGTTATTATGACAGTAAAGTTCCTCTTCGCCAATCAGGAGGCAGGTCTGTGAGAGCTGTTTCCTGATTGGCCAAAGCGTCAGGCAATCCTATTGGATGCCCAGTGCTTTGGTGGAAGAGGAGACATGGCAGAGGAAGCTGGAAACTGGAGGAGGGGGTGCTGTTTCAGTGCTGTGCCATGCCACCTGGGGGGTGCTGTTTGTTTGCCACCCCCCAAAAGAAAAACCCACTAGCTGCCACTGCTGTTATACAAGCTGCACACTCACTACTTTACATTGTAGCAAAGTGACATTTCTTCAGTGTTGTCACAATAAAAGATATAATAAAATATCTACAAAAATGTGAGGGGTCTACTCTTTTTTGTGAGATACTGTATATTTATATCTATAGATCTAGATCTAGATAGATAGATAGATAGATAGATAGATAGATAGATAGATAGATAGATAGATAGATAGATAGATAGATAGATAGATAGATAGATAGATAGATAGACTCAAGTTAGCCTGTGCACAAAAAGTTCTATGTGAAGAGGAACATCCATTTTATTTTCCATTTTATTTTATTTTTCTCTTATTACAAAGTAGAACTATAGACCTTATAAAGGTGCTTTGCAGTTAACTGCCCAAAAGCTGTACAGATACCAAATCAAAAGTTAGCAAGGTTATGCATGTAGATAGAGTTTCAGTATGGGTGTTTAAAAACCTTGTTTTGACTCTATCTAAGAATAAGGCAAGATAAAAAAACTAAACCTTTCAAAAACATGGAAAAGTCACCCTCCTATACTCTGAGGACCTTGTATTCCAATCCCTCCTTCCATTTCTCATTTAACGTTTGAAAGGGAAATGAGGGCATTAAACGCATGTACTATTCTGTACATGGCCAATAAATGTACTATAAAATACCTTGTTGCAAACACCATTACTGTTAAACATTGAAATATAGCAATGGTCAGAAAAGGAAGAAAACAAACGTGTAGGCCTGTCTCCAGGTGTAGGTCCATTGGGACATCTGTTTGAAATACTAAAAGAGGCTTAGTAATGATTTAGTTTGGTAGGTATGAAAACTCATTTCATACACTATTTCTGGTTGGCAGGGGATGATTTACACGAGTCCCTGGGCATATGCTTTCTGTAAACCTCCATTGAGCTTTAGGACTGTTTTCCCCTAATTTATCTGGGTTAAAAATGTACGACTGCATATTACGACTGCATATTAGTTCCAAGTCACTGCCGCCATTCACTGTAAAGCCTAAAAGAATGTGCTTTCAGGCTCCAAGGCTACATACCAGTTCCAGAGCACTGCTGTCACTTACAGTGTAGAATGATGGGATAACCTTAACTGGCCCCAATGTAATATGCCACTTAGAAGTCAGGGAAAGGCCTCTGCCATCTGTGCCTTATATACTGACTCTAAGGGGTTGATTTACTTAAGGCAAATACACTGTGCACTTTTGCAAGTGCACTTGCACTCTGCAAGTGCAGTTGCTCCAGAGCTAAGTAACTGAGGGGAAGCTCTGCTGACTTCTATCACCCAATCATGTGCAAGCAAAAATGCTGTTTTTTCTTTTCCTTACATGTGATAGGGTGTTTTTTATAAAGCAAAACTTTGCCTCATTTTCTAAGCTTTGAAGCAACCGCACTTGCTAAATCTATCTATCTATTTGCCTTTAGTAAAACAACCCCTAGATCTGTATCAGGGATCCCTGCAGCCTCCCTTAAATGAAATTATTTTAAAACACTTCTGGCTACAAAACTTATTTGTTATAATCATAAACTTTTTTTAAAGATAGTTGCATGTTTGCCACAATGGTTTTCTGGCTTTACCACTTTGTAATTCACTAGTCTAAAACTAGCAGGCAGGTTGGGAGTATTTACTTCATTGGATTCACATTGTATCAGATTAGTAACTCACTAATTCTTGTGTGCAGAGCATCTGCCTGAAATACAGGCAATTAGCACTTTTTAGAAGAAGTCTGAAGTTGTAACACATATCTTTCATGACATCTTTCCTTTAAAGATCATAATGCAACTTGGTATAACAAGAAAATTGAACTGAATATAAACTATATAATATAAATGTGTTCTTTGAACCTTTTCAGAGTGCTCATATTTATAGCCAGACCTAACATTCTGTGAGTCTGCTGTTTTGGTGATATGGCCTTGCAGGCATAGATGTAGTGCTAGTAGCAATATTTTTCCCTGGCTTTCCTCATTAGCATTGAAGAAATATTGCGGATCTATGAAAACTAAGGCAAACATTTAATAGAACTGGTGCTCACAGCAACCAGCCAAATGATGGCTTTCATTTTCTGTTCTGTATATAATATATAATTTCATCTGTCCAATTTTATAGTAATAATAGTAACAAATTGAGGAGGGATGTGATCAACGTGTACAAATACATAAGGGGTCCATATAGTTAACTTGGTGATAAATTATTCACTTTAATGTCATCACAGAGGACAAGGGGGCATGCTTTACGGCTAGAGGAAAAAAGATTTCATCTCCAAATATGGAAAGGTTTCTTCACAGTAAGAGCTGTGAAAATGTGGAATAGACTCCCTCCAGAGGTGGTTCTGGCCAGCTCAGTAGATTGCTTAAAAAAGGCCTGGATTCTTTCCTAAATGTAAATATAACTGGGTACTAACATTTATAGGTAAAGTTAATTCATGGGGAAAATCCGATTGCCTCTCGGGGGATCAGGAAGGCATTTTTGCCCCTGCTGTAGCAAATTGGAGCATGCTTTGCTGGGGTTTTATCGCCTTCATCTGGATCAACTTTGGGTGAAGGATTGTGTATATGAGATTGTATGACTTTTTTTTTGGTTGAACTAGATGGACTTCAGCAGACAGGTTCTCATTTTGAAACTGAAATTTATAAAATAAAAAATTGCACAGGAAGCATCTGATGACACCATTCGAGTGTGTGTTGGATGAGAGGACACTGGCTTGGTACAATTAGAAATCTCTGCCTTAGCATCATAAAATAACTTGTCCTGGCAGTGCTCTCAGTCTGTTTGTATGGCTCCAGAGATTCCATTTACACAGGAAATTCTGCAGGACAGGATAATTTATTAGTACTCTCTGAACCTATACTGTGTCTTGTATCCTGCAATCATTTCTTTGCCTGTAATTTACAACAACCATGTAAAACCATGCTTGCAATACTGAGGCACTGCAGATTAATTATACTGGCTTATTCCATAAGGCAGAGCAAATGTAATGTGTAAAATGCAAGAACCTACAGCAGCCAATCAGAATTAATCTTCTAACTAATCTCCAGAGAAATGATTGCAGGTTAGTTGTCATAGGTCAGTGTACTTTTCACATGCTCTGTAGGCTCTCTTATTGAAAAGGCCTTATTTTCTAAAGTTGTTTTTATACACTTTACTATTATTGAGGAAATAAAACCTGGGGTTACAGTCACTGGAATACTTCATAATTACTATTCCTTACGACTTTCAATTTAATACCTTATTTTGATTATGCAAAGTTCAATGTATTCTATGCTGGACAGTTATCCCTCTTGGAATGTACCTTTTGAAGCGTATGTAATATTTATAAGGTACTGGATTATGTATGAGCTTTGCATATATTTGACTATGTATTTGATTTGGACATATATTTCGGACACTACCAAAATGTTCAGATATCGTTCTGCTCATGTCAAGGCAGAGTGAACAATACAGATTTTTAACATGTTTCATAATATAATTATATCAATAAAAATGGTATGTCTATAATTCAAGATGAAGTTGAAGTTTTTAAAAACAATTATGCCAATGCAACTTTGGATCACTAGTTTACACCTTACTTATGCTCACAAATTACTTTATAAAAAAAAAAAAAAAAATCTTTTGGTGGAAATACATCACTCTCTCTCTCTCTCTCTCTCTCTCTCTCTCTCTCTCTCTCTCTCTCTCTCTCTCTCTCTCTCTCTCTCTCTCTCTCTCTCTCTCTCTCTATATATATATATATATATATATATATATATATATGTGTATATATACTGTATATATATATATATATATATTTTTTTTTTTTTAATTCAAAATCAGAAAATCAAATGCTAGAGATCCTGAAGCTTTTTATGTATAATAAATAATATGACTCTAGATAATGTAATACACCTATTTGCACTTAAGAAAAATGTAATAGTCTGCAGAAGGCCTAAAGGTGACTAACTTATTCCATTCACATCACAATTTTTTCAGAAATAAAAGAAGCCTATCAATATTACTTCACCACTAAGGCTAACATATTCTGGTAGCACATATAAAACTCTCAGTTAGAATATTTGTAATTTTGATACTTGTTTAAACCTGAAGCCATTTTTCATCAATTTTAATGGAATGTTTCCATTGCTGAGAAATCATTAATCATAAAGAGATTTACTGAGAACCAGAAGACATAGCAGAATCTAAATGGAACAATTTGTAACATTATAAGCTGCATCTATATATAATGGAAATGTGACATGATTGCATAATTCATTGGCATTAGGCCCTTAAGTGGCAATTTTGTCTTAGCAGATGGCTTTTCCAATGTTCCTCACTTGTGTTCGGGTTTCAGACAGTATGCTGCTAAAAATCAAGGCTTATTTTATTTCAGTGCATTAGAATTAACATTATTGTAAATTATTTGTCTATTCCATGTTATAGGTTCAAAGGATTTTTATTTTTTGACATATAATTTATAAGATTTTTTTTTTTCAACATGACTGAAAAAAAGAAGTACATGGTGTTCAGGTATATTTGTAAACCTATCACTTTTTTATACATGTGATACAGTCTCCCATATAATTTATTTTTGATAATAAAAGCAAGAAGAAAAGGAAAAACTGCAAATAAATAATGTACTTTCTTGGTCACATTTGATTGTGACTTATTTAAGCTTACTATGATGGGGCCTCTGATGACCGCTGCTGTTTTAGCATTGTACAAATGTAATGAATTAAATCAAATAAACCTTACAGTTTCCATAAATGATTTAATTGGTAATAAATGAATATTAGGGGAAAAACAAGTCTATCCACAAAATCAGCACCAGTCAGAGATTGAAGGTAATATTTTCTGATGGATGTGGAAATGAGAGGTCACTGGAAAGTTTAGTTCTGTTAATTAAAGCAATCTTTTATCCGCCTATGTTAAAAGATGAAGAATCTTCCAATTTCCCTATGGTGGAAATACAGCTGTTTCCAGCATGTGGTTCAGCTGAGACTATTCTCAGTCTAATATCTTACCTCTAGTCTTAGAATGTTCCTAAATCAAAGCAGTATTAAAGACATCAAACATAGCAATACATTACAGAAGGATAGATGCCAGGACCCGAATACATATAATCACACATAACTGTATATCATTTGAGTCACATTTAACATTGATAGACCATCCCATATTTACACCACACCCCCAGATAACTTTAAAATCAGCTCATTTAAAATTTTATTTTTCTTTCTTAAAAACAAAACAAAAAAATCTCATTTTATTCTTTCAAGATTTAAAATTTAAAACCGCGTCCTGTTATGTGCTTACCCTGGAGAAAGCAATACATACATTTATGTATATATTCATGAACACTGGTGTCTTGTACAGTACTACCACAGAATGTTAATATTCCCTTTTTATTGACAGTGCATATTTATACAGTCATAAAGATTATATATATTAGTGTACTGTACAGCTCATCAGTGATACAGTTCCCACTATATGGAATTCATTTCCAAGTCATAGCAAGGTTATACTCTGCATCTAACACATGCATAATTATTTAGATTAGTATACACATTTGCATGACCAAGGAAATCTTTACAGGAGGAAGAGAAGGCACAGCTGATAATTCTCTATCAAACCGTTTATTGTGCCACCCGTAGTGAAATTAATGGGTTACAATGTACTCACAAAGATTTCCGATCGTTTTTAGGAGACTGATTTGCAATCCATGGTTAAAACAACAGAAAACAACAGAGCAGAGCACATTAACCCTATCTGGTCCAGCCAATGAGTTTGCTAGCCCTCACCGGAGAGCTGACACTTCCATGGGGACATTTACTGCATGTCAGAGAGAAAAGAGGATTGCTATGACTGAAAGCTAAGGCAAAGGGTAATAAACGTAGTGCAGAGATTAGGCCCAAGGCAAAGATGCAGGCCACAGAGCAAGGATCACTTTTTTTTTTCATTGGAGTCCCAAAGGATCCGAGCTTGTAGTATATTAAGGCGTTGCCTTGGTGTAGCTCTGCGTCTGCACATAATTCATCCCTAGTATCAAACTAGCACAGAATAAAAAAAAAGAAAAAAAAAGAAAGAAAAACCATCAAAACCACTTTCATTAATAACAATAATTCAAAAGCTGAAAATTTGTCGCAGACAGATCAATACCGATGCCAACACAAAATAATTCAATAGAGCGATTAAGAAACTAGAAGAAAAGAATCAAAGAGCATTGAATGATCATTCAGCTGTAGTTTAAAGGGGAAGAATCCAACACACTGCCCGTTTAACGAACCTATCAGCTGAAGGAATAAGTTGTGCAAGTCTTTTTTTTTTTTTTTTTTGCATGCAAGCACCGTAAATGAACGGAAAAGACATGAAAGAGGCTACCTTGGCCAAGACAGCGGTTGGTTGGTAGGTTGGTGCGACTTTTGGGGCGCTGTAGCGTGCTTGTTGTACATACTCTCCTCAACTACGCGTATTCTTAAGCAATAACAACGTAATCCGTATTATCCACCCAAGAATACCCGTCACCGAAGAGAGCTACAAAGCAGCAGCCGGCTGGGCTATAAATCCACAAGCAGGGAAGGAGGAGAATCCAAACAGGTCCATAAACCAAGTCCAACAATGTCCCAGTGTCTAGTCCTGAAAGAATAGAAGAGAGCCATGAAGGGTTCCAATGTAATGAAGATGTGCATCTTATACCACACATACACACACCACAAGAGAGTTACGTGCAATGTACCTTGTCTCTCCTCACGTCTTCCTCTGTACTTGCAAAATAAGCCAGTGTTGTACGCCCCCCCAAGCTCCAGGCTGTTCAATTGGTTGTCCAATGGACCTATAGATTCCTGCAACAGAATTGCATGCATACTTAAGTACAGTCGTACTGTCAGCGACTCAACAGAGCAGAGGGTATACACCCTCTATATTATACCACATACAATTGTGTCATTAAACCCAGGAACTCTTTATTGCCTCTGTATAGCATTACTAAATCCAATGTGCTATTTGGTCATGCTTTTTTTAACCATAGTTCAGCTTGAAAACCCAAGATCAGATTTATGGAAATGTTATGTGCATGCCCACCTACAGTTGCATACCATGAAATCGTCCTATAATGCTCTTTATTCACTACATCATGTATCTGAACATCAGAGCGATCATTTTTTAGGTTGTCAAGATTACTGTAGCTCTCCGCTCAACTCAGAAGTGGATTATAGAATGTGTGGAGTTGTTTTTTTTTTAAAGCACGGATCAGCTGATAGAAATGTTCCTGGGCTTCAGCTAAAATCTGATAGCAATAGTAGAGAGCTTTCATAGAAAATAAGTGAGGCTCCTTTGCAATGTTTGCATGGCTTAACCAAATAGTGAAGAGTTCTAGATTCATACTCTGTTATCATTCAACAGAACGCGTCCAGGGGTGTGAGAAATCAGTTGTAAGCCTAGCCTATTAGCTTGAATAAATCCTTTACACAACATACAGTCCAGTGTTAGTAAATGCATGTGCAGTATATTCATCGTCTTAGACTATGTCTATTACAATACACATGTGCATTTAGAACATGTAAAGTGGCCATGACTACGGATCTAAGCTAAGCCTATTAGTTTGAATAAATCATTTACACAACATGCAGTCCAATGCATGTGCAGTATACGCATTAACTTAGACTATGTGTATTAAAATACACATGTGCATTTAGAACATGTAAAGTGGTCATGCCTACAGATTTTAGCCTAGCCTATTAGCTTGAATAAATCCTTTACACAACATACAGCTTAGTGTTAGTGAATGCATGTGCAGTAGATGCATTGACTTGGACTATGTGTATTACAATACACATGTGCATATAGAACATGTAAGGTGATCATGCTTACGGATCTAAACTAAGCCCATTAGCTTAAATAAACCATTTGCACATGTCTTGACATACAATCAATGTTAGCTAATGCATGTGCAGTATATGGATGTGGCTTAGAGTATTAGTGTATTACAATACACATTAAGATATGTAAAGCGGGCATGCCTTAATTTATAGACTCCTATAACCACTGACATAATTATATGTTGCTTCCTATCAATATATACACGTGAGTTAATTCTGTATTAGGTAATAAAAAGACACTTTGTCTGAATAATGAACCCACATAACACAACCTATACAATATTTCATAGGATGATTTCAATGTCAAATACGGAATTGAAATTCTGCTCAAGCCATAGGAGTCGTTCGTGGTTGCATTTATTTGACATCAAGGTTGCATTGACTATACAGTGGAGAAGTGCTAATGACTACAGCAAGGTCTGTTATATAGACAGCGAAATGCATTCATTATATCCTAGAAGTAGATTATGTACAGTCCATAAAGAAAAAAAAAAAGCTTGGGTTGGGAAATTGACTACATTTCCATGTGTGCACGCTGTAGTGTGATATAGTTTGCCTGCAGTGCTACAAGTATCAATTGACAGGCTGCACAGGATGGAAAGTATACACTACCAATGAGGTTGGCACTGTTCAGCACCGGCTTGTGGACAGCTCCCTTCTTTGGTTGCTTCAGCCAAATGTTCCAGCTGTTGATTGGTGAGGCACACATTCCACTTCTTTATGCAAAAGCATAACATGGGGGCTAGGAAAATAATCTCTCTGGCAATTACTGCTCCCTGAAAATTGTTCTTGACACACTAACACAATTTTGGATCAGATCCCTCTGGCTTCGTGGAGTTTCACACCTCCCTTCTTGCTCCAGAAATGGTGAAGTATGCCTTAGGGAAAGTCAGTATATCTCATGGGCAGAGGCTAGTAGTGGTATGTATGATCTCAATTCTCCACTGTTATAGCAAAACAGCAAACAAAAACAAAAAAACACAAACAACACAGCATCCACCAGTAAGGCTAAAGGTAAATGAGTAAGTTAAGAAAAAAAAAAAACAAAACATATTTTTTATGGCTGCCCCACCTTTTCATAAGCTTTCTGTGATAGTAAAATCTTACAAAAGGGAGTAAGATCTAATTGAAGTCATTTGCTCTCCCTGAATGACTGGGCAGCATAGTGTTATTGCTTTTATGGTGTAATGACCAACTTTCACCCTGCTTGATATAGTGTGGTCCTTCCTTTAGGTTGTAGGAGCAGAGATAGAGTTGTATAGCCAGTCATTGCCATTTGATGCACAGTAAGCTAGTGCTGCCTGAACATTATATCAAGGTACCATTTGGTGTTCTGTTGCTTTACTTGAAACGTTAATCCTCAAGGATGTGTTTCAAAAAAGCGTGTGCAATGTCCTACAGCTTTTTAAATCCACAACACACAGAACAAATGGAGATGAGCTTTGTGTGCACAGTTTCATCTGCTACATCATGGGCTCAGCAACAGAAATGGAGGTGAAAGAAGCTTATTGATCTTCTTTGCTGACACATAGTGAAGCATCCTGGAAATATATATTAGATAAGAATATAGCACTAAGATGTCATCACCAGTAACGTTGCTTACCGTGTTGAGTCGGTGTTGTGTGAGAGCTCTGGATGACTGTAAGATGCAGCTGATCCTTCAGGCTGTGTGTTGGGAGCTGATTCCCCTTATGGAAGCTGATCAGGGTGGACGTAGCATTTCCTCGTTAATGATAACTCCCAGAGTCAGTCATCAGAAATATTTCCTGCTGAAAGTCCTCAGATATAAGCACTCCTTACCAGGCTGCTGCCATGCAGTCTTCAGCCAGCGCCCTCAGCTCCAGTAACCAGAGGGAGTAGAGGGGGGAAAAAAAGCAGCAATAGCGATCACATCGATCTGATCTGCACCATCTGCCTGCTGCCACTACACCCCAACCTCCACATTTGAGCACGTAAAACCCTGACAGCTTCCAGCATAGGGCTGCAAAGAGTTCATTTTTTTCAGCAGCTCTTAATTGGTTCTGGGTAGCATACAGTTACACAAGCTTATGTTAACCATTCAGTAGTAGATCCCGAACATGCTAATGGTTGATTAATTGAGAAAGATTTGACGTGGAAGCTTCATAGCCTCTTATTCATTATTTCCCAATGGGAAAAGACCAATGCCTGGTAGAACTATAGGAACATGCAGTGAAAGAGAGAATGCAGGGATGAGACAGAGAGAGAGCGAGAGAGAGAGAGAGAGAGAGAGAGAGAGAGAGAGAGAGAGAGAGGGTAGGGGGAGGGAGAGAGAGAGAAAGAAAGAGAGAGAGGGGGGGGTGGGGGCGAGGGGAGAGAGAGAGGGGGGGGAGAGGGAGGGAGAGAGAGAGGGGGAAAGAGAGAGAGGAAGGGAGAGAGAGAGAGAGAGAGAGAGGGAGGGAGAGGGAGAGAGGGGAAGGGAGAGAAAGAGAACTGGGTACAC